>JASDDO010000233.1:0-500000 GCA_030015575.1 Agapanthus africanus
TTTGATTCTGGAGCATCGCACTGTTTCTTGTCTGAGCATTTCACTGATACACACTCCATACCACATGAACCACTAACCAAGGGCTGGGAGATACATACGGGTAATGGCATTATAATATCTAGTCGAGAATGTAGATCATGTCCGGTTGTAGTGTGTGGCAGGGAATTCTATGCGAATTTCCTTCTGATTGGGACAGGCAGTTACGACGCAATTCTCGGGATGGATTGGATGAGTACCTTCCATGCAGTTATCGATTGCCGTGCAAGGAATGTGATCTTCCACATTCCCAATCACCCGGAGTTTATTTTCGAGGGCGGAAGCGAATCTTTGGAGCCAGCCAAGTACAGAGCCAAGCCCAAGGTGCTGACAGCTATGGAGATTGATGAGAGCCCAGCCCCAGAGATTGTTCGGGACTTTCTGGACGTATTTCCTGAAGTCCTACCAGGTCTACCACCTCCTCGCATCTTGGAGTTCTCGATCGATTTGACTCCAGGTACGGCCCCAGTATCCAAGGCCCCATACAGAATGGCACCAGTTGAGTTGGCGGAATTGAAGAAGCAAATTGAAGAGCTATTGGCGAAGGGATTTATTCGGCCGAGCGCTTCACCGTGGGGTGCACCAGTTCTGTTAGTAAAGAAGAAGGATGGATCGCTGCGAATGTGCATAGATTATCGGGAGCTGAACAAAGTCACAATAAAGAACAAGTACCCAATCCCACGCATCCACGACTTATTCGACCAGTTAAGTGGGGCCAAGGTATTCTCGAAGTTGGATCTACGTTCTGGATATCACCAAATCAGAGTAGCAGCTGAGGATATATGCAAGACGGCTTTCAGGACCCGATATGGACATTACGAGTTCCTTGTGATGCCGTTCGGTGTTACCAATGCCCCAACAATATTCATGGACTTGATGAACAGGGTGTTTGCAAAGTACTTGGACACGTTTGTCGTTGTGTTTATCGACGACATACTTGTCTACTCGAAGACCCGGGAGGAGCATGCTGAACATTTGCGCACGGTTCTACAAATTCTTCTGGAAGAGAAGCTGTATGCGAAGCTAAGCAAGTGTGAATTCTGGCTCGACAAGGTTCAGTTTTTGGGACATATTGTTTCGGGCGAAGGCATCTCAGTGGACCCGGCAAAGATAGAATCTGTCAGAGATTGGCCAACGCTGAAGTTAGTGGCCGAGATCAGGAGTTTTCTGGGATTGGCGGGTTATTATCGGAGATTCGTCCAAGACTTCTCAAGAATTGCTGAACCATTGACGAGGCTAACACGGAAGGATGTACCGTTTGCGTGGACAGAGGAGTGCACTCAGGCATTTGACACGCTGAAGCAGAAGTTAACCAAGGCGCCTATTCTTACAGTACCAGATGATTCCGGTGGTTTGGTGATACACAGTGATGCCTCAGGAAAGGGTTTAGGCTGTGTTCTGATGCAGCACGGCCGAGTGGTTGCTTACGCCTCTCGACAACTGAGAAATCACGAGAAAAACTATCCTACGCATGACTTGGAGTTAGCTGCAGTAGTCTTTGCGTTGAAGATTTGGAGGCACTTCCTATTGGGCGAGAAAGTGGAGGTGTACACGGATCATAAAAGTCTAAAGTACGTCTTCACTCAGAAGGAACTAAACATGAGGCAGCGCCGATGGCTAGAGCTGATGGCAGATTATGACTTGGACCTTCAGTATCACCCGGGGAAGGTGAATGTTGTACCAGATGCGCTCAGTCGCAAGCCAGCGGTCATGATGTTGACCGGTCAGAGGAGCATTATTGAGGAATTTCAGAGACTCGAGCTTGAAGTCGTTACACCGGGCGCACTCAGTCAACTTTGGCAACTACAGGTGCAGTCTTCCCTGGTGGATCGCATCAAGGCTGCACAAGCGGATGATCCCCGATTGCAAAAGTTCAGAGCGCAAGTAGAAGCCGGGCTGAGAACAGACTTGATCATACATGAAGATGGCTCTCTGAGATTCGGTAGCAGACTCTGCGTACCCAAGGGAGATGTTCGAGAAGAGGTACTGGCTGAGGCGCATAGTTCAGCTTATTCCGTGCATCCGGGAGGTACAAAGATGTATCGGGATCTAAAACAACACTTTTGGTGGAACGGAATGAAGCGGGAAATTGCGAGGTTCGTATCCAGGTGCCTGGTATGCCAGCAGGTGAAGGCGGAGCATCAGAAGACAGCGGGATTGTTACAACCACTGCCGATACCAGAATGGAAGTTGGAGCACATTACCATGGATTTCGTGACGGCCTTACCATGGAGCCCTAGGGGCAATAACGCCATTTGGGTTATCGTCGATCGCCTCACGAAAGCTGCACACTTCATACCATTCCGAGTGGGACAGTCGACAGAGTCACTGGCAGAGAGATATATGCAGGAGATAGTGCGACTTCATGGTGTTCCAGTCAGCATTGTATCAGATTGAGACACCAGATTCGTGTCACACTTTTGGAGGAGCTTACAGGAGAGCTTGGGTACCCGCCTCAAATTCAGCACAGCTTATCACCCGCAGACGGATGGACAATCCGAGCGTACGATTCAGACGCTCGAGGATATGTTGAGAGCTTGTATGTTGGACTTTCAGGGTTCCTGGAGGACCATCTGCATCTAGTCGAGTTTTCTTATAACAACAGTTATCAGGCTAGCATTCAGATGGCCCCTTTCGAAGCACTTTACGGGCGGAAGTGTCGATCTCCAGTGTGTTGGGATGATGTGGAAGAGCGAAGATTATTGGGTCCCGAGCTCATCGTTCAGACAGTCGACAAGGTCCAAATGATCAGGCAGCGTATTAAGACGGCTCAGGATCGACAGAAGAGTTGGGCAGATACCAGCAGGAGGGCACTAGAATTCGAAGTCGGAGATCACGTGTTCTTGAAGATTTCCCCTACCCGTGGAGTTATCAGGTTCGGAGGTCGGGGAAAGCTCAGTCCCCATTTCATCGGACCTTTTGAGGTGCTAGAGCGAGTAGGAGAGGTGGCCTACCGACTTACCTTGCCTCCATCGCTGGCTGGTGTGCACAATACCTACCACGTGTCGCAGTTGCGGCGTTATGTTCGGGATGAAAGCCATGTCCTGGGCTATTCGAAGCTAGTTTTGGGTACCGATCTATCATACGAGGAGCAGCCCACTACCATCCTCGACCGCAGAGAGAAAGTGCTAAAGAACAAGGTCATTCCGTTAGTCCGAGTGTCCTGGGGCGGTCGTTCCCCAGGGGAATCTACCTGAGAGCGGGAGGAAGATATTCGCGCATGTTTTCCACATCTCTTTATTTAGTACTTTTGTTTCTTTGTATCCTTGTTAAATTTCGAGGACGAAATTTTTGTAAAGGGGGTATGATGTAAATCCCCGTTCCCCATCTATAAAATTTTCCTGTATTTTCCTAGTTCCCGATTGTTTCCTGATTTTTCCCTCGGGAATTTCGTTAGTAATTGGTTGCTTGAGTTTCAATATTTAGATTAATCAAAACCCAAAATTTTATTTAAAACCCAAACCAAATATATCATCTCCTTTTTATAAAACCCCCAGCCCAGCAAAGAAAATTAATCATTAACATTCAAAGCCCGGCCTTTCCCATCTCCTCAACCCATGAAATAGAAAAAGAATTTATTAAATTAAGACTCTGGCCCAAACCCAACTCCCTTCAGCCCGCTTCATCCAACCCGACCCGCAGCTGCCTGACCCGACCCGACCCGCTTCGATCCCTCTTCTCCTTCCCAACGGCTTTTTCCTTTTCCCCCGCTCACGCGATCCGCTTTCCTCGCCAACGTTCACGGCCACGTCGTGCGCCGTTACCCCACGACGCGCACCCCTCTCGATCCACTCAACCTCTTCCCCTCGTCTCCCCTATCTCCCTCACACCCTCACTCCTCTCTCTTCTCAAATCTCTCCTCTCGTTCACCAAACTGACCACGAACCCACTGCAGTTCCCTCACCCGCTCCCCTCGACGATGACGACGACAAACCTCTTCCCTTCCTCTTCCACCAACTGAGCCCCTCACCACTCCACTCCATCGACCGAGCACCCCTGCCAAACTCCCCTGCACACCGAACCCACTGCACCCAAGCTCGGCCACCCGGCACCCTCTCGCCGGCGAACCCCACCACATCGTCGACCATCCTACACCGTCCTCGTCATCAGTATCTCCTCCACCTCCTCCCAAAAGTCCACACCCGAGCCCCTACCTACTCCCTCTCTATCTTCAAAACACAAAAACCACAACACATCCACGCACCCCCACTGTTGCCATCGCCGAAGCGCCGCCGCCGACCGTCGTCGACCCCAGCACTTCCCAGACGAACCACAGAGCACCCCTTCCGTTTCCAGTGATCGCGAAATGTCTCCGGGCAACTCCGACGCTAAACCCGAATCGCGAGCCGAGGCCGTGCATCCAAACCGTTCCGTTCGTCGCGCGTTCATGACGCTGCTGCTGCCGTGCATCCCCGAAGCATTTCCAGGCAAGTATTTTACTTGCTACATGCTAATCTATTCGTGTTACAAACCCAAATCGTATAAGTTACGAATTTACAATTTCCGATAAATTAAACGACATACCTGTTCGATGCATGATCTCAATGAAAATATTCATCTAATTTGATGGAATTGGGTTGTCTATGCTGGCCCATGTAGTGATGAATATTGTGTATAAATTTCACTGGAAAATAAGACTGTTAATGGCTAAAACGAATACACCCAAATATACCCGTAAAACTGGAAAATTCCCGTATTTGAAAGTTGTTAAAATCACCATAAATTATGTACATACTTCAATGATCCATTCGAGGGCTTAAATCGAAGAAGACTCGACGAACTATAACCCTATGCAAGTTTCTAATGGTTTCTGTACTGAAATTGTGACGATATTTGGATCGGAGTGCGGCTCTGGACTGCAGTCCAGAGCGACTCTGGTTACTGTTTACTGTTCCGTAATGTGTACCACCTTGTTTCCTGAACTCATATGTTGCGGAACTCTGCAGTTTGTTAAAGGTTAATCTGTTAGATAAATAACATAAGTGGTTTCATTCCGTTTCATCGTCGTTTGCTATTTAATTTGTAAATTAAAAGAGCAGGACGTATAACAGTCCAGAACAGATTCAGAAGTGACATACTAGTGTTAAACAGTGTATAACGTTCGACGTACAGACGCGATTGAGGATCCGTCTATTGAGTTGAACACCCTATTGAAAACCCTAGATTTTATTAGCATGGCTGGCCTAGTCATCCCTCGTTTTCCGTATTTTAGGAAACGGGGCGTGACACTTAAGCACAGGTTTAGGTCTCTGTAACTTAAGACTTTCAAATCTTATGAGCCATGAGGGTCCCATAAGAGAGTTCTCCTTACGAGTCGTGAGGATCTCGCAAGTGTATTTTCTCCTTAGGAATCGTGAGTATCCCTAAGTGTATTGCTTCCCTGTGAGTCGTAAAGATCTCACGCGGGTGGTTTCTCCTTACAAGGTCGAGAGGACCTTGTAAGTGTTTTTTAACGAGGTTGCGCCCTTTCGGGTTTTCCCAAACACTCGCCGGTAGCCCTACTGTTTTTTACACACGGAGCCCTTTCGGGTTTTCATCCGTGCCTATTTTTCTTATGGACATACCGTTTTTTTTATTCTTTTTTTTTTAACACGTCAGCCTGGGGGTGCCGCGGGTTGGTAGTAGTTTTAACGACATTTCGGTCATTTGCAAGTTTTAGGACATTGCGGTCCAATGCCACTTTTAGGACATAGCGGTCCAACGTTGCCGTATTTGAGGCGAATCTCTAGTTTATTGACTTTTCGGTCTATGGGGCTTTCTCTATGACTGAGCATGATGCCCCCGGCGTGTTCACCTTTTTAGGAGCATGTGGTTGTGGCGGGCTCACTTTCCAGTCTTCGGATAGCGCGAAATTGCCCTGTTGGTATTGGTTTTCAACCCAGTTTTTGAAGACGTAACAGTCCTCGATCAGGTGACTTACCGTTTGGTGGTAAGGGAAATAATTAAAACTGTTGACATCATCCAGTTGTAGTTGGTGTTTCGGCTCCGGTAGAGTGATAAGCTTGTTATGCACTGCTACTTCGAACAGCCTTCTTGTTTCATCCTGAGGAAATGAGTAAGGGCGTCTTAGCCTCTCCTCGAGGGATAAGCGTGGACGCATATTGTTTTGACGAACAACCGGTCTAGGGCCACTCGACTGTTGTCGAGTGTTGGCGACGAAGGTCATTTCCCCCTTTCCTTTATCCTTTTTGCTCGATCCTTTGTTTGCGGGGTCGAGATTTTTTTCAAGTAGCGGGCGATTGCACGGCTGAATGTTTTCACAACTCCTTAATTCTTTCATTTTTGAAATGGATTCCTCGAGGAGAGGGTTGAGGGCAACTTCTTCGTCGGAGTCGCTTCCAAAGGTGATAATTTGCGATCCCTTGGAGTCGGCTATGTGACAGTCGCCGGCGGCTCTTTTGCGCTCATCTATCACATTTTTCTGATGTCTACGAGCTTCACACTTTGTCCTGTTGAAGTGTTGCTTTTGAGCGACATATCCTTGCCACCAACACTTAAAGGAGTCGCAGTCTTCGGTAGGATATATGATCTTCTGATGATATAAGCAGAAGTTAGGATGCATCTCTACTCTACCGAGAGTATTTTCTTTAGAAGGCGGTAGCTTCATTCCCACTGATAGGGCTTTGGCGAACCTTTTCCTCGTCTTGAATTTGTTTTTACCCGCAGCGGATGACTTTTGATTCGACGGAAGTGCCTCGACTCTTTGGTTTAGTAGTCGGTGCTTATCTCCTTCCAGTACGGCCATCTCACGCTCTTGATTGGTTTTAACTTTAAGACGAATCTCATTCAGGAAGGCATCGATCAACTCGTCTGACGGCCACAGAATTTCTGGTTCAGGGTTCGCCCTTGATTTCTCGGTGTAAGGAGCCTCTTCATCATCCGCCAATGAGTGAGAGATCACATGAGAAGTCGCTACGTAGTCTTCGGATTCATCTGATGGGTCTTCTCCATCGTTTTCGTCCTCGACAAAAGAACAAACTACCTCCATTGTGTCCGTCTTCTTTGGAGTGTGCGGCTGTGGTGGGTTTACCTTCCAGTTTTCAGACAGCACGAACTTGCCTTGTAGGTACTGATCCTCGATCCATCCCTTAAAGACGAAACAATCCTCGATCGGGTGACTTACCTTTTGGTGGTAAGGGCAATAATTGGGATTATTGAGATCGCCTGGCTGCGATAGACATTTTGGACTTGGCAGATTGATGAGTCTATTGCGCACTGCCAGCTCGAACAGTCTTCTCGTTTTATTCTGAGGAAACGAGTAAGGACGTCCCAGTCTCTCTTCGAGGGATGGGCGTGGACGCACGTTATTTTGGCGAACGACCAGCTTTGAGTTGCTTGGCTGTTGTTGAGTATTGGCGATGACGGTCGCTTTCCCTTTTCCTTTCTCATTTCGAGAGTCTGGTTTTGGAGGAGACGGTCCATGGCCCATCTGATCCATTTAGGCCAGCTTGTCAATCAAGGCCTGGAAGGTGGTCGGCCTGAAGAACATCATGAATTGCAAGATGGTCGCTTGCGGATCAAGAGTGCCCACGAACATACCTACAGCAGGTGTCTCTTCTATGCGTTGTTCGCATTTCGACCATAGGATCCGCCATCGTGTTGCGTATTGGATCCACGTTTCGCCTGGCCTTATTCTGGCATTTATCAGTGCTGTTATCGGGGTGCGTTCGCTAGCACTCGCGAATCTTTGTGTAAACAGTAGCTCCATCGCCGCAAATGTTTTGACAGAGTCATTAGGTAGCTCCGAATACCATTCAAAAGCTGTTTCTGCTAAGCTGCCGACGAATTGGCGAAGCAACAATTTATCATCGCCTCCAGTATTGCCACATAAGGCCCTGAATTGAGAGACATGTTGATGCGGATTCCCTGTCCCCTTATATACGTGGAACTTAGGGATCGTATATCCTGGCGGGTAAGTGATTTGGTCATACCAGCTTGGATAGGGTCGTCCGGTTCTAACAATTTGCCCGGCCGCTTCATCCACCTGATGAGCCTGTATCTGCTGAACTATATATTCGTCCAAGTCAGCTTTGGAAATTGCCTCCTCCTTGGCTGCTGACAGAGCCGGTGGAGGATTCGACGTTTCTCCTCTGTCATTTTCAAGGACGACCGGAGGATCTTCAGCAGGAGGATCTTTTTGGATCATCATACCCACCATGTCCTGAAAGAGGAGCGTCATTTGTTTTATGTTAGCCGCTTGTTCTGCGGCTTCTTTGTCCTTCTTTTCGAGGACTCTGCGTAGGTAATCAGCGTGAGTTTCTTGTTCATGACGCTGCTCTGATGACACCTCCGGGCTTTCTTTTGGCCCGGTAAGTGCGGCCATTGCAGTCATCATTTCCTGAAGCTTCTGTTGCTGCTCTTGGGCTTTCGTCACGGATCGGGTGAGCGGTCGGTGACCCGTCGAAGCACGGCCTTCCTCCTTTCCGGAAGCCATATAAATAGTATGCACCACCATGCCCCCAGACTTGGGGCGTTTGGGCTCTGTGTCTTTGCGATTTGCCAAAGACGCAGGGATCTTCTCCGACCTCCTTCTTTTTTGAGCGGTCGAAGTTGAGGGGGCTGTTGTAGTGGGCACCCAGCCTGTTGTTGCTTTCTCTGGCTTGACAGAGTAGCCCTTCTCCGGCCTAACCTTCATCCTTTTCTGTCGGCGAAGATAGTCTTGATCAATTACTGACTCCTAGACCTATCGCCAGACCTTATAAATTTTAGAGGACAGCCGTTGAGGGGGCTGCTTCAGCTTCTTCTCTGAAGTATTCTCCACAGGTGAAGGAGTTCGTTTCAACACTACAGTAGGAGAGTTTCTGCGCACCGTGTTCAGCAATTCAAAGCTGTTCCCGGTCGGAACAGCAGCATCGATCCCCACCGTTGGAGCTGGCAGAGTTATTTCGGATGGGGAGTTGCCCCCAGCCTTCCTCACTTGGCGCCAGTGGCGACGTCGAGCGTGTCTTGCGGATGGAGTTGTTTCGGCTATAAGGGTGACTTCGTCATGCCCCCTCTGGGCAGAGGAAGCAACCTTGAGGACCTCGCCTGGAGCAGCAACCGGAATGGCCAGCCTTGTAAAAACTGACTTCTTGGAAGGAGGAGCCTTCCCAATGATTTCGTCCGCTTGAGCCGGGATGGCTATCCGCTTTGGGATGGCAGCTTCGGGTATCGCGGGCTTGTAGACGTTCTGGCCCAGTCTGTTGAAAACTGAGGTATTGAAGTTGGGCGACCCGTTGAGAGGGGTCGCGGCAGTGGTAAGCCGAGCAAAGACCAACTTCTTTGGGGCTTCTTGCGACGACATCGGGGCATTGAAGCTCATCGGTGGGAGCATGGTCCCGAAGAATAGTCCAGTGGTGGCTTGAGTTACCTGCTCCACTGGCATCTTGAAAAGAGAGGCCGCTTGGGGCCCGTAAGTCACTCCTCCAACAGGGACGGAGCGAGAGTTGCAGTTGCAGGAAGTGCAGTTTGAAGCCATTGATCTTCTGTTTTCTGCACGGAGCAAGACACCAAATCTAAGTACCTTGAATCCACAGGCAACCACAGCAAACCGCGATTTGTTCGTGAACACGACACACGAAGTGTGGAGTGGAAAGAGGAAAAGGTCCCACCGGGCGTGCCAGAATCTGTTCCCTTCCGAACGGCGGCCGAGACGCGGACGTCTACATGTCTGGGGTTCGGGGCAGATGCTATTTGGTTTTATCCGTCCACCTCTCTGAAGATGCCAAGTTGATTTATGGCACCGTGTATCGGAGGTTTGGACGGATGCGGCCGATGTAGCAGACTTCGTCAGATTCCCCCTCGCTTGAGGGGTTTTTGATTGTGGGGACGCTCTTCCCTGCAGGCGCAAGCCCCTGCAGTTAATTACGCTACCGCATCGCGGTAACAACTTTCTCCTTCTCCAGAATTTCACCTCGTGTCGTGAATGTTTGTTTTGTTTGTGGTTGCCCGTGGATTGTACACGGGGACTAATTTATGTCGTCGCCCGTAGGACGTGGATTAGTCCAAATCCGTATTTTCTTAGATTTGGGTTTAGGATTTTGTTTTAAGGATACGTTAGCCGTATTTGAGGCTAAGATCAACTTAAACGTTTGTTAAGGATACGTTAGTCTAATTTAGGACTAAGATCAACTTAACGGGATCGTTTAAATCCGACAAAGAGCATTTAGGCTCTATTGTTCCAGTTTAGGGACATAGTGGTCCATTTATCATATGGCCGTCGGGACCCGTCACCTCTCTGACGTCGTTGAAGGATTACAACGATAGGTGTCAGAGAAGTTCAGAGATGTACCCTTGAGCCAAAGTTGATTAGGGGATCTATAGTCCGATTTGGGACTAAAGTCTGTTTGAAGGTTTAAGAATACGTTAGCCATTTTTGAGGCTAAGATCAACTTAAACGGGATCGTTTGGATCCGACAAAAGAGCATTTGGGCTCTATTGTTCCAGTTTAAGGACGTAGTGGTCCATTGCCAGTTTAGGGACATGTTGGTCCAAAATTCCCATTTTGGGGACGGATATTAGTTTAAGGACACGTTAGCCATATTTGAGGCTAAGATCAACTTAAACGGGATCGTTTGGATCCGACAAAAGAGCATTTGGGCTCTATTGTTCCAGTTTAAGGACGTAGTGGTCCATTTTCCAGTTTAGGGACATGGGGGTCCATTGAATGTATGGCTGTCGGGACCCGTCACCTCTCTGACGTCGTTGAAGAATTACAACGATAGGTGTCAGAGGAGTTCAGAGATGTACCCTTGAACCAAAGTTGATTGGGTGATCCATAGTCCAATTTGGGACTAAAGTCTGTTTGAAGGTTTAAGGATACGTTAGCCGTATTTGAGGCTAAGATCAACTTAAACGGGATCGTTTAGATCCGACAAGAGAGCATTTAAGGGCTCTATTGTTCCAGTTTAGGGACGTAGTGGTCCATTGCCAGTTTAGGGACATGGGGGTCCAACATTCCCATTTTTGGGACGGATATTAGTTTAAGGACACGTTAGCCATATTTGAAGCTAAGATCAACTTAAACGTTTGTTAATGATACGTTAGCCTAATCTCCAGACTAAGATAAACTTAACGGGATCGTTTGGATCCGACAAGAGAGCAATTGGCTCTATTGTTCCAGTTTAGGGACATAGTGGTCCATGTTCCAGTTTAGGGACATGGGGGTCCATTGAATGTATGGCCGTCGGGACATGTCGCATCTCTAACGTCGTTGAAGGATTACAACGACAGGTGTCAGAGGAGTTCAGAGATGTACCCTTGAACCAAGTGTAAATTGATTTAAGAGAGCAGCCGTGCTCAGTCAATTTAATTTGAGGACTTACGGCCATGAATGGGCTAAGTCCAGTTGAGAATGTTCAACGTTTTTATTTGTAGTTGGCCTGTTAGACCTGTGCTAGGGCTTTGCCCATGTTTAATAATGCACTGCATTTTGATTTGGGCTTTGTACCTTTTAAGTGATGCAGAGCATCTGTTTGGGCTCTGCCCTTCTTTAAAATAATGCATTGCATTTTAATTTGGCCTGTTAGGCCTTTTTTAATTGGGCTTGGCCCTTTAATAATGCGCTGCATTAATTAGTCTGACAGAGTGCCACGTGGCTTGTCAGGCGCTTTGCGCCAATTGAGGAGCGCAAGGCGCAAATCCGTGGGGAGGTGACACGTGTCACGCTCTGGTGAGCGCAAGCGCAGTGTGCTGCGCTAGTGCGCTGCGCTGTTGCGCTTCTGACACGTGGCGCGCTCTGGTGGGTTGCGCCAATTCATGAGAGCAGCGCTCTATTTTAACAGCGCATAGCGCAGATCATTCTGGAGCTGACACGTGGCGCTCCCTGGTGGCTTGCGCCAACCCAGGAGCGCAACAGTGCAAATTTACAAGTGCAGGGCACTGTTTTATTATTTTGATCAATTTTTGATCAAAGAAGAAAAATTTTCTTGTTTTCAAAGAACCAGTGGTTCATCAAAAGGCAATGCCTTTATTATTATTTATTTTTTATTGAAGATCTTTGATCTTGTTATTAGATCATTGATTTTTTCAGAAGAAATTCTTCTCTTTTTAAAAGGTTTTTACCTTTTTCGTTTCTTTTCTTGAGTTCTTCTCAAAATTCTTCAGAGCTCTCTCTGTTTTTGTTTTAAGTTCTTGATGATGTTGTTCTTTTTGAATTGGGGTCTAGGGGTCTTTATATAGTGCCCATAAATTTGTTAAATTTGTTAAAGAGATCATTCTCTGAGTGATTTGGGAAATTTTCCCCACCGTTGGATCTTTGATCCAAGGGCTTCTGTTTTACAGAAGACAATCTTCTTGTTTTAACAAGAACAGAAAGATCTTACTGGAATTTTAATTCTGTTTGGCGCAACTGCCCCAGCGTTTTACACGTGGCGCGCAGCGCAGAGCGCAAGTCAGCTGAAGCGTTGCTTCTTTAATATTTTTTTTTAATTTTCATTTTAATTTTCAGAACAGAGCTTTTGTCGGGACCCGGTTCTTGCTCACGGAGCAAAGTGCCACATGGAACAAAGTGCCACGCCAAGTGTCGTGTTAAGTGGGTGGGGGCCACCTCTTGAGTCCGTGGGACCCACTGTAGAACAATGGGGACTCTTCGGAATACATTCCGAAAGGGGGCAGATCTGTACTATAAATGGAATGATACCACTCTTCAATACAGAGGCGCCTTTTAAGTGAACCGGAACTACAGGAGCTTGAGAACTCCGTAGTTAAGCGTGCTCGGGCCAGGGAAGTCTTGGGATGGGTGACCTCCTGGGAAGTGGCCTCTGGTCGGGTCCGGTTCGCTCTAAAGGAAAAAACCGTGCGGTTTCGGCCAGAGCGGACAATACTCTCTGTATTGGGGGTGGGGCGTGACAGAATGGTATCAGAGCTGGTCCCTCGATAGTAGGTCTGTGGTTCGAGGACGAACCATTGTTCAAAGATGGGGAGAATGTCGGGACCCGGTTCTTGCTCACGGAGCAAAGTGCCACATGGAACAAAGTGCCACGCCAAGTGTCGTGTTAAGTGGGTGGGGGCCACCTCTTGAATCCGTGGGGGCCACCTCTTGAGTCCGTGGGACCCACTGTAGAACAATGGGGACTCTTCGGAATACATTCCGAAAGGGGGCAGATCTGTACTATAAATGGAATGATACCACTCTTCAATACAGAGGCGCCTTTTAAGTGAACCGGAACTACAGGAGCTTGAGAACTCCGTAGTTAAGCGTGCTCGGGCCAGGAAAGTCTTGGGATGGGTGACCTCCTGGGAAGTGGCCTCTGGTCGGGTCCGGTTCGCTCTAAAGGAAAAAACCGTGCGGTTTCGGCCAGAGCGGACAATACTCTCTGTATTGGGGGTGGGGCGTGACAGCTTTGCTCTGATTGGGGGAAACAGAAGCGTTGCTTCGTTTCCCGCCTTTGGAATTTGAACAGAGCCTTGCTCTGATTGGGGTAAACACCAAGCAAATAGCACCAGAGTAATTATAGAGAGCACACAAGCACACCACTGCAGCATGAGCCCCCCTCCTCGGATTTGGGCCGGCGACGTCCCTACCAGATCCGGCGACCTCGGCCCCTACCCCCTTTTGACCCCATATTTTCTCTGATTGTTTATTAGTGCCACATCATCATGTGTATATTGTTTGTTTATTCTGTTTTGTGGCCTATAAATACCATAACTGACCTAAAGAGAGGGGTCATGCCATATTCATATGTATATTTTCTTTTGCTTAGCTTGAGGGTGAGTGTGCTTCATATTGGTTTCTTCTTCTTCTTCCCTCTTGAAACTCTCTTTGGAGAGCTTCATTAAGATGGTTGAATAAGTTACCATAAATCTTGTATCTCTTCTTCAAGTGATTAATAAATTGTTGTTTCTTTTAATTCTTGCTTTCTTTTACTTACTTGCTTTTATTATCATGCTTAACTAATTCTTTATTTTGGTTGTGGTGTGGGTGAGAAAGTGAGATGAAAGGCTTTGCCTCCTCCACCTCTTGATTATGTTTAAAATGCTTAACTTATGATTCTAATTTAAATATTGCTAATGTATTGATATGATACGGTATTTTGACACATGGTTACTTGTAACCTCCTCATATACCGTATTCATTCCCTTTCCCCATTTCCAATGTTTAAGGTAAAATATATTTAGTGTTAAGTTCGCTAAGCTTGGATATCGTATCTTGTGATTAAGGACTTGACAAATCTCTTAATTTCATATACGATATACCATCACAACTTCTTAGCAAACTCAACACTAATATCATTTGCTCTGACTAACCACTTTATGTTTTTGTTATTGCGGTATGCTTGCTAACCCTTATGTTTAGTGTTGATACCCCAAGCACGGACATATGAACGGTAAGTGATCAAAACGGAACAGTTTCGTGCTTTGCGGCGAATATCGGACTTTGACGGTTTGTACTCCGCAACCGCGTTGACAAGTCGTGCTTCATACCGGGACCAAGATAAGGCCGGATAACTCATGACCAAGGGAGTGTAGAGGTAAACGCCGCGATTCAAGCTTCCGAGCCAGGCCACAACCATGCTTTCTTACCTTGTTTACTTGTTTTCCTTGTTTTCTTTCTTTTATCATTATTTGTGACAACCAACCATTTGTTAATTTGTTGAACCTTTAACAACAATGCTTAATACACAATTCCCTGCGAATCGACCCGTGCTTTCCGGCTCGCCGCAACGCGCCGTGCACTTGCGGTTTATAAATATTAAAACGAGAACGATCTCGCATGAGGATCCAATTTCCTAAAACCATATCTCATATTTCAAAACATACGCGTTTACGCGCGCGGGTGGTTTCCCAACAAGTTTTTGGCGCCGTTGACGGGGAGTTGGTGGTATTAGATATTGTTATTTCTGGTTCTACTAACAAAACTAACTTTCTAACTCAATTTTTTCAAAACTAACTATAACTACATTCTTTACAATTGTTCTCTGTTGTTTATACCTGCTATCACCCTGTACTGAAATTAAAAAATCAAATAAGACCATAAGAATACATAGCTTTCCTAGAGAACCCACCAAAATTTCCAGCACCTACCTCCTAAACAAAACCGGCGACATCCAAGGAAATTCCGAGCTCGCCGGCCTGTTTGTGTGGTTTTGGGTTTTTTCTTTTTTGGTGATCTCCAGTGCAGTGTTGGTACTCTTTTGGTATTGTTTGATTTTTCTCATTTTGAGTATTCAGGAATTGGGGCACACGTATCGCTTTTGACACTAAATATCGTATTTTCCGATATTTCAGGTTTTTCACGGAATTACGACAAGCGATCGTGCGGAGCGAGGTTCAATTTCAATTTCAAGACGTTAGGAAAGAATAGTGCCAAAGATCCGGATAGTTTGACCCACGCAAGCGAACATTCAACGACTCGGATCACTTTCAAAGGGTTTTCTTAAACCAATTCACTTAGGTACGTATTTTCTAACACCTTCGCTCGAATCCGACGCAATCCAATTTTCTATCTTTTGCAGGATTCTTCGCACAATTTTGCCGCCAAAGAAACAAGAGAACTAACCGTATTTTTTTTGCAGTGCTTAACTAAAATTGAAAAAAGAATTGCTTTAATTGATTGATTTTCTTAAATTCCTTTATTGATTGCGCATTGCATTTTAATACGGAATTAAGAGCACAAAGACCAAAACAAGATACGGTAAAGGATTTCATCATCTTTTCTCCGTAACCTACAAATCACAAAACTGTATTCTTGCATACCCCCAGTAATTTAAAATCAATTAGAACTTTAACTTTAAGGGCTTCGCGCTCACTAGGAGAAGTTAACCGTGTTTAAAATTTTGCTTAACGGTATATCGTTCATGGGGTGTCTAGGCAAGTGTCTAAAAGAAAGGGTTATTTAATTAAGGAACTTCGTGAAAGTGTTGTAAAACCTCCCCTTCTCTCTTACACTTACCTGGCTTTGTGATCAGTATATCTTGAGCTTATTTCTCGATACAGTTTTACTTCGTCAATCAGGTTCTTGAGCAGGTCTAGTTGACTTAGCATAACATAGAGTGCTAGGGGTGTGATATTCGTTATTTTTGTGATATTTATGAATTCTTGTTATTATGGGTGATACACAATACAATTCTATTTTTCACGACTCTTATTCTTTTGTTTATACTCAATCCTAATTGATTTGTACAAATTGCCAAAATTCTTCCTACATTCATGATATTTGTCCTTTTCTAGGGGATGACCAACCGTCCCAAATTGTTGATAACGGTCACCCACCTAACACTCTTAAACCCAGTCCCATTTCAACCATAGACCAAATGATTGAAGATTTAGAGAAAGAGGTCAACAGAATAACTGCTCTAGCATCACCACCATCACAACCCCTCCAACCCGAAATAACTGAGCCATCATTAGAGAGTGACGGTGAGATAGATGCTAGGTTGACCACTTTTTAAAAAGGTATTGAAGTAATAACTGCGGTCGAGAACCAATCAGCTGCGATGCTAGCCCTGTTTTTACAGCAATCTGAGCAATTATTTGTTGCTCAAGCTCAATCTTTGGTTAGAATTGAGGAACAAACGAAACATTTAACTGAGAGGATTCTAGGGAGTAAATACAGTCAATCGGAACCCCATAATGTCAACATCTGTCAGCTAGGGAGTCACCCGAGTGAAATAAGTGATCAGATCAATTTGGATGATTTCATAGATGATGATACAACAGAATTGACTATGTGTTCACAGGACACACAAGCAAACCCTCTAAGTCAGTCCACCATTAGCCTTCAGGTATCCACTGAGCCTCTTGTCACTTGTGATTTAGAGATTGATTTAACTGAAATAATACTTGAAGAGGATATTCTTGAACCGACTGATTTTTGCTTTCCAACTTTAGAGGAGTAACCTTGTGAATTTGACGGGTATGGTTGGGATGAATTGTTAGAAAAGATCAATGATAACGAACCTGTCACGCCCCGTTTTCCA
Source organism: Agapanthus africanus (assembly GCA_030015575.1). Taxonomy (NCBI): domain Eukaryota; kingdom Viridiplantae; phylum Streptophyta; class Magnoliopsida; order Asparagales; family Amaryllidaceae; genus Agapanthus; species Agapanthus africanus. The sequence goes on from JASDDO010000233.1 coordinate 16,935, forward strand.
GAGTGCGCTAAGATCGGCACGTGACAGAGCCAACCATGCTATCTGTGGCTAGGAAACATCTCTCCACAGTCACATTACGGCTGTCTAGAGATATCAAGAACAGTAGAAATGAAATAAACTATCTAGTACATGTCCATATGCCAGAATAAAAGAGTCAAGAAATAATATGCGGAAGCAATAAATCCAAAACAATAATAATCTGGAAGGTACGTCCCAAATACGGGCTCACATCAAGAAATAAAAAAATGCTGAAAGGAAATTAAACTAAACTGGAATATTAACAGGTTCTCACCGCTCGGCCTGTCAACTGAAGTACTCCTGCTCAGCCCGCGACAAGGGTAGCGGATCTAGTCCATGCAAAACCCAGACGTCAGCGCGTCACAATATCAACAAAAATATAATCAGTGGGTAACAGGATGTGCAGGCATGAATTATAAATGGTAACATGAATGTAATAAGTAAGCAGGGATATCGGACAGTGAAGTGTAACAGTATAGGTTAAGTGCAGCGATAAAACTAAACTATGCTACTGGGTTAACTACTCTCAAGTCCGTGAAATCAGTTTAATGAATTATCGATGTAACTCAATAGTATCCCGTGCATACCCGGGACCACGGTCCAGATTCTCAGGCTGAAATCCGAGACATGCCGCTAGGCACTAAACAGAAAACATGTACAGATGAATGATGCCAGCAACAACATTCCAGGGCTGGCCTAGCCAATAAAACTGATCAGTATAAGTATCGAACTATTGAGTTACAAGTCAGGTTTCATCATTGATTTCCCCATACCCCCAAGTTATGTGTTCAAGTCAGGTATTGATAAATCTGAAGCTAATGCCAACACAGAATCAAGCAGGAACAGGTTTGTCTATCAAAACAACATGATATGTCTATCGGGACAACATGTCAGGATTGTCAGCATTAGAAACAGGATCAAGTAACATGTCAAGTAGTGGTATATCAGGTCATGTTAGGTAGTGTACATGTATCACGTGGGTGCCCAACAGTAAAATGTAGCAAGTATCGAATCACGGAAAAGGTACGGATGTACGGTGAAAGCATGGATGCATAAACATCTATCAGGGGTTACATCATGACTATGTAGGATGCATATTATCAAGTAAGGGGTACTAATGTAATAACAATATGAATCAATATAATATGGCATGCAACTAGGCCACCACTGCACGTAGGATAGACCCTTGGTTTGGGATATGCAGAATTAATGGTATGGATACACAATAAACATGGATGCATAAATAACTATCAGGGGTTACAACTAAAGTTCCATGGCTAAGTGGAATGCACATTATTAGGCATGGAGTGTCACTACAACAATAACATGAATTAATATGATCTGTAGATGCAGCTATATATATTTTAAATGATATGGATGCATACGGGTATCCGAAAACGGTAAAACTTTAATATAGATATATAATGCAATCAACATGTAATATTTTATTCATATGGATGCAGATATAATAGTATAGCATGTAGCAAGATAAACTTGCCTGAACGGATCGCACGACAGGTGCGTACGGCATGTCCGACGTCGGGTAATCGTCGCAACGCACACAGGGCATGCGGGACGGGTCCGGGCAAGGTAAGAGGGTAATCACGCAGGCAAGGGATGTTCACTGGATCTCTCAGGTCGTCGGCGTCGAGCCCGGCTTCGGCGATCACCGAAAAAACGCAATCAAGAAAAGCAAGAAGAGAAGAACAAGAAGAAGAAGAAACAAGAAGAAGAAGGAAAGGGTGGGGTTTGGTTGTTGTGGTGCTCTGGTTTCAGAGAGGAAGGCGAGGCAAGAGCTAACTCCGAAGATGGGGTTTTTCCGGCGAGGCTAGGTGTGTGCAGTAGGGGTTCGGGTAAGGGTTGTAGTGTGCAGGGGAGGCTCGGGTATAGGGTGGTCTGGAGTGCAGGGAGGAGGAGAGGAGAGGAAGGTGGAGACGCGGGGAGAGATTGACGGTGATGAGGTCAGGGATCGGAGGTGATGGTTGCATGGGTGTTGTGGGTTTCGTCGTCGGGAGAGGAGAGGAGTTGAAGGAGAGGAAGGTTGAGGCGATGGAGTGGAGAAGGAGACAAGAGATACTCGAGGGAGGAGAGGAGGCTCGGGTTGTGACGACGACGAAGACGCGGCTAGGTTAGGGTTTTCTGTGGGTTCTCGTCGTAGGGTGCAAGGATTTATTTAAAGAAGAAGAAAAGAAGAAGAAGTGTGAAGGGAGGTGATAGTAGGGTGTGAAGGGAGGTGACGAGAATCGAGAAGTGCACAGTAACCGTGAGAGGAGAGAGAGGGAGAGAGAAAGAGAAAGAGAAAGAGATAGAGAGAGAAAGAGAGATAGTCTGCGAGAATGAAAGAGAGATAGAGAGAGATCGTGAGGAGAGAGAGTGAATGGGAAAGAGAGAGAGAGTCAGTGAGAGAGAGAGAGAGAGAAAGAAAGAGAGAGAGAAGTTAAATTAATTTTTTTTTTTTAAATCTTTTTAGTTATTAAATAAAATTTAAACAGTTATAAATATTTAAAATATAATATTTGTTAATTTTGAGTTTTAGGCTAATACAAAAAATAGTCCAAAACACGCCCGGGTCGGGTCTAAAATTATGGTTTGAAAATACGGATAATATACGTATCAACCAAAACCAAAATACGATATCCGGGTAACGAAAAAGTATCCCCCCAAGAACGGATGCACGTACGTGCACGTAGCCATCCAAACGAGTCCGTTCCACTGAACGGGACGAGAACAAGATGCGCGGATGCTACGACAGGGTTAGGGGTATCATGTAGGCCATGCAAGATATTTTTAAAATATTCTATGTGACTTTAAATGTTATATTAAAAAAATACAGATGCCAGATATAATGCCAGTATGCAGTATACAAATAATGAAAGTGCACGGATCCACATAACAAACCAGGATAAATCATAAACAGGAATCAAGACGGGTTTCCAGCAAGCGGGTCGGGTTGGATGCAAATACAGATGTCAAATACACTATTCGCACCCAAAACACAGTAAATCAGGAAAATACCATAAATAAAGAAATACTTGAAATAGAACTGGTATAAATGAACTAGGGTGTTATAGAACTCACAACTTTTGTATCACTTAGTGATATTGTTTCGGAAGAAACATTAGGGTGGGAACCTACGTTTTTAGATGACATGAACCTACCCATTTGTGAATGTGATGAGGAATAAATCATTTTGGGAGAGAGTGTGAATAGTGAGAGTAGGATTGTGGAAAATCATAGGGAGGAAGACGGTGTTGAAAATTATTCTTTTATACAAAGTTATGAGAAAATTTTTGCTGATGAACTTGATATTCTTGGTGAGTTTATGCCGGGATCATTTTGGGATCATCCTTTGAACCTTTCTTTTTCTAAAATTTTTGCGGATGAACTCCAGTTTTTAAACGAAGCTGACATTGAAACTCAACACACACTTAATGAAAATTCAATTCATCCGGGCAACCATCCTTTGATCTCTTCAAAGCTTCATCTTCACCTTCAACGTCTTCTGATCCCTACCTTCACACACCCATACCCTTTACTAACATCTAACCATTCTTTATATATTCTCTTTATCTTTTTATTATACATATTCTTCTGCCAGCCATGGCACTATATCGACAAAATTTTCTTGTGGCTGGTATTAACTTCTGCACTAACCATGTCGTTTAGATTGTGAATATTGTAATATTTGTTTTTTCCTAGTTTTTAATAAGATCTCACCCGTTAGGGGATGAGTGCCTTTTTTTTAGCGGGACAAGACCGTTTTCATTTTTTTGTTTGAGAAGGAGTGTAAATATGTTGGGATTTCATTGTGCAATTTTTTTTTGTGCAAAAGTCCCTTTATAAAGCCCACAGCCCCAACCCGAGCCCTCACTTCCTATTTCCTCAAACAGATCTATCTCTCTTCTCTCCTGTTCCAGCAGCCTCCCACCAAACCCTAGCTCTCCCCCTCGGATTCCGGCCGACAACGTCCCCACCAGATTCGGCGAGCTCGGCCCGTCTTCCTCCAAGCTTCGATCTTCTTCTTCCTTGCTGTAAGAAACTCTTTCCCCCCTCTCCTACACTTTTTACTTTCTGAAAACTCCACAGACCTCTGAGAATGGACCCATTTGAATTGGAACGCAATTTCGTCACCATTTTCTCCCACGATGTATTCGGGCATTATTTTTGTGATGCAATCCGACAATTAGGTTGGGAATATCTGCTCTATGGGGAAGAGGGTTTGTGCGCATGTGAGAGTTTGGTTGATGAGTTCTATGACGCACTAAGAGATGGAGAAATACTCCAAGATCGGGTTAGATTTCATTTTCGGGGTAGACGTAGGGTATTTTCAGCATATACCATATCCAACGTCACCGGTATCCCGATGCGATCTGGATGTCAAAAACCCTTAGAACTGGCTCAGTATATGACAGTTTTGGGAGATCGATGTGAGCTACGAGATGCTGGGTTGAATGCCTAGCAGATTTACAGGAACGCCTATACGGCCTGCCGCTGGGCGTATCGCAATGTCGGGGGGATCGCGCGCGTCTCATCGCTTCCGGCGATTGTAGGGCACATGGTCTATTGTTTGATGACCAGAGATTACCAGTTTTGCATGACGAGCATGCTATTCGCCACAATCACGGAAAGTGCTACCGCACGCAAATCTCTGCTTGCCGTCCTCATTACCCAGATTTGCCAATCTTATATGGCGGATGACGATTTCACGGCCTGCCTCATGATGTACGATACTGTACCAGTGGAGATAGAGAAGATCTCACCAGGGTACACAGATCCCAGGAGTAAGCAGCAGATTTGGACCTCTACCGACCCCAGCGAGCACGCGACCCCGCAGACTTCATCCGAGATATACTTGGGAGATGATGTTCCGACGGATCCCTACGAGCTTCACAGAATGGAAGGCCGCAACATCAAGACTATAATCTACCAGAATAAGGAGATCAAAGAGCAGCTAAGCCAGCTCTTAGCTTAACATGACGAAGCTAGCGGAAACAGCCGAGGCAAAAGCAAAGGCAAAGCAAAACAACGATGAGGACATCGTCTGGATCAGTTTGGGGGTGGAGCTTGATGGTGGCATTTTATATCTGCATATAGTTTGCATTTGCATATTTCCTGTATTTCAGCATTTACTTATTGTATTTTTCTTTTCTTTTGCATGTAGTTGCATTTCATATCTGCTTTTGTACTACATTGTATTGAAAAATTTGAAAAATTTATAAAAATTGAAAAATTCTTGAAAATTATAAAAACTTTGTCATGTTGGTTAGCAGGGGAACTTTGATTCAAAATCTGACGGTTCGGTTGATAAGATAGGAATAACTAAATTTTTGCTATGAGATTGACGACCTGAAAAATAAACTTCCTGTGTGTTTAACCTTAGCTGATATACGTCTTTTATAACACTTTTCACGTATCATATATTTTTAAGAATGTGATGAAAGTCTGACATGTCTATAACTTTTTAAATTGATAAAAATCTTTAGGATCAAACAGCTTTGTCTGAGTTAAGCAAAATATCAAGAATAGTTCATACAGTAAAGTAGTTATGAAGAATTTTATAGAGATTTTAACAGAAGCTATAAGTCTGAAAAATAACCCATCTAGAACCTTGTTGGAGTAATTACACACCTTATCACATGTAACGGCTTCTGATTTAAAAGAAAAAGCTGGCTATATCTCCGTTTTCACTAAAGTGCTGAATTATTTAAAATAAAATGAGTCTTTTGTTTTGTGGCCGTGGTAACTTGGGTAATTAAGTCCTTGGGGTGTCTCCACACCTAATACCCTAAAACCATCTGATTTGGGAGTCATTGACCCAAAGCTCGCTAAGTTTCCATTCGCCAGATAAAGCAAGTTAAGCAAGTGTTCTCTCCGAGTTAAAAGTCCTAACGGTTCTTTGTGGGAGAATAATCTTGGCGGAGACGAATTTTCTATTAAAACAGTTTTTTCACGGAGATATGAAGGTTTGTATTTATTAAGAAGTTTTGCATGATAATGAAAGGTGTGTATGAACAAAAACAGGTGAAAGGTAGGAGTGAAAAATAAGACTTAGGTTCTCTGTTAAAATTGATATATATTCTAACTTGAAACCTAACTGGAGAATAAAACTTGAGAAAATCTTAACTCCTTCCAAACTTGTGTGATCCTTTAGAAGTTTATCCTGGTCCATAATTTTTGACATAATGACCCTAATCAAGTTTTTAAAAACCTGTCGACACTACCGCGCAATCACGAAAAGACACGTATTTGCTTTTGGTAAACAAATTGCGAGGAGTGAAAAATAGGGTTTAATGTTTCTAACTTGGGTGATAGAACTTCTAACTTTGATTCTTAACTTTAGGATTAGAATCAATAGTTTCTCCGCATTCTAATTTGACTGGATTTTGTGGGTGTAATCCACTGAAAACGCTCAGGAGACAACACTCCTCCTACTAGAGACACCTAGAGGTTTAACGGCATGTTGCACATGCTCGGTGCAATAGCGTTCCCTGCGAAAGTGAGATTAGGATTTTTTGTTTTGCTCGGGACGAGCAAAAGATAAGTTTGGGGGTATTTGTTAATCTCATAAAACTGCATTTTATTACCTCTCATTCGTTATCTGTTTTGCTATTTATCGGTACTTTTAATCAGTATCTGCTCAGTTATTACAGTTTATAGGTATTCGTGATACAACAGTGAAAACATACTCAAATTCACGGATATGACGTTTGGGAGCCGACACTGCAAGCAGACCAGAAAACCGACCGATACCCCATGAGCTCTTTTGGAAATAATACATATGTACACATTTTTTGTATAAAATTGGTCCAACACACAAGTGTGCACATGCCATGGACCAGGTAGGGGGCTGCCATAAACCATGGTAGGCTGCCTTGGTATCATGAAGTAAACAAGTAGGCACACAACTTGTGCAAGTGGGTGTGAATGCATTTATTGCATAAAGTTTGGATGTGATGTAAAGACCAAGTTTCCCTCCATTTCTCTGCATACAAACCAGGTTACAATTGACCAAGCAAACAGCACCAGAGTAATTATAGAGAGCACACAAGCACACCACTGCAGCATGAGCCCCCCTCCTCGGATTTGGGCCGGCGATGTCCCCACCAGATCCGGCGACCTCGGCCCCTACCCCCTTTTGACCCTATATTTTCTCTGATTGTTTATTAGTGCCACATCATCACGTGTATATTGTTTGTTTATTCTGTTTTGTGGCCTATAAATACCAGAACTGACCTAAAGAGAGGGGTCTTGCCATATTCATATGTATATTTTCATTTCTTAGTTTCTTTTGCTTAGCTTGAGGGTGAGTGTGCTTCATATTGGTTTCTTCTTCTTCTTCCCTCTTGAAGCTCTCTTTGAAGAGCTTCATTAAGAAGGTTGAATAAGCTACCATAAATCTTGTATCTCTTCTTCAAGTGATTAATAAATTGTTGTTTCTTTTAATTCTTGCTTTCTTTTACTTACTTGCTTTTATTATCATGCTTAACTAATTCTTTATTTTGGTTGTGGTGTGGGTGAGGAAGTGAGATGAAAGGCTTTGCCTCCTCCACCTCTTGATTATGTTTAAAATGCTTAACTTATGATTCTAACTTAAATATTGCTAATGTATTGATATGATACGGTATTTTGACACATGGTTACTTGTAACCTCCTCATATAACGTATTCATTCACTTTCCCCATTTCCAATGTTTAAGGTAAAATCTATTTAGTGTTAAGTTCGCTAAGCTTGGATATCGTATCTTATGATTAAGGACTTGACAAATTTCTTAATTTCATATACGATATACCATCACAACTTCTTAGCAAACTCAACACTAATATCATTTTCTCTGACTAACCACTTTGTGTTTTTGTTATTGCGGTATGCTTGCTAACCCTTGTGTTTAGTGTTGATACCCCAAGCGCGGACATACGAACAGTAAATGATCAAAACGGAACAGTTTCGTGCTTTGCGGCGAATATTGGACTTTGACGGTTTGTGCTCTGCAACCGCGTTGACAAGTCGTGCTTCATACCGGGACCAAGGTAAAGCCGGACAACTCATGACCAAGGGAGTGTAGAGGTAAACGCCGTGATTCAAACTTCCGAGCCAAGCCACAACCATACTTTCTTACCTTGTTTACTTGTTTTCCTTGTTTTCTTTCTTTTATCATTATTTGTGACAACCAACCATTTGTTAATTTGTTGAACCTTAAACAACAATACTTAATACACAATTCCCTGCGAATCGACCCGTGCTTGCGGGCTCGCTACAACGCGTCGTGCACTTGCGGTTTATAAATATTAAAACGAGAACGATCTCGCGTTCGCATCCAATTTCCTAAAACCATATCTCATATTTCAAAACATACGCGTTTGCGCGCGCGGGTGGTTTCCCAACAAGCACAATCTTTCTTGTTTAGAAAGATTGGGAAAATATTTTCCTATACAGAGCTTATTCTGTATTTTGGTGATTTTTAATTACCATTGGATCTTTAATCCAACGGTGCTCTGATTTACAGAACACAATCTTTCTTGTTTAGAAAGATTGGAAAAAATATTTTCCAAATAAGGTTTTGATCCCTCTTATTTAGAATTTAATTCTATTTAGGAACCCTCACGTGTAGCACATGACCCAAAGCATTAGGACAGTTTGCTTATATGCAGTAGTCCCAGAGAAAAGCATCACGTGTTGGCACGTGATGTGCCTTCTGGCCTGTTATTTGTTTTCATAAGGCGCCTATATACTTTGTATATAGATGCTCACGTGCCTGCACGTGAGGCTCAATTTCAACCTTATCTGTTAAGTGCACTGCCTACAATTTTTGCTCCAAGGCGCATCACGTGTGGGCACGTGATGCTCCTTTTGGGGAATTCTTCCATCACTTTTGGTTCAGTAGTTATTTATTATTATTATTATTTTTATAAGGGAACAATTCATTTGGCATCTTTTTGGTCTCCCAAATCTTATTAAACAAATTTGTCAGCCATTTAATATCTATTTCTTCTTAGCATCTCTAAATCTTGATAGGAATCCCCTCTGGACCAACCGCTTTTGTAAATCCCCAGTTCCATGGTACGTCTTGAATATTAATTTTGGTCCCAATAAATTTTTCCATTTAATTCCCGATTTAAATTCCTAAATATTTTTCTAATTCTTTCCCTTTAAACCTTAATCTTTTCTCTATATAAATTTTTAACCCTAAACCCTAACCAAACCCTAACCCTTCCCCAGCCCGATCCCGGCCCAAACCCACACACCCGACCTGCTTCTCTCTCTCTCTCTCTCTCTCTCTCTCTCTCTCTCTCTTCCTCTTCTCTTTCCCTCCCGCTCGAGAATCCCATGTCCTCGTTCTGCGCCCGTGAGACCTGCTCCACCCACGACGAATCCCCGACTCAACTAAACCCGAGATCTCAGCGTCGGCCTTCTTTCTTCCCTCTACGTCTCTCTCTCACCCTCTCTTAATCTCTCGCTAACTCCAAGAACCCTCAACCCCCATCAAACTCCACCGCCGGTGACCCTTCTGCCTGAACCGTCGCCGCCACCCTCCTCCGTCGAGCCCCAGCTCACCTCCACTACCACCGATCACGTCGCCTGCATCCTAACCTAGCTCTTTCTCGCTTCCTCCTTCCAAGCGCTCACAACAACACCCGAGCTCCCCACTTCTCCACGACAACCACCCCATCGCTGACGAGCTCAAGCCGCCACGGACCACCAATTCCTCCAGCATCTCCCCCATCGTAACCCAACTCCCAAGCTCCACCATCGCCAAAGCAATCCACGTCCAGCTTCCGCCGCCGCCGCCGCCGGAACTCCTCTGCCGTCACCATCAAGCACATCTCCATCTCTAACACCTAGCCATCACCTTCCTCCAAGCAGGCCGAGCCCTATGCCTCTCTCCCTTTCTCTTCGAGATCACCGACGAGCCACCTTCACTTCCCCATGTTGCCTGTGTGCCGAGACATGCCACGGCTCGTGCCCAGCACCGCACCACCCTCGTTCCCACTCCCGTGTCATGCCATGCCACACTCGTACCACGCACCGAGCCAAGACCGTTCCCAGTACCGTGTCACGCCCGCGTCATTATCACGCCGCCTACTACCATATTATACCTGCGTCGCCACCGCGTCCAGTACTGGGTCACCACGTATCGTGCACGCACCACGCATCGTGCACGCGCCACATACCGTGTCCAGCATCGCACCGTCTCGTGTATCGAGACAAATCCTGCACGTTGTGTCACTTCTATATCAGCGACCAAAAGCAAATGAAACCTCACTTACTTTAACATGCCACGTACATATATCTATAAATTCATGTTAATATTATACTAGTTCGATTATTGCGAATCCGTGTTACGTAGTATACTATCACATATATTTTTGTACGTCATCATTGTATTAACTCTAAAAGTGTTAGTTTTGAGCACAATCGGATCTAAAAACTTCATATTAATATCGTGTGGAAGTTGTAAATATTAGATACCGTTTTCATGAGTTAGGCAAAACCAAATTTAATTCGATAATTCTTGATATTGTATGTTGTTAGTTCGATGTGGAGAACTGAACTAAAACCCTGTCGATCATGCTCAAACCTGTTACCCATAATTCCTTTTTCTATTTACGAATATCATGTATAAAACTGAACTCAAAATAATGAAATATCGCACGTGAAACGATGCCCCAAAGAGACGACGCCAAATCTGGGTTTTACTGTACATGTTGTAGTGTTAAATTAATAAAAAAAATTAGATACATATCAGAATGCAATGTTCTATAGCTCATATCGAAGAAGACTCAATAAGATAGAACTCCCTATAGTTTATCCTTCGATACTGATATATCAAAGCAACGAAAACTGACTTAGAATGTGGCTCTGGACTGCAGTCCAGAGCAGCATTCCATTTTGACACCTGACTTTAAATAAATGTGTAGCGCTGTATGAAGATGGGATTATGTGTAACCCTATACCGTTGTAAAGATAATCCTGTTATCTAACTATAGGTTTTAGTTTTGTTTGATTTTACTACCGTTTGATATTTTAATTACAATTTAAACTGTAAAAGTGTACTGTAGTCCCAAGCAGGGACAGAACGTATGCCCTGACCTTGAACAGAATGTATCTCCCAGCATACAGTGGATATTGTCGATCCGTCTAGTAAGTTGAAAACCTAATTAAAAGATCTAAATTTCACTCAACCGTAACATTGCCTAATTATGATCCCAACAGGATGAAAAATGTGTTACGAATTAGACTTTCAGTTCAGGAACTGAATTTCCAGCGATGAAAACTTAAAATGAAACGACTGTATCTCACAAACCTGAAACCCGATTGATCTGGAACCAATTTTGCTGGATCTTTGTTTGAATTTACTTACTGCCTTTTTTGTATCATTTTGTCTAATTATGATCGTGCGAAGTAATATGTTTTTCTGAACTCGTAATACACATTGTGTTTCATATTATACATGACTTGCTATATTGCATCATTCCCGTAATTTTTTACCCTGATACCTTTAGTGATAGCGAACGTTCATAGCGATTTATAGTGAACTTTGTATTTTCGAACGTGAGTAGTATTGGATTAGCTGTTTCAAGTACGCCAGTGATAAGTGATTGATTCGTGAAAGTGAACAGTGCAATGAAAATGAATAAAACCATGATTTGGTGCTTATACGCAAATAGTCCTATACGTATAGTTATTGTGACCTGGGGAAAAGGGGAAATCAAGGTGGAACTAAACTCGTATTTAGCGAGGTATAGTGACTTATAGGATGATCATTCGATGTGTGTGTGTGTGTGTGTGTGTGTGTGTGTGTAAATTAGGTCATGGGCCTAAGGCACGGCTGCAGAGTTATATTCTGGGTAACAGTGGACCGTAGTCTCGAGCACACATGAGACCCTTATTAAACACGAGCATCTTTTTCCACCAATTGATTTCAATTGACATAGTGACTGATAAGTAGTGACATACACATTACCTGGTTTGCTGACATGATATATATACCGCATAGTTCATTTCAATTGATATTTCATATTCTCATGTTACTGTATTCTGCTGTGCATTTAACGTTTAATAACACAGTACACACACCATATATTTATTACTATATGTGTCGCCCTAACGACCTGAGTGTGCATGCTCAGCGGACGAAGTGGACCCAGCTCAGGAGCAGGACCTGCCATTCGAGATCGTGGAGATTTAGACCGCGACATCAGCGCTATCGCCTTCTGCGTGCTAAAAGACCACTGTTATTTCTTTGGTTAGTTATTTCTTTCATGCAAATAAATGTATCCTGAACTCTATTATTTTAATGTAATAAACTTGTGAACTGTGATTTCCTTTACTCTAGTGTTGTGTTTACTGATTACCATGTAATACTAGAAGCCGAAATGTGACTAGCACAAGATTATTCCTTGACCGTAGGAGCATGGCTGGCCTAGTCATCTCTCGCATTCCGTATTTTGGGAAGCGGGGCGTAACAGCTTTTCTTGATCTCATTCTCTTCAAACCCTCTTTAACCTCGGGTATTCTTATTTTACGCATGAAATCACGGTTTATATCTTGAGATTAAATGACAAGTCCATCCAAATTCTTAGTAAAGCTCTCATTGAACAATTTGTCAAAATAATCTCTCCACCTGTCACGCCTCGCTTCCTAGAGTGCGCTAACTACGGCACGTGACAGAACCAGATAAGAATCATCCCTCCACAGTCATATTACGGTTGTCTATAGGATATCAAGAACAATAAAATATAAAATCTATCTAGTACATATCTATTTGCCAGATAAAAGAGTCAAGAAAATGTATAAGCGGAAACAATAATAATATCCAATAAACAACATCTGAAAATACGTCCCAAAATGGGCTCACATCAAGAAATAAAAGCCGCAGAAAATAACTAAACTAAATATCACTAAACTCAATTCCTCACTGCTCGGCTTGATGGCTAAAGTACTTCTGTTCAGCCTGCGATAGAGATAGAGGAACTGGGACATGCAAAACCCAGACGTCAGTGCGTCATAATATCAAAATAGCAGTAATAATCAGGATGTAACAAGATATGTAAATATGAATATAAATCACAACATAAATATAAACAGTGAAGTACGTGTGTGTATGTGATGTGTAATCTAAAACTGGACTTCTAGGTTATCTATTCTAAAAGTCTTCGAAATCAATTAATGTAATTCTCATTATAACCCATCAGTCTATGCCCCGTTCATTCCCCATGGGACCATGGTAACAGGATTATTCCGTAACGCCCGGAAAAACGTCAAACAGTGTAACAACTCCAATTCTTGTGTACACAAATTTGATTAAAAGTTAATGTATACTTAGGGTATTTACATTTCCAGTTGTTTCCCCCAATCAGAGCAAAGCTCTGTTCAAGTTTTCAAAATTTGAAATGAGCAGCGCTTCTTAAGAGCGCCGGCGCTCTGAAGCAACGCATACGTGCAAAGCACGAGTGCGCTAGCGCAAAGAGTACCAGCGCTCTGAAGCAGCGCTCACGTGCAAAGCACGAGTGCGCTAGCGCTGGAACTAAATGTTTCCCACCGTCAGATCAAAAATCCAATAAAAATGATAAATCATCAATTGACCAGAATGAAATTCTGTTAAGGAAAGATTCCTCAAAATCTTTCCGAACAAAAAGGTTGTGCTCTGTAAATCAGAGCACCGTTGGATCAATGATCCAATGGTGATTAAAAATCACCAAAAATACAGAATAAATTCTGAGTGGGGAAAGATTTCCCAATTTTGTTAAAAACAAGAAGATTGCCTTCTGTAAATCAAAAGCCCTTGGATCAAAGATCCAACGATGGGGAAATCCCCAAATCAATTGGGGAACAGATCTCCTTAACCGATTAAACAAATCAGCTTGCCCTATATAAAGGCCCCAAGACTTCAAGTCTCATATAGAGGATCCCCCTATAAACTTTGAGAATTTCAAAAAAAGGAGCAAGCTCTCGGTAGAAGAAGAACTTTTCTTCAAGATAAAAAAAAACAGAGATAAGAAAAATCTCATTAGAGAAGAAGAACATAATTCTTCTCACAAATCATAGATCTATAAGACTAAGGTCTTCTTACAAAAAGAGATCATGAACATCTCATTATAAAAAAGGGGGAGAATAATTCAATTCTCTTAGGATCACAGATCTATAAAGGCAAAGCCCTTCACCAAAATAAGAGATTGAAATATCTCCTATAAAATAAGAACTTTGTTCTTAGAACCTTGAGACAAAGTCTCTTATAAACTAGAATTTATTTCTCAGATTATAAAACTGATCAGAAGCACTTCTGCGCTCTTGGACTGGAGCACAACGCCAAGCGCACCACGTGCTCCTCACGTGTGCGCCACTTAACAAATAGCTCTTTGCGCTCATGGGCTGGCGCCAAGCGCACTACGTGCTCTTCACGTGTGCATCATTGGACAAATAGCGCTTTGAGCTCATAAACCAGCGCTTTGCGCTCATTAACTGGCGCTAGCGCCAAGCGTGCCACGTGTTCCTCACGCGTGCGCTGATAGAACATAAACTGTTCTTTAAATAAAGCCCTAGACCTATGAGAAATGCTCAGCGTTCAATAAAAGACAGAAAGGCTGTCAGAACCCAAATCAATACTCAGCATTGTCAAATGTTTAACATTTTAACTGAGTGGGCCGAGCCCAAGTTGGCCATAAACCCCTCATTCAGATTAATTGAGCCCATACGCTCATAAATCTCAGATCTTAGTCCCAATTGGACTACAGATCTCCCAACCAAAATTGGTTCGAGGGTACATCTCTTCACTCCTCTGATATTTGTCGTTGTAATCCTTCAACGTCTTCAAAGAGGTGATGGGTCCTGACAACCAGACATTCCATGGACTGTGGCGTCCTTAAACTCATGGACTATGATGTCCTTAACCTCGGACTGTGGGATCCTTAAACCCATGGACTATGACGTCCTTAACCTCGGACTGTAGGGTCCTTAAACCCATAGACTATGATGTCCTTAACCTCGGACTGTGGGGTCCTTAAACCCATGGACTATGATGTCCTTAAACTTTACAGACTATGATGTCTTTAAACTGGACCTCAAAGTCCCTAAACTAAAACAATAGAGTCCAAATGCTCTTTTGTTGGATCTAAACGATCCCGTTAAGTTGATCTTAGTCTAAAATTAGACAAACGTATCCTTAACAAACGTTTAAATTGATCTTAGTCTCAAATGAGACTAACGCGTCCTTAAACCCAACCCCAAACCCAAATCTAAGAAAATACGGATTTGGACTAATCCACGCCCTACGGGCGACAACATAAATTATTCTCCGTATACAATCCACGGGCAACCAAAGATAAAACAAACACACACGACACGAAGTGATCATCTGGAGAAGGAGAAAGTGGTTAGTGGGAAGCGGTAGCGTAATTAACTACAGGGGCTTGCGCCTGCAGGGAAGAGTGTCCCCACAATCAAAACCCCCTCAACGAGGGGGAATCTGACGAAGTCTGCTATATCAGCCGCATCCGTTTAAACCTTCAATACACGGTGTCATAAATCAACTTGGCATCTTCGGAGAGTTGGACGGATAGCACCAAATAGCATCTGCCCTCAAAATTCAGGCAAGACGGACCTATGCGGTCTCGTCTCCCGTGTTCGGCGGAGAACAGATTCTGGCACGCCCGGTGGGACCTTTTCCTCTTTCCACTCCACACTTCGTGTGCCGTGTTTCGTGAACGAATCGCGGTTTGCTATGGTTGCCTTTGGATGTGAAGTACTAAGATTTGTTATCTTGCTCCGTGCAGAAAAACAGAAGATCGATGGTTTCAAACTGCACTAACTGCAACTGCAACTCTCACTTCGTCCTGTCCGGAGGAGTGACTTACGGGCCCCAAGCGGCCTCCCTTTTCACAATGCCGGTGGAACAAGTGACCCAAGCCACCACTGGGCTATTCTTCGGGACCATGATCCCGCCAACAAGCTTTAGCGCTCTTGTACCATCGCAAGAAGCTCCGAAAAAGTCGGTCTTTGATCGGCTTGCAACCACCACGGCCCCTTTCAGCGGGTCGTCCAACTCCAATGCCTCAGTCTTCGATAGGCTGGATCAAAGCTCAAGTGGGCTTGCAAAGAGGCTCGCAATACCAAAGAAGGACACTCTAACTCCTGCTACAGTTGAGGTCATCCAGGCTACTCTCCTTACCCGAAGGTCGGCTTTCGATAGGTTGACCACCCCCTCTCAATAGGCGTCAATCTTCGATAGGCTAGCACCAATAACAGTCTCTCCTCAAAGTAAGGGGCAAGAAGAAGCTCATCCAACAGCGGAGGCTATCACGGCCGTACGACATGCCCGACGTCACCACTGGTGCCGAGTGAGGAAAGCTGGGGGCAAGTCCCCTTCTGGATTGACTCCGCCAGCTCCAATGGTAGAAGTCGATGCTGCTGTTCAAACTGGGAACAGCTTTGAACCACTGAGGAGAGTCTGCAAGAACTCTCCGACGGCTGTGCTGAAAAGATCTCCTCCACCTATGAAGAACGCTACAAAGGTGAAGTCGGAGCAGCCCCCTCAGCGGCTGTCCACCAAAATTTACAAGGTCTGGCGACAGGTCCAAGACTCCGTGATTGATAAAGACTACCCCCGCCGACAGGAAAAGATGAAAGCGCGGCGAGAAGAGGACTATACTGTTAAGCCATAGAAGGTGTCATCTATTTGGGTACCCGCTGCAACGGCTCCCTCAACTTCGACCGCCCACAAGAGAAGAAGGCCGGAGAAAATTCCCGTGTCTGCGACAAATGTCAAGGGTACTGAGTTTAAACGCCCTAAGTCTAGGGGAATGGTGGTGCATACCATCTATATGGCATCCGGATAAGAGGATATCCGTATCTCGACAGTTCATCGACCGCTTACGCGATCAGTGAGTAAGGCACAGGAGCAGCAACAACAAAAGCTCCAAGAGATGCTAACAGCTATGGCCGCACTCACGGGACCAAAAGCAAGCCCGGAGACATCCTCGGAGCAACTTCATGAGCAGAAAACTGATGCCGAATTCCTTCGGAGAATGCTTGAGAAGAAAGACAAAGAGGCTGCGGAACAAGCAGCCAAAATAAAATAAATGGCCCTCCTATTCCAAGATATGGTGGGCTTGATGATCCAGCCGGACCCTCCAGCCGAAAATCCTCCGGTAATAATTGAAGATGATAAAGGAGAGACATCAAATCCTCTGCCGGCTCTGTCAGCAGCCAAGGAGGAGACCGTCTCCAAAGCCATGCTCGATGATTATATAGCTCAGCAAATACGGGCTCATCAAGCGAATGAAGCAACCGGCCAATTCGTCAGAACAGGGCGGCCATATCCAGGATGGTACGATCAGATAAAGTACCCGCCAGGATACACGATTCCTAAGTTTCACGTATATAAGGGGACATGCAATCCCTATCAACATGTCGCTCAGTCCAGGGCTCTCTGCGGCAATACTGGAGGGGATGATAAGTTACTGCTTCGCCAGTTCGTTGGCAGCTTGGCGGAAACGGCCTTTAAGTGGTATTCAGAGCTTTCCAACGACTCCGTAAAACCTTTTACGGAGATGGAATTGCTGTTCACCCAACGTTTCGCAAGCGCTAGCGAGCGCACCCCGATCACCGCGTTAATTAACGCCAGAGTGAAGCTAGACGAAACATGGATGCAATACGCGATACGATGGCGGAATATATAGTCAAAGTGCGAGCAGCGCATCGAGGAAGCACCTGCGGTAGGCATGTTCGTGGGTACTCTTGATCCGCAGGCGACCATTTCGCAATTCATGATGTTCTTCAAGCCAACTACTTTCCAGGCCTTGATTGAAAAACTGGCCCAAATGGATCAGATGGGTCATAGACCCTCTTCTTCGAAGTTGGAATCTCGAAATGAAAAAGGGAAAGGGAAAGCGACCTTCGTCGCCAATGCTCAGCAGCAGCCCAGTGGTCCAAAGCCAACTGATCGCCAAGATGAAAGACGGCGATTCTTCAATGAGAAAACAAAGCGCCCTTATTCGTTTCCCTGGGATAAAATGAGGAGACTGTTCGAGCTGGCGGTGCGCAACAGGCTCGTCAACCTTCCGGATCCAAAACGCCCATTGCAACCCGGTGAGGCTAATAATCCTAATTATTACCCCTATCACCAAGCGATAGGCCATCCAATTGAAAATTGCTTCGTCTTCAAAGGGTGGATTGAGAACCAATACCAACAGGGCAAATTCGCACTGTCCGAGAATTGGAAAGTAAACCCGCCCCAGCCGCACGCTCTCAAAAAGGCGGACACACCGGGGGCATCATGCTCTTTTATAGAAGAAGCTCCATGGGAGGTCGTTCTTTCAGCCAAAACGAAAAGAATGCTGAAGGATCTCCAAACATGCCTGGCGATCAAATGGAAAAGTTCGCTGGAACCCGAAGTCATCAAGGGAATGCTGAAGCCGTGCCTAACTCCAAAAATTGGTGGTAATAGTCAAAGCGCCCCTACCCAGTTGTCAAAGTCTTCAAAGAAGAAGAAAAAGACCAAAAAGCCTGTGATGCCTGATGACAAGCGCACGGACCTGCAAAAACATATCAACGTGCTGGAAGAATATAACCAGAAAGCGCGGACCCCAGTCACACTCCAAGAATTTCTCAGCCACATCCTTGAGGACGAAGATGATGACAATGGAGAAGACTCGTCGGATGAACCTGAGGATTATGTGGAAAGCTGCCATGTGATCTCTCACTCGTCGATAGACGGTGAAGAAGCTCCTGACGCAAAGAAACTAGGGGCAGATCCCGAATCGGAGCTCCTAACACCGTCAGACGAGTTGATTGATGCATTCCTAAACGAAGCTCTTCTGAAAAGCAAGGCTGATCGAGAGCGTGAAACCGTCATATTTAGAAAAGCTAAACGCCGGCGACTGAACGGAAAGATTGAAGCACCCCAACCAGATAGGAGCACTTCGGCCGCCAGCAAAAGCAGGTTCAAGACGAGGAAAGTTCGCTAAAGCCATATCGATGGGAATGAAGTTGCCACCCTCTGAAGAAAACACTTCTGATGAGATACACCTTAATGAATAGGATGTGCATCCTAATTACCGTTTATATTATCGAAGGATTGCGCACCCCACCAAAGAGTGCAACGCCTTTAGAAATTGGTGGCAAAGGTATGTCGCTCACATGCAACACTTCAAGAGGATGAAGCGTGAAACTCGTCGACAGCGGAAAAATGTGATAGACAAGCGAGGAAGAGCTGCCGGCAACTGTCGCATGGTTGATAACAAGGGATTTCAAGTTCTTACCTTCGGGAGCGATTCTGAAGAAGAAATGACTCTCGGCCCCCTCTTCAAAAAATCCACCCCAGGAAAAGAGGAAGAACCGAAGAGCTGCGAGAACATTCAGCTGCGCAATCGCACATTACCTGAAAAGAATCTCGGACCTGCAAACAAGGGATCGAACAAAAAGGATAAGGGGAAAGAAAAGGTCCCTGAGGATATCGCCCTCGATGATTGAGTCGTCGAAGATATGGCAGCCAAGGACCCGCCCAAGAAAAACAAGGTAGATTACAACGTTCTGGCACACCTGAGAAAGATCCCCTCACAGCTAAGCATTCTCGACGCCCTTCTGCTATCTAAGAAGGCAAGAGATTCTTTGATCGAGGCATTACAAAAGCCTGACCAATTTCAAGCTTTCCTAGCCGAAGAAAAGATGAAGGATGAGCTGGAAGAAGTGCACACGGCCGATATCACCTTCGGTGATGAAGATCTCCTCCTCAGGACGTGCGAGCATAATCGTCCCCTTTATATATCTGGATACTGTCATGATATTAAGATAGGAAAGATCCTGGTTGATAATGGGTCCTCCGTCAATCTCCTCAATGTAAGAGTGTTGAAGGAAATCTGCATGAGCGTTCAACACATCGCTCGTGATAAAATCACCATCTCCGGATTTGACTCCCAGTCATCATAGACGCTCAGGTCTATGATACTGACGTTGTGCTTTGGGATACTCGTCATGGACATCCAATTTCACGTCATTGACGCCAAGACATGTTACAATGCTTTGCTCGGTAGGCCTTGGTTACTGTTCTCCGCCGAACACAGAGACACGACCGCGTAGGTCCGTCTTGCCTGAATTTCGAGGGCAGATGCTATTTGGTGCTATTCGTCCACCACTCCGAAGATGCCAAGTTGATTTATGACACCGTGTATCGAAGGTTTAGACGGATGCGGCCGATGTAGCAGACTTCGTCAGATTCCCCCTCGTTGAGGGGTTTTTGATTATGGGGACACTCTTCCCTACAGGCGCAAGCCCCTGCAGTTAATTACGCTACTGCATCGCGGTAACCACTTTCTCCTTCTTCAGATGATCACTTCGTGTCGTGGGTGTTTGTTTTGTTTTTGGTTGCCCGTGGATTGTATACGGAGACTAATTTATGTTGTCACCCGTAGGGCATGGATTAGTCCAAATCCGTATTTTCTTAGATTTGGGTTTTGGGTTGGGTTTAAGGATACGTTAGTCTCATTTGAGACTAAGATCAACTTAAACGTTTGTTAAGGATACGTTAGTCTAATTTTTAGACTAAGATCAACTTAACGGGATCGTTTAGATCCAACAAAGGAGCATTTAGGCTCTATTGTTTAGTTTAGGGACATTGCGGTCCAAGATTAAGGACATCATAGTCTATGGGTTTAAGGACCCCACAGTCCAAGGTTAAGGACATCATAGTCCATGGGTTTTATTCTGTATTTTAGTGATTTTTAATCACCATTGGATCATTGATCCGACAGTGCTCTGATGTACAGAGCACAATCTTTTTGTTTGGAAAGATTTTGAGAAATCTTTCCTTAACAGAATTTTATTCTGATCAATTGATAATTTTTTAATCATGTTCGTTGGATCTTTGATCCAACAGTTGGGAACATTTAGTTCCAGCGCTAGCGCTCCCGTGCTTTGCACGTGGTGCGCTGCTTAGAGTGCAGCGCTTACATGCTTTGCATGTAGTGCGCTACTTAGAGTGCAGTGCTCTTAGCGCTAGCGCTTATGTCTTTTGCACGTGAGCGCTGCCTCAGAGTCTTTGACTCTCTCAGTGCTGGCGCGGCTATGAAGCGCTGCTTCATTCAAATTTTGAAATTTTGAACAGAGCTTTGCTCTGATTGGAGGAAACAAATGCCCCCCACTGTTGCGCTTATGTGGCCCACACGTGAGTGCAGCGGTGGCAGCATATCTGCCATTGGACCAACTCAGAAGTTGAAACGGCTTTCAGCGCCTATAAATAGGACCCTTGGCCCTTGAAATGATTTCTGTTCATCTTCTTCCTTGTTTTCTGAGAATTTTTATTCTCCTTCAGAGCATAGCTCTTTGTTTTAAGAACTTCTTTAAGGACAGAACTCTGTCAAAATTTAGGTAAAGATTAAATCTTTTAAAGGATTATTTAAGAATCTAGGGTTTCACCCATTAACAGAGTTTTGCTCTTCATAGATCTTTGATCTAAAGAAAACCCTTTTAGGGTTTCATTAACAGAGCTTTGCTCTATTGGAATCATAGATCTAAAGAGATCTTTCTTGGGGTTTCTTAACCCATTAATGGAGCTTTGCTCTTTTTAGATCATAGATCTTCAAGAAAACCTTTGTAGGGTTTCTCAACAGAGCTTTGCTCTTATTAGATCTTAGATCTTAAGAGATCCTTTTCAGGGTTTCTTAACCCATTAACAGAGCTTTGCTCTTTTCAAATCATATAGATTTATTAATCCTTCATAAAGAACTCTTAAGAGTTTGTTCATGGATCTTGAAGATCAAGGAATTTTATTCCATTAAAACTTTACTTTAAGTTCTCTGATGGGTTATTCCACCATTTTTACAGAGCAAGGCTCTTAGAATTTTCTTGAGGAATTTTACTCCTTCATCATTAGAATCTGACATGTGTCATTCTATCACAAAGCACTGTTCTCAAGGGGAGATTTACTCCTCTGCCCGAGGGGGTTCTCATTGAATGAGAATCAATTGAGGATTTCCTCATTTAATGACAGTCTCATCAAATGATGAGACTGTTTTATTAATGATGAACCGTCATCTAGATTATGTGGGTCCCCTTTGGTCCCTTTTCACTGCATTGAAGTGTGGTACAGATTTAAAATACCTAGTGACAGAACTTAAACTGTAGCATTAGCGGCTGAAAATTTGTTCTTTTCCGCGCAGGTACTATGTCTTTCGACACTTTCTTCCCGTTCGTCCGTTCGGAAGGCGGATTCCCCGAAGCGCTCGTAGACTGAGAGGTTTTTGCGCTGATCAAAGACCATGACACGGAGCACAAGAATTTTCATCTATGGGGAACATGGTACAACCAAATCATCAGGGGTCGGCGGAGCTTTTCTTGCGCGACACCTTCGGATCCTATTTCGGCAATCCCTTATGCAGATGCACCCCCGATAAACTATACTGTGGAGGAGGTGAATTGGACTTCAGAGGGTCTCCTTCGGCCCTCTATGGCCGCAATACCCGTGAAGCCGCCGGTAGGTTTGGACCCTCTAGGGCGGCGCATATGTCAGGGCGAGTCGCGCCCTAGGGGACAGCTATACAACATAGGACTAACTCCCCGTCATCCGGCCGGATATCTGCGGTGGGCCCGATACATCTTATCGGCGAAGAAGTCACAGCTGCTAAGGCTCGGATTGTACCTTGAGATCTATGCTTCTTTGTTCCAGTATTCCGCACCTCCTATATGGTGGGTCAAGGCATTTTTAGAGCAGTGGAACATTCCGACCCATACCTTCCTCTTATTGGATCGAGAAGTCTCCGTTTCTTGAGAGGAATTTGCCGAGGTCTCTGGTTTACCCATTAGGGGAGAACATTACGAGGAGCTGCTTCCTCCGGATGAGTATATTTTTGCTACCAAATCAGTGGTAATGGGTCTCACCCCAGAGAACGCCATTCAACACCAATTCCCAAGTTTGATAAAAGTGTTGAATATCTATGAGAGCCTCTTTCTCAAATCCGGAGGCCGCGGGGTTAATTTCACCGATTTTATCACCCGTTTTCTCCGTACGGAAGTACTATCGAAGGAAGCCGTGAAGTTCGCCAAACTTGACGATCCTTTTGGCTTAGGTTTGGGCAACCTGCCGACGCGGAGGCGGATCAGAAGAATTTCTTTCTCCCCGGCACCCCGTCGTCCCTTTTGCAGAGCTGGCAGCTCCTGGAAGAAATGTTCTTTTTAGGGTTTCTCGGGTTATGGCTGAGCTGGTTTGCGCTTCAGATGCACCCTCGCTATATGAGGCCGTCTGTTTTTTATCCAGCTCACCGAGTGGTTGCTGGGATACAAGTGGCCGTCGGGATCACTGGGTTAGCCCATTTGTATCACGGCCTCAGCTTGGCAGCGGATACTATTGAGCCAGGGGTACAGCCTGCCAACTTCTTAATGTATTATTTCACCTCGTGGCTCGAGTTGCACGTGCTTGGCGTCTTCGATATCCACAGAAGGCTTTCCTTTTATGACAGATGTAAGTTCCCTCGGATCATGCGGCTAGTCGACGCATCCATCGTAAATCCGACACCGCGGGAAGCTAGGGGTTTGCTCCTTCGTCCACTCACGGTTGGAGATGGTATGTCCTTCACCGATAAAATTTTGACCGTCGTCCAGGAATCCGCGAATACGGTGCTGCCATTGCAGGACATTTTTAAAGACGGGGCCTCTGTCTTGAAAGCTCGGGAGATTCTTCATCTATACTCCATCAGGCCGGGCTTTCTCGTATTTAGGCTGAATGATTCGGCGTTGTTTATGAGATATAACCCGCATCATTTCGCCCAGCAGTTAAGCTATAATCAGGGTGTCCCGCTTGAGACTTTCTTAGCAGAACTGGCTGCCACTGAAGAGGGTATCCGGAGCGCGCTGCATCATTTTATGCGCCTAAACATAGGGTCCAACTTCTTCATTAGTGAACCGAGCTGTGTTTCGAAGGCCCTGAATGTGTATGTGGCGTGATATCAACATTCGTTGGGCACCGTCATTAGAGAGGAAAAAAGATTGCTGCTTGATCGCAAGGGTGCAGCGCCGGCTGGTAATCAAATGTTCCTCTGAAACGACGGACCATTGTTCGTCCTCCCTTAAGAGAAGCGGTTACGGCTGTGGTTCCGCGTGATATACCTGAGCTACCGCTACCGTGTGCTCCCGTTGAAGTGGCAGCTGTGGCGTTTCTTGAGTCCGGCTTGGGTGCGGAGATCGGGACTCACCGCCCGAAGTTGCCCGCTAAGTGCAAGCTCGTGTTACCGGCGACCGGTACTCGCTCGCAGAAGAAGAAGAAGAAGTCGATTCTTTCTGCGGAC
Source organism: Agapanthus africanus (assembly GCA_030015575.1). Classification (NCBI taxonomy): domain Eukaryota; kingdom Viridiplantae; phylum Streptophyta; class Magnoliopsida; order Asparagales; family Amaryllidaceae; genus Agapanthus; species Agapanthus africanus. Next base: position 41,225 of record JASDDO010000233.1, read on the forward strand.
GTTGTATTTAGCCAGGAGCCCCATGCTCCTTATAGCAAAGGCTTAAGCGAATACAGGACCAACGAGGGTCTATTCATGGCGCCGGATGATACTAATCTGGAGGCTGCCATCGCAGCTTCCGAGCGACTAGCTAGACACCAAGCAGGACCGGTCATCCTTGCGCAGTCAGGTAGACTTCAGTCATATCTTTTCACTATTATGTTTTTTATTATCATGTTTTGACTGACACTCCTTCTCTAACAGGCATTTCCACTGAAGAGGCTCTCGCGGCTTCCCTCAAGACTTTTGAGGAGGAAAAGAGCCTTCGCGCTTCGTTGGGCCTTGGTATATTTCGGCTCATTATGTCCTTATTCCCTGTTTTTATGAGTAAACTAACTTTTCTTTTCCCATCTTATTGTAGGGACTACCTCTACTCAGGTTATCCTGAGTGCAGTACCGACTTCGCAGGGCAGTGCGGAGACGTTTCCAAGGCCAGCTACCGAAGTCCCAGCTCCGCCAGTATTGCCGAAAGAAGCTTCACTTAAGCAACCGATGACGGATGCCACAACGGCTCTAGAGTTAGCTCCTGGCGCGGACGATGACGTCTCCTTGACGGAGGTCCTAAGAAGATCGGCTCTTACGGCCCAGGCGGAAAGGAAGCGCAGGAGGCGTGCAGCAAGAGAACGTAATGCCGCCTTGGCCGCGGGTGCAGGCTCGAGCGCTGCTTCCCCCATCCCTACTTCTTCAGAGGGTGCTCCGGTCACCCTGTCTACCGCTCACAGACAGGCGGCACATGCGGCTTGGGAAGCAATTGAAAAGCCGACCCAAGGTAACGTAACACTGAGTCCTTTTGTCAAAGTTTTAATCTTCAGATTCCCATATACCCTATCCTGCAGGTCCAAGTCCGGGTGAGGAGGTGGCAGGCGAGATGACGGCAACTACTGAGCCCGAAGCGGCTACTCTTTCTCAGGAATCCAGGACCGCTCCAATTGCCGCTCTTTCCACCTGTGGTTCCCTTCCATCTCCTGGTATTGCGAGTGTCATGATGGCCCTCGTGGAATCAGGGGACGAAGCCACATGCGGCGAAACCATCCCCTCGAATGACATCGAGGAAGTCGTGATGCTTGGCGATGCTTCCGTCACCGTCTTGGCTGATGACCTGTCTGGTAGGCCTCGAGTCACTGCATTCTTTTCATTTTGCGATCCCTTCTGATGATATTTTGTTCCTCTCAAATGTAGGTGTGGTGAGCACTGAGGTCGCGACCCCCTGAAAAAGCACCACCAGCTGCTGTTTTGACGGTCACTGCCCCTTCGTCTCCTCTTATCTCCTCTCAAATGCTGGAAGGTATGGGTTTATAATTAATTTAAATCAGGGACCGCATCTTCCGTGTACTGACTATGTATCATCGTAATCTTGCAGGAGTTCTCTTTGATCACCTGTATCAAATGTTGAACCCGCACTTCTCCTTCCAGTCGGAGATTAGTCCGCCCGCTGGTGTCGGTGAGTATCTTTTCTAACCGACGTCTTTTCTTTTCTTTGACGGGCAGCCATATCATTGCTAATTCCTCTTTGCATTACTTGTAGCCTTACACATTGAAGGAAGGGACGAGGGTATCGTCGCGCCACCGGTACTCCCAGCTCTGCCCCCTGTTGCAGCCGGTATAATAGACTCTATTGTTCGTATATTTCCTCTATTTCTTAAACCGTCATTTGAATATGATTTGTTTCGCAGCGGTGACACCGACTCCAGTTCCGTTCGAATCTCGAATCATAATGCCAGCAGGGCCCTTTTACAGACGTCCGTCTTCAAAAGGCGCTGTGACCAGTCTGTGTATGTTGAGCGATTACATTGAGGAGCTTGACGCGGAGGCCCCTACATTCATTGCAGATTTTGCTGCCAAGGTTAATCCAATGCTGGCGACGCTTGTGAACTTCCATAACGAAGGCGTCGTTGAGGCTTGGGTTAACCACTGTAGAAAAATTGAGGCCTGCCTGCATGAGCTTGAGCTTAGGCGTCCTGCTCCTGAGGTTCAGGCTTTGAACTCCCAGCGGACTATGTGGGTTGAGCAGAGCGTGTCCTTCCTCTACCATTTCGAACAAGAAGGGACCTTGAGGCGGAAGGAACGCGAGGAGGCTTCAGGTGAATCTGCCCGGCTGCGCGCCAAAGTTGAAGCGAATGCCGCGCAACTGAGAGCTGTTTTTGACAACTTGCAGCAATATATCTCGGACGGGCTGGTATTGAGGCGGAAGCTCGAATCTATTGAGCGGGTTATGCAGAGTCACGAAGCTGCCCAACGGGAAATCGATGAGAAGATTTCATAATGCTTGCAGTAAAGGGCTCGAATTGAAGCGGAGCTGGCCGCGGCGGCTGATCACGAGAAGGCACTGAAAGGAGTGCGCAAGCAATTTGCTGACTTATTGAAGACGCTTCCTTCTCAGTAGCCGTTTTGCAAAGATTGAACGCTTGTATTCTTTGAATAACATGTATCTATTTCTTATTCTTTCATATGATTCAACTTGTACTCCATTGAATTCATGAATAAAAGATATACATTTTTTGTTCTATTATTGCTTTCTTCTCTTTGCTGTGTCGTTGCCATGCGATTTTAGCAAGTGTGGCCTGTAGATAGTAAGTGACGGTCCATCTTGGACTCTTTGCCGGGTAACAATGGCTTAGAAAACAGGTTCAGGTCTACTTGCCTAAGACTTTTCAACTTTATGAGCCGTGAGGGTCTCATAAAGACTTTTCTCCCTACGAGTCGAGAGGATCTCGTAGGTGTATTTTCTCCTTAGGAATCGTGAGGATTCCTAAGTTCGTTTTCTCTTGAGAGTCGTAAGGATCTCACAAGAAAATTTTCTCCTTACAAGTCAAGAGGACTTGTAAGTGGTTGATGAGTTGACTTGCTCCCGAATCAAAGAATTGCTTTGACGGGGAAGTCAAGGGTTGACTTTATCCACATTTCACGGAGTCAGAGGTTGACTTTATCCGCATTTCACGGAGTCAGGGGTTGACCTTATCCGCATTTCATGGGGTCAGGGGTTGGCCTTATCCGCATTTTATGGGGTCAGGGGGTTGACTTTATCCGCATTTCACGGAGTCAGGGGTTGATGTTCATATCAGATTTTTGCATTTTCATACCGCCCAATTTTTATCACATTGCATATCAGTAGATACTCTTGAGCCGTGTTTGCTAGTCAATTGCAGGATACAGATTCTCGGTTCTAAAACAGTGGAATTCATGGAAAACACGACAAAATCCGGGTTCCTGCCAACCACAGATAAAACACGGTCTCCGCTCTTCATCCGTATGTTGCCAGATACCAGTTTAGGAAGACAAAATGGCAAATCGATTGTCACCTTCATGCACAAGGCTCAATGGCAACAACAAGTTCCAAGAAATCTACGCGGAGCTCGAGGCAATCATGCCAAATCTTGACAAAAAGTCCACCTTTCCCTCAACAGAAATTCTGGAAAATTCGTGAAGAAATTATGAGAAAATACAGATATAAGAATGAAGGGGACAGAAAACCAGGGTACCACCAAAAAGCCCTAGGCCCAACTCAACCAGAAGGCCGTGGATCCGCGGCCAAAGGGGAGTATAGGCCGTGGATCCGCGGCCGTATAGGCGCCAAATCTGCAGATCTTTGGGGGGTATTTTGGTCTTTTTGTTTGGGTTCTGATGGTTGCCCTAGGTTTTCATTTTTTGGCCTATAAATAGCCCAGAACTTTGTGAAGGAAAGGGTCCATTTCTTGTATTTTCATTTTGCTAAGTTTAGTGTGTTTCTTCTTCCTCTTCTCACCTCTTCTCCATTGAAACTTGTAGTGAGCTTATGAGTGAAGAGTGATGAATAAAGAAGAACCATTTATTATCATGCTTGTCTCTTTATCTTGTTAATTGTTGTAATTTTAATTTGTTAAGTAGTTGTTGTTATTTTCTTGTTGTTTCTTTCTTCTCTTTTTCTTTATCCTTAATACGACAATGATGCTTACGCTCGATCCTCGCCAAGGTGAGGTCGCAAATAGCTAGTCGTATTCTTCTAATCTCTTTCTTTCTATCTTTCTCTTTTGTTTTGTTTTATTTTTCCGTATCATGATGTGTGAGTAGTTCATACTTGTTAGGGTAGCATAAGGGAAGTTTGAGAGAAGGAAATCTCTCTCACTCTTTCCTTGCCCAACAGCTTAATTCGACTCCCGTTAATTGAACCACAATCCGCTCCTTACGGCACCCTATCCTACATGATAGCGGTGATTCCGTAGTGAGACCGGTTGTGGTTGAATTAACCGGAGGTTATGGCTAAGAGCCAAGAACGGACGGACAAGCACCAAAAGGAAGGACTTATGCGTTGGAAAGCCTAGCTTATACTCGCAAGTTCCTTCCTAGTCGTGCTAATCCCCGTTGTTGCCGATTACCGTAACACCGATATTAAGAGGGGCAACGAAAGATGTGGAGACTCCTAACTCAAACTAACCTAATCCTAACCCTAACAAGCTCTCTTTAAATATCAACTCAACACTTAGATAATCACAAACAAAATCTGAACTCTCGGACTTAACTCGTTAAAACACATTGAAAAAGACTCCCATCTCCCTGCGGACGACCCGTACTCAACCGGCTAGCTACAAGCGAAACCGTCTTGATTGCGGTATTTAACTAAAACTTGAACACGCAGAACCTCTATCAATCAAATGGCGCCGTTTCCGGGGAGACAGTAGTTTATTTCCTTGTGTAATTTCGGGTTAACTTGTAAATTTAACCGAAAAACAAAACAAAAAAAAATATACTTTGTAAAAGAAACCATCTTGTTATTCTTGATTAGTTTTTGTGCAAGCGTGCAGGAAAATACGAAGTTTAAGATCGGTGACCAAGACGTTGAAAATACGGAGTTCAAGTACAGTGCCAAAGACGTGGGAAGATAGACCCACATTTCGCGGCTACACCGCGACGGATCAAAACGAAGCAAACGGTCTACTGAAAAATCTGGAGCAGATACAGTGAGCAACTCAGAATTCCACACATCCAGACAAGCAGAGAACACCCAAATTTTTTCAGAGCCCCAATTCCTCTACATAGCCGCGGAACCGCGGCCTAAGGTGGTGTTTGGCCGCGGATCCGCGGCCAATTGGTGCCCTTGGGCTGCCAACTTCTCTCTGTAAGTCTCTCTTCTTCTCCCCACTCCTCTGGACTCCACTGAATTGTGTTTTCTGCAGCTTTCTTTGCGCAAATTCTTCTCCCCCTTCCAATATACTGTTCTTGTGCAGGATTCTTTGCGCCGCAAAATAAAAAAATTGTTTGCAGTTGATTTGTTACTGTTTTGCATTTCTTTAATACGGACTTAAGGGGCTTGAAACCAATCCAGATTGGGTGGGGATTTCATCACCCTTCCCAGGACCCCAAAAATCACTGCATTGTCCATTGTAAATTAAAAAATACTAGATTTCAGCCCTAAGGACTTCGCGCTCATTAAGAGAAGATAAACCGTGTTTAGAACCTCGCTTAACGGCATATTGTTTACGGGGTGTCTAGGAAAGTGTTAAAGGCGCAACCGCCGAAAGAGAAAGGGTTATTTAATTAAGGAACTTAGCGAAAGAGTTGGACAACCTCCCCTTATCTCTGCACTTACCTGGCCTCGTGATCAGTGTATTTTTAAGCCCGTTTCTCGACACTGTTTAACTTCGACAATCAAGTTCAGGAGCAGGTCTAGTAGACCTAGGTTACCCTAGATCTAGGTGTGATTGTGCATATCTTGTTTGTGATTGCTTAAGCCGTATATCCGTACATATTTCTGTAAATCTCTTTCTAAAAACAAAACAAAAAAAAAGAAAAAAAGAAAAAACTTTTATAAAAACTAGCCCTTTGTCGCAAAATCCATTTTTTACCCTCCACCCATCGCCTTTCTCCATTGACGTTTTCTTACCCTCACCTTCTTCTCTTTGACTATACTAAACTCGTTTAGTGTATGTCCGCTTGGACTCGGGACACTAGCGCCCGTCTAGTCCGCGTTACGTTAGTCGCTACCGACTACGCGATCGACTCCGAAGTCGATACTCCGTCCACTCCTCTTTCACCCCTTCCTTTGCCGGCCAACTCCGACGTTGACCGGAATTCTGTTCGTACATCTTCACCTTCACCTTCACCTTCACCAACCTCTTCTTCCGTGATGTCGGGATTTAATCCGAACATCTCTTTGACCACCGCTGGATTGGCTCCACCTCCTACGGAGACCAATCTCCCACCACCTCCGCCTGTTGTAGCGCCGCAGCGAATCGTGCTCCAGGATCGTTTCTATCCCACCCGTTCTGCACTTCCCACCTGCCTTTCTCTTCCTCCGGAAAATGGGGACAACTTTGAAATTAAGCCACACTTCATCAACATGCTTCCACGTTTTCATGGGCTTGAATCTGAAGATGCCTATATCTTCATCAACAAATTTCAAAATGTCTGTGCCATGATGAAAACCACCCAGCTGTCGGACGATGCTATACGTCTACGGGTCATTCCGTTCACTTTATGCGATCTTGCTGAAAAATGGCTGTATAGCACCGCGTCCCATTCCATAACCAGCTGGGACGAGTTTGTTAAAGCGTTTCTGAAAAAATTCTATCAGAATCATAAAACCGCAAGGATTCGAAATGAAATCAACCAATTCTCCCAGCTTCCTTCTGAACCCTTCTGGAAGTGCTTTGACCGATACAAAGACCTTCTTGTTCAGTGTCCTCACCACGGTATAGAGAAATGGCAACTTTGCCAAACCTTATACGAGGGACTGAACCCAGCAACGAAGCAGTTGTTGGAAACCATCTGTCAGGGCCACTTCCTATCAAAATCTGACGAAGAAGCGTGGCAGTTCTTTGACGACCTTGCGGAGCAAACGCTGCAATGGGAGAGCACCAGACCGACTTCTTCTTCTTCTACCTCCACTTCTACCGGTCAGTCTAGGGTAGGAATCCACCAACTTGACGTCTCTATTGCGATGAAAGCTGAAATGGCTGCAATAACAAGAAAGCTTGAAGCGATAGAAAGCAAATTCTCTGCTCCTGCTCCTGCCCCTGTTCTCCCCCTTCGTACCATTTGCGCTTGTTGTTCCGATCCTTCCCACTTGACCGAAGAGTGTCCTTACAACCCACCCTCGCAAGGACAGGATCAGGTTAATGCTGCCTTCCAGCAAAGACCGAGGAATGATCCATACTCTTCCACCTACAATCCCGGTTGGAGGAACCACCCCAATTTCACCTGGAATCAGAATCAGAATCAATTCCAAGGCAACAATTTCCAAAGGGCTCCTCCACCGCAACAACAAGCGCAACAACAAACTCAACATCCATATCAGCAGCCCTTCCAACCCCAACCTTTCCAAAATCAGACGAACAACTTTGCACCCAACAATTCTTTTCCACCAAACAACTTTGTTCCGTCAAACAACGATAAGGTTTCCTCACTCGAACGAAGTCTGGAGATGTTTGTTAAACAATCGACTCAATCCACCGCCAACATCCAGTCTTCTATTCAATCTTTAGTGCAACACACTGCCGCACACGGGCAAAGCATCAAGACCATCGAGGCCCAGATTGCACAGCTAAACGCGGCCTTAAGCGAGCGAGAAAAGGGGAAGCTCCCGTCCCAGCCACTTCCAAATCCCGGTCACCCACATAATGCACATGTTGCTCTTGAACAACAAAACCATAATGTGAGTGCCGTGACCACACTGAGATCAGGGAGGATGCTGCAAAACAACATTGGCAAACGGATCAATGATGACACCCCGGCCGCTTCTTCTTCTTCTTCTTCTTCTTCTTCTGCTTCTTCTTCTTCTTCTTCGTCTTCTGAGCCTATTCTCCGTTCTTCACAAGGCTCCCCTTCCTCTTCTTCTGCTCTGAACGGACCCACTTCTCACTCCACGAAAACACCTATTCTGGGATCCGTTCCAACTCCACAATCTCCTCCTCCAGCATTAGACTCAACCAATTTTCAAAATGTTCCATTTCCAAACCGGTTGAAGTCTAACAAACAAAATCCACAAATGGAGAAGATTCTGGAGTTATTCAAGCAGGTTAACATTAACATTCCTCTTTTAGATGCTGTCCAACAAGTCCCGTCCTACGCGAAAATCTTAAAGGACTTGTGCACGAAAAAGAGGAAGTCTCAGGTACCCAAGAAAGTTTTCTTGGCTAGTGCTGTGAGTGATGCCCTTACCTAATCTTTACCACAAAAACGGAAGGACCCTGGTTGTCCTACGATTTCAATTACTATTGGGGATAAGAACATCAACCGCGCACTATTAGATCTTGGTGCCAGTGTTAACCTGCTTCCATATTCAGTATACGAGCAATTAGGCGTCGGAGAGTTGAAACCCACGCACTGCACTCTCCAAATGGCCGACCGATCGATCACCCATCCTAGGGGTGAGCTAGAGGATGTGTTAATCAAAGTCGGGGACTTCATATTTCCCGTTGACTTCATTGTATTAGATACACAGCCTGTAGCTAACCCCCGGAATCAAATTCCGGTGATACTCGGTCGCCCATTTCTCGCAACCTCAAATGCTGTGATCAATTGTCGCAATGGTTCGATGAACCTCTCTTTTGGAAACATGACGATTGAACTCAACATTTTTAGGTTGGGGAATCAGCCCGCCGAACCTAATGCTCATATACTGGACGTCTGCTCGATCCAGGAGATCACCCCAGAAGAGTGTGAATTCGAGGAGTTTCTGTTTGATCACGATAATCTTGACGCCACTAGTGCGTTTCTCTTCGAACCTGCTGCTGTTTCTGCGCCCGACAACGAATACGAGTGTTTCACATTTTCGAACGATCTTAGTCGCGCACAACCCGAGTTTGAATCCTTCGACTTTCCGGATGAGTTACCTGAACCATCCAACTCGGTTGCCTACACTCGCTTTGAACCTTTGCTGGAGTCCTTTGAGTTCGAGACCTTTGCACCAATCTTGCCATCCATCGTTTCACCTCCAACGCTCGAACTCAAGCCTTTTCCGACTCACCTTAAGTACGCTTACTTAGGTGAGAACGAGACCCTCCCTGTCATCATCTCGGCTTCTCTAGCTCCCGAGCAAGAGAAAGCCCTTCTCGCGGTCTTGCACAGCAACAGGCAAGCTTTTGGCTGGTCCATGGCGGACATCAAGGGGATTAGTCCCCTGATCATTGAGCATCACATTCATCTGATGGATGATGCCAAACCAGCCCGGGATCCACAAAGACGTCTCAATCCAGTCATGAAAGAGGCTGTGAAGAAGGAGATCGTAAAATGTCTAGATAGTGGTATCATTTACCCTATCTCTGATAGCCGGTGGGTTAGCCCCATTCATGTTGTCCCCAAGAAGTCGGGCATCACGGTCATCACTAACGAGGCGAACGAGTTAATCCCTACTCGCATCCAAACTGGGTGGCGAGTTTGCATTGATTACAGAAAACTCAACGCCGCAACGCGGAAAGACCACTTTCCGCTACCTTTCATTGACCAGATGCTTGAACGATTGGCCGGACACGAGTACTACTGCTTTCTTGATGGCTACTCCGGCTATAATCAAATTCCCATCGCCGAAAAAGACCAGGACAAGACCACTTTCACTTGTCCTTTCGGCACGTTTGCATATCGTCGCATGCCCTTTGGGTTATGCAATGCGCCCGCTACCTTCCAGCGGTGTATGATGGGAATTTTCTCAGACATGGTGGAAAAATTTCTGGAGATTTTCATGGATGACTTCTCCATCTTCGGCGATTCCTTCAACGAGTGTTTGCTGCATCTTGACGCTGTCCTTACCCGATGTAAGGACAAGAATCTCACTTTGAACTGGGAGAAATGCCACTTCATGGTGCGCGAGGGTATTGTCTTAGGACATATCATCTCGCAAAATGGCATAGAGGTTGACAAAGCAAAGATTGAGGTCATTTCCAATCTGCCTCCTCCCCGATGCGTCAGAGATATCCGAGCCTTCCTTGGCCATGCCGGTTTCTATAGACGGTTCATCAAGGACTTTAGCAAGATTGCTAGGCCCTTGACTCTTTTGCTGGCCAAGGACACGCCATTCGACTTCAACTCGAGCTGTGTGACTGCCTTCGAGTCATTGAAAAGCTCACTCACTTCTGCTCCCGTTCTTTCTTCACCTGACTGGACGCACCCATTCGAGATTATGTGCGATGCATCCGACTTTGCCATTGGTGCTGTCCTTGGACAACACATCAACAAGATGCCGCACGTAATCTATTACGCAAGCCGAACCCTGAACGACGCCCAACTCAACTATACAACAACTGAGAAGGAATTCTTAGCTGTTGTATTTGCTCTAGAAAAGTTCAGGCCCTACCTCATCGGCTCTCCAGTCATCGTCTACACAGACCATTCTGCTCTGCGCCATCTTTTTGCGAAGAAAGATGAAAAATCTCGGTTAATCCGTTGGATCCTCTTGCTTCAAGAGTTTGACCTTGTCATTAAGGACAAACGAGGATGTGAAAACGTGGTTGTCGACCATCTCTCACGACTTCCTTCTTCGCCTTCGCTTCCAATTCCAATCAACGACGTTTTCCCGGATGAACAGCTCTTGACAGTATCGTGCGAACCCTGGTTCGCAGATATTGTGAACTATTTGGCCACGGGATTACTACCGACCGAATGGTCAAGTCAGGACAGACTTCGCTTCTTATCCTAAGTAAAACACTTTTACTGGGACGAACCCTACTTGTTCAAGTACTGTCCCGACCAGATTATTTGTCGGTGTGTCCCTGATGAGGAATTCAAGAGTGTGCTGTCATTTTGCCACGATCAAGCGTGTGGCGGGCATTTTGGGCCCAAAAAGACAGCTGAGAAGATCTTGCAATGTGGTTTCTACTGGCCACAACTCTTCAAAGACGCTCATGACTATTGCAAGACTTGCTCCCGGTGCCAACACATGGGCCGGATATCCCGGAGGAACGAGATGTCGCTCCAACCGATCTTGGTTGTGGAGATTTTCGATGTTTGGGGGATAGATTTCATGGGGCCGTTTCCCAGCTCTTTTGGGAACTTGTACATCCTTCTAGCTGTTGATTACGTCTCTAAATGGGTCGAGGCTGTGCCGAGCCGGACTAACGACAACAAGGTTGTCGTTAGGTTCCTTAAAGAAAACATTTTCTCCCGGTTTGGGCACCCCCGAGCGATCATTAGCGACAATGGAAGTCATTTCTGCAACAAGACTTTCGAGGCCTTGATGCGGAAATATTCCATTAATCATAAGCTTTCTACGCCCTACCACCCCCAAACCTGCGGGCAGGCCGAAGTTTCAAATCGGCAAATCAAGCAGATACTGGAGAAGACGGTTTCCAAGAACCGTAAGGATTGGTCGCTGAAACTCACTGATGCCCTTTGGGCATTTAGAACCGCTTATAAGACCGACCTTGGCATGTCTCCCTATCGGCTTGTGTACGGAAAAGCCTGCCACCTTCCTGTCGAAATAGAGCATCGCGCATTTTGAGCGATAAAGGAGCTGAATCTGTCTCTCGAGGATGCGGGCAGCCATCGGAAGCTGCAGTTGAACGAACTAAGCGAGCTTAGGGATGAAGCTTACGATAACGCGGTTGTCGTTAAGAATCGAACGAAGGTGTTTCACGATAAACACCTTTTGCGCAAAACCTTCGTACCTGGTCAGCAGGTATTGCTTTACGACACCCGACTTCACTTCCATCCTGGAAAGCTCAGATCTCGCTGGAAAGGGCCGTATTTTGTGCGGAATGTGTATCCGCAGGGCGCTGTGGATTTAGAGAATCTAAAGGACGGTTCATTTTTCAAAGTAAATGGACACCGATGCAAACCGTACCTTAGCGCCGAACCAACAGAGGAGCTCCTGTTCTTACAGGAGCCGGTTTACCCTGAATGATCTTCCTCTGCCTACCTCCAAACTTCGGTTATCCAGCCAAGAACAGTGGACACTGTTCCAAATATGTTTGGAGGTATGTACAAACCATTTTGTATATATTAGTGTATATTCTTTTTCTTTTCTTTAAAAACAAAAACAAATAAAAATTTGTGTCTCGCTAACCGACAATTTTCACCCTTCAAATAATCTCTTCATGCAATGACAGTGAGGACACTGTCCAGTTTAAGTTTGGGGGTACGCTCGGTACGCATTTTCTTACCTTCGCATTCATATGTATATTTTGCATCTGCATATTAAAATCAATAAAATCCATAAAAATCTGAAAATTTTCTAAAAATATAAAAACTTTTTTTTCAAGTTAGCTTGTGGAAGAACTCTGATTCAACATTCGACGGTGTTTGTTTGAAAAAAATAGGAATGACTAAATCTTATGTGTAGATTTTGAGAACCTGAAAGATAACACTCCTTTGAAGTTAACTATAGCTGATATACGTCTTTACATCACACTACAAGTGTCGTGATTTTTTGGGAATTAGATGACAAATCTTTTATGTTGAAAAACTTTTAAACAGATAAATGATTTTCTGAGGATCAAATAGGTTTGTTCTGAAATAAGTAATGTCAAGAATAGTTTATGAAGTAAAGCGAATATGAAGGAATGTTATTGATGCCGTAATTGAAGCTAAGTCTGAAAAATAACCCATCTGAAACTTGATTGGAATGATTACACACCAAACCCACTAAACACGTCTTTTATCCAAAAAAATAATTGAACTGCCGGTTATATCTCCGTTCGTATTAAATCATCTGATTTTCACGCCAAACTGTCTTTTGTTTTTGGACCTAGGTAACTTGAGTAATTAAGTCCGCTAGGGTGTTTCTACACCTAATGCCCTAAAACCAACTGGTTTGGGTGCATTGGCCCAAAGCTCGCTAAGAAGCCTAGAAAGTCCAGTTTAAAACAAAGTCAAGCAAGTGTTCTCTCCGAGTTAAAATTCCTAACGGTTCTTTGTGTGAGAATAATCTTGATAAAAGACAGGCTTTTATAAAAATTTTAACGGAGATATGAAGGTTTTATTCTATGATAAAGACTATTGCACGATCACAGAGGTGTGTATGAAATGAAAACAAGAAAAAGGTGGAGTGAAAAATACGACTTAGTTTCCTGTTATGGAAGATAGAAATTCTGAAGTTGAAACCTTACTGGAAAACAAAACTTGAAAAATGCTTAACTCTTTATAAAACTTATGTGATCCTTTTAAAATGGTTATCTGGGCTTTATTGTGCGACATGATGACTTTATTCGACCTTTCGGGAACTTAACGACACTATTTGCACTGCACGTAAAGACATATAAAATCTGTAGTTAAATAAGAAGCGAGGTGTGAAAAATAAAGGTTCGATGGTCTAGACTTAGGATTATAGAATTGTTATTTTCTAAAACAAAACTTTAGAATTTGAATCTTAGTTATTTTACAAAACCAACTTGACCGGATTTTGTGGGTAGTATCCGCTGAAAACCCTCAGGAGACAACACTCCTCCTACTAGGGACACCTAGAGGTTTAACGGCTTGTTGCACATGCTCAGTGCAATCGCGTTCCCTGCGAAAGTGAGGTTAGGAAATTTTTTGTGAATAAATTGGCTTTGCTCGGGACGAGCAAATGATAAGTTTGGGGGTATTTGTTCATATCAGATTTTTGTATTTTCATACCGCCCAATTTTTATCACATTGCATATCAATAGATACTCTTGAGCCGTGTTTGCTAGTCAATTGCAGGATACAAGTTCTCGGTTCTAAAACAGTGGAATTCATGGAAAACACGATAAAATCCGGGTTCCTGCCAACCACAGATAAAACACGGTCTCCGCTCTTCATCCGTATGTTGCCAGATACCAGTTTAGGAAGACAAAATGGCAAATCGATTGTCACCTTCATGCACAAGGCTCAATGGCAACAACAAGTTCTAAGAAATCTACGCGGAGCTCGAGGCAATCATGCCAAATCTTGACAAAAAGTCCACCTTTCCCTCAACAGAAATTCTGGAAAATTCGTGAAGAAATTATGAGAAAATACAGATATAAGAATGAAGGGGACAGAAAACCAGGGTACCACCAAAAAGCCCTAGGCCCAACTCAACCAGAAGGCCGCGGATCCGCGGCCAAAGGGGGGTATAGGCCGCGGATCCACGGCCGTATAGGCGCCAAATCTGCAGATCTTTGGGGGGTATTTTGGTCTTTTTGTTTGGGTTCTGATGGTTGCCCTAGGTTTTCATTTTTTGGCCTATAAATAGCCCAGAACTTTGTAAAGGAAAGGGTCCATTTCTTGTATTTTCATTTTGCTAAGTTTAGTGTGTTTCTTCTTCCTCTTCTCACCTCTTCTCCATTGAAACTTGTAGTGAGCTTATGAGTGAAGAGTGATGAATAAAGAAGAACCATTTATTATCATGCTTGTCTCTTTATCTTGTTAATTGTTGTAATTTTAATTTGTTAAGTAGTTGTTGTTATTTTCTTGTTGTTTCTTTCTTCTCTTTTTCTTTATCCTTAATACGACAATGATGCTTACGCTCGATCCTCGCCAAGGTGAGGTCGCAAATAGCTAGTCGTATTCTTCTAATCTCTTTCTTTCTATCTTTCTCTTTTGTTTTGTTTTATTTTTCCGTATCATGATGTGTGAGTAGTTCATACTTGTTAGGGTAGCATAAGGGAAGTTTGAGAGAAGGAAATCTCTCTCACTCTTTCCTTGCCCAACAGCTTAATTCGACTCCCGTTAATTGAACCACAATCCGCTCCTTACGGCACCCTATCCTACATGATAGCGGTGATTCCGTAGTGAGACCGGTTGTGGTTGAATTAACCGGAGGTTATGGCTAAGAGCCAAGAACGGACGGACAAGCACCAAAAGGAAGGACTTATGCGTTGGAAAGCCTAGCTTATACTCGCAAGTTCCTTCCTAGTCGTGCTAATCCCCGTTGTTGCCGATTACCGTAACACCGATATTAAGAGGGGCAACGAAAGATGTGGAGACTCCTAACTCAAACTAACCTAATCCTAACCCTAACAAGCTCTCTTTAAATATCAACTCAACACTTAGATAATCACAAACAAAATCTGAACTCTCGGACTTAACTCGTTAAAACACATTGAAAAAGACTCCCATCTCCCTGCGGACGACCCGTACTCAACCGGCTAGCTACAAGCGAAACCGTCTTGATTGCGGTATTTAACTAAAACTTGAACACGCAGAACCTCTAACAATCAGTTGACTTTATCCGCGTTTCACGGAGTCAGGGGTTGACTTTATCCGCATTTCACGGAGTCAGGAGTTGCTCTGGACATTTCCCACGGGGTTAGGATTGACATTAGCCATGTTCTATGGGACCAGGAGGTGCTCTGGGCGTTTCCCACGGGTCAGGATTGACATTAGCCGTGTTCTACGGGACCAGGAGGTGCACTGGATGTTTCCCACGGGGTCAGGATTGAAATTAGCCGTATTCTACGGGACCAGGAGGTGCTCTGGCCATTTCCCACGGGGTCAGGATTGACATTAGCCGTGTTCTACGGGACCAGGAGGTGCTCTGGACGCTTCCC
Organism: Agapanthus africanus; assembly: GCA_030015575.1. Lineage (NCBI taxonomy): Eukaryota > Viridiplantae > Streptophyta > Magnoliopsida > Asparagales > Amaryllidaceae > Agapanthus > Agapanthus africanus. The sequence continues at coordinate 56,662 of JASDDO010000233.1, forward strand.
ACGGGGTCAGGATTGACATTAGCCGTGTTCTTCAGGACCAAGATTTGCTCTGGGCGCTTCCCACGGGGTTAGGATTGACATTAGCCATGTTCTGCGGGATCAGGAGGTGCTCTCTCGGTTGTTTGTGAACCGTCAAGGTTTGGAACAGGGACTTTGCCATGGCTCCAAGGTTGATTGTCGCGTCTGAATCCTGTTGGACTGAGGAGGAACGCTGTTGTGGGTCTCTAGGCTGTAGATGTGGCCGTTGAGACTTGGCTCTCTTTCTGATGGAGCCTGGTGGGAAGGTATGGTTCCCTTTTCGTTTTTACCCCTGGATTGTATACAGGGATCGATGTGATCTCACCTGTAGAGCAAAAAGTTTCATTTCATATATTTTTTCTTTCCGTGATGCTCTATCATTTCAGCTTTTTTATCGCGAAAGTCACGATTACCCAATCATTTCGGTTATTTTTCGCGGTGCCCAATCATTTCGGCTGTTTGTTTTATTTACTCGCTGCTTTTTATTGCGAATTGCCCAACCATTTCGGCTATTTTGTATGCATACACTTTTACTTGCTGATTTTGTCGCAAGTTGCCCCATCATTTTGGCTATTTCATATGCATTTGTGGCTCGCTGACTTTTCACTGCGAGTTTGGGATTTGATACCGATTTAGGCATCAGCATCGCTACAACTGGGATATTTCCAGGAGCGAATCAACATTTGCTTCTGTCGATGTCGAACAAAGGTGGCTTAGCAAATAGGGTTAGGATCCTGTCGACTAAGGCTTTTTGACTTTACGAGCCATAAGGGTCTCGTAAAGGTATTTTTCCCTACGAGTCGTGAGGATCTCGTAGGGGCACTTTCTCCTTAGGAATCGTGAGGATTCCTAAGCATGTGTTCTCTTATAAGTCGTAAGGATCTTACAAGAGTGTTTTATCCTTATAAGTCGAGAGGACTTACAAGGGCTGTCCACTGTGTAGACATATCCCTAGTCGCGGGTGGGACTTTGTTAGGGAAAAGTTTATTCGTGCCCATGGATTGTATACAAGGGTAGAGACGCTTGTAGGGCAGTCTGTGAGTTGTGATGGCTTAAGAACAAGTTCAGATCCCTGTAGCTTTAGGCTTTTGAACCCTATGAGCCGTGAGGGTCTCAAAGGGGAATTCTCCTTACAAGTCGTGAGGATCTCGTAAGTGTAATTTCTCCTTAAGAATCGTGAGGATCCCTAAGTGTGTTGCTCCCTTGTGAGTCGTAAGGATCTCACGCAGGCGGTTTCTCCTTACAGGGTCGAGAGGACCTTGCAAGTGTCTTTTAACGAGATTGCGCCCTTTCGGGTTTTCACAAAACTCGTTGGTAGTCCTGCTGTTTTTACTCACGGAGACCTTTCGGGTTTTCATCCTTGTCCATTTTGCTTATGGACGTACCGGTTTTCTTTTTGTCAGCCTTAAGATGCTGCAGTCCATAGTAGTTTATAGACGTCTCGGTCAACAGCCAGTTTTTAGGACATAGTGGTCCGTCGTTAGTTTAGGGACGTTCCGGTCCATTTGCTGGCTACTACTTATAGAGTTTAGGCTTAGGAAGATAGCGAACGAACATAGGCATCGTCATCTATCGTTGACCTAGGCCGTGACTCGTCAGGCGTAGTATTTTTTTAGGAAACAACCGTTTATTGGCCTGAAAGGTCTTTCACCATGCATTTCCATGAGTAGATAGGCTCCACCCTGGTAAACTTTGTCTATGATATATGGGCCTTCGTAGTTCGGCTTGAATTTCCCCCGTTTGGCACGATTGGGGATCATAGGTCTCTTAATTACTAGCACGAGTTCGTATTAGCGGAATGTTCTCGGCCTAGTCAATTTCTCATACGAGCGCGTCATCTTTGCTTTGTACGCTTCCAAGTTTTGCTGCGCCATGAGCCGAGTTTCGTCGAGGGCATCAAGCTCCTCAAGCCGAAGATGAGCATTCTCTTCATCTGTTAGCTCTTAATGAACCGCCACTCATAAAGAGGGTAACTCTATCTCGAGGGGAAGTACTGCTTCTGTGCCGCATACCAATGCATACGGCGTTGTGTTTGTGGCCGTTTTGAACGTAGTTCGATATGCCCAGAGAGTTTCATGCGGTCTCTCGTGCCAGTCCTTCTTATTTTTGGACACCGTCTTTTTCACGATCTTCGTCAAGGTCTTGTTGAAAGCCTCAGCTGGACCGTTAGCTCGGGGATTATAGACCGAAGAGTATCTCCAGTCTATATTATGCTGTTGTGCGAAGCGGCTGATCTTGTGGCTTCTGTAGGCTGGCCCGTTATCGGAGATAATCCGTTACGGAGTGCCGAACCGATAGATGACATGTGTCTTAAAAAAATGGAGAATATTCTCCGTCTTCACATCCCTTAGCGGTACTACTTCTGCCCATTTGGAGAAGTAATCAGTTGTCGCCAAAATGAATCGATGTCCTCTGGACGATGTTGGTTCGATGTGGCCGATTATGTCAGTTCCCCACATTTCGAATGGCCAGCTAGCCACTGTTGGATGTGGTGGATTTGGATACTGGTGGATAAAATCCCCGTGAATTTAGCACGAGTGGCACTGCTTCGCGTATTCAAGGCAGTCTTGGATCATCGTGGGCCAATAGCAGCCCATCCTTTTGATCTTCAGCTTCATTTTCAGCCCGGCTTAATGAGAACCGCAGAGTACGTCGTGAGTTTCTTGGACGACTCTCTTTGCCTCTTCAGGTCCCAGGCATCTTAGCCACAGGGAGTTGAACGATCTCTTATACAGAGTATTATTGACAAAGGCGAAGGATAGAGCTCGTTTCATGAGCTGATGTCTTGAGGACGCGTCTTCAGGTGTTCGACGGGATTTGAAGTAGTCTATAAAGACTTCTCTCTAATCCATAGCCTTTTCCTGGTCTTTTACTTGTAGGGTTGCTTGCTCTGTCGTTCCCTTTTCTTCGGACGACTCTGGAGATATTTCTGCCGGTGCAAGAACCCGGCGGCTTTGCACAACGATCCTCACGTTATCGAGATTCTCGTCGGCCAGTTCTTTAGCGATCTTGGCTAATGCAGCTGCCTTGCTATTTTCCGCGCGCGGTATGCATTCCAGGGCATAGGCACTTGAGTCAGCAATTGTTGTACCCTTTCGCCGTACTTTACCAACTCCGGTTTGCACGTCTGATAGTCACCGTTTACTTGGCTAACGACCAGTTGGGAGTCTCCGTATATGAGGAGGTTTTCGATTCCCATGTCGGCAGCGATCTCAAGACCTGCTATCCAAACTTCGTATTCGTCTTCGTTGTTTGTCCTCGGTTCTGTCAAGGAAAAGGCAAAGCGCATTATCCCTCCTTGTGGGGTCACGAAGATGAGGCCTACCCCAGACTTGATTATGGGGGAGCTGTGCTTTCGCTTCTTCATGGAAGATACTCCATCGAAGTAGAGTTCCCATCGAGTATCACTCCCTCCTTTGTCCCCATCGATCGTGTCAAACGCGTGCTCGTCTGGAAATTCGCAATTTAGAGGTGAATCGGCAGGTATAGGATGCTCGGCAAGGAAGTCGGCGATGGCCTGGCCTTTCACTGCCTTGAGAGGAAGATATGTTATCGAGAACTTCATCAAGAGCAGGTCCCATTTAGCGAGCCGTCCCGTTAATATAGCCTTTGACATCAAATATTTGAGAGGATCCACTTTCGATATGAGATGGACCTCATGCGCCAACGCATAGTGTCTGAGCTTCGTTATTGCGAAGATCAACTCCAGGCAGTGTTTTTCGATGGGGAAGTAATTGCTTTTTGCCCCCAGGAGAACTCGACTCAGGTAGTAGAGGGCTCTCGCTTTCCCTTGGTCGTTCTCTTGTACCCATAATGCGCCTAAAGAACCCTCGAGGGCGGTTGTATACAGAATGAAAAGCTTTCCCTTGACCGGAGCGGTTAGCACCAGAGGATTCTGTAGGTATTGCTTGATTTCGTCGAGTGCGCTTTGGTATTTGCAATCCCAGACGAAAGGGGTTCCCTTCTTCATCAGGTGACTGTAGGGGCGGCATTTGCCAGAGAGATTGGCTATGAATCCCCGGATATACGTAAGCTTTCCTTGGAGAAACCTCAGTTGCTTGAGAGTCCTCGGCGGAGGCATTTCTATGATCGCCTTAATCTTCGACAGGTCTATCTCGATGCCTCGATGTCGTACGATGAACCCTAGGAATTTGCCCGAGCAAACTCCGAACGCACATTTGAGAGGGTTCATCTTCAAGTTGTATTTCCAAATATGTTGGAACACTATCTTTAGATGCTCCCAATGCTCTTCGTGCGATTTGCTATTTACCACGAGGTCGTCGATATAACATTCGACAATCTCGTGTATAAGGTCATCAAAGATCTTCGTCATGGCCCTCTGATAAGTGGCGCCGGCGTTCTTCAGACCGAAAAGCATCACCTTGTAGCAGAATATGCTCAAAGGGGTCCGGAAAGCGGCATGCTTCTGATCCTCGGGATGCATCTTTATCTGATTGTATCTCGATGAGCCTTCCATGAAGGAGAAAACTTTATGAGTGGATGTATTGTCTACCATCAGCTCGGTGACCAGTACTGGAAAGTCGTCTTTTGGACAAGCTTTGTTGAGATCCCGGAAGTCTACGCATATGCGCACCGTCCCATTTTTCCTCATCACTGGGACGATGTTGGCGATCCAGTCAGGATACTAAATCTCTTGGATGAAGCCGGAGTCGATTAGCTTCTTGACCTCGGCATTGATGCTCATCTCAAGCTCGAGCCGTATTCTTCTCGGTGCTTATTTGATCGGCTTGACGCCCGGACATATCGCCAATTTGTGGACGGCTATTTCTGGATCCAATCTGGGCATCTCTGAATAGTTCCATGCGAAGCAGTCTTTATACTGCATGAGCATGTCTTTTAGTGTAGCCACCTGTTCTTTAGACAGCAACTCGCTGACGAATGTCGGCCGCGGGTCACTTGCCGTCCCTAAGTCAATTTTCTTGAGGTCGTCAGCAATAGTATGTATCCCATCTTCCAGCTCTTTTGGTGCCGGTGGAAACTCTGAGATCACCTCGTCATCATCGTTTTCGAAGCATCAGGGGAGGTCATCCATATTCCCGGGTTCTTCTTCTCACAGCGTTATCACATGACAGGTACGAGATCGCTTCCAAGACCGATGTTGGTCTGGTTCTACTCTCGCTGCATACGTGGCTTTCGGTTCATGCTTCTGTGGTGGGGTTACCCTTCAACTGCTGGATAAAGCGAACTTGCCTTGCTGATACTGGTCTTCTACCCAGTCTTTGAATGTGAAGCAGTCTTCGAGAGGATATCTGTCACGACCCGAAAGTACGGAACGTGACCGACACTTAGATTACGAAGCGTCTAGAGGCGCAACGTAACCTAAGTAAGCCGAAGCCTAGAAATCTAAACCATAAAAAGAAGAAGAAGTAAAGGAAAACATGTAGAAAACAAGTTTAAAAGCAACATTCAATTTTCTCAAAAATTTCGGGAGAGTCTCCTTTGTAAAAATCGGCCCCAAACGGGTACAAACAAGAATAATATATATACAAACAATAAAAAGCATCCCCAAACAGGAGCTAGCTCTACGCCAAAAGGCGGAAACAACCACATCAATGCACAATAGTATACAACGCCAAAGGGCGAGGCTCAAAACTCAAAAGAAAACAAAACCACCAAATATCATAATAATACAAGCGCGGCTCTAAGGTCGAAATAAACAACTGATCTAGTAAACTATCAAGTAATACAAGTTTGGTTGATGGAGCTTTCTAAATACAAATGAAATAATAAAAGTACAATGGCGGTCCAGATACAAGTTAACTAACCTACCGTGCAAATCACCCTGAGTGAAAAGATGTGCCAGCAAGCTGCCAGGAAAACCTGTACATTGAACCTGTAATAAAATTTGGCACAACGGGGGTGAGTTGCCAACTCGTGAGTAGAAGATATCTGCGAAAAGAAATCGAATGCACGACGCTGTCCTAGGTCATAATAATATACTACTAGTCATCAAGTAAAGACAGGATAATAAGCTACGTGTAAGTGCAAATGCTCCGTGCTCGTATCAGTGCCTCATATAGAACTATGTCATATGAATGAGTATGCATGCACCATGAATAGGAAATATCCAATCCTGAAATCTAGATATATCTGCATAAGAAATCTTTAACTTTTATCATGGTAAAATGTGTATAGAAATCTGAAATATCAACGATGAAATCCATGGAAATCCGTGTCAAGCATCGACACAAAACATGTAAATCTCAAGTCTTAATACCTCATAATCTCAATGTCTCATAGTCTCAATATCCCGGGCTCCGTCAGTCCGGATCGGCCCATATCATCAAATCTCACGACAACGGTCGGTATCCTCCGGATATCCGCCGTGCCAGACATCACCGGTAGGTAGTCCTCCCCTGCCAAGCTCATCGTCTACAACTCGATCTTCTTGCCCCGGGGTACCATACCGGGCCCACCATGTACCCGAGACGGTTCATCCACTCCTCGAATCGGGTCTCGAAATCCTACAGAAAACATGAAATTTCATGGTGGACGACACATACATCACGAGAAAACCGCATCTTATGTTTTAAAAAGAAAGGAGGAAAGAGAGAGAAGTTTTTATATATTCTTGCGGTTTTCCCCAAAAATCCAGAAATCTCATAGAAATCCAAAATCCCAAAATCATGAGTAAGTATATGATAAGTGTCGGCATATGCCCTATAATACTGCATGATAACATGAAAATGCGAATGCATGAAATGTCTAAGTAATAAATACCATGTCTATATTAACACCAGAGAGTAATTACAATATTATATCGATCTAGCTGTTAGCTGATTGAATCAATAAAAGATAATATGATCTAAAGTGTACGTGAAATAGCAATTACCGATGATGATGGGTGTGAGCCGGCAAATAAGTGTGCGTGGAATATGCGCATCATCGGTAATAGTGCTGGTGTCCTAACAGGCAGAGTTTTATACTGATTATAGAAACATATGAATGAACATGCACCATTATGATTACGGTATGAATGTAAAGACGGATGTGTAATAACCACTCATCTATGATATACAAGTATAACTACAACTATATGACTCGAGCCTAAACTAGTGTCCATCTAACCTCCTAAGGAACTAAACCTAAGAAACTAGTCAATAAGAAATAAGAGTCCACCTAAGGTCTGAATCCATATCTCTAATAGTCGGCGATCCAGCCTCAATAGCGTCACGTACGTAGTACGGCTTCCTCGAATCAAGAGTGCGGATCAATTATCATATCTATGCCTCGACGGTAAAATCCATCGTACGGCATCCCAATATCGGGGTACGGGTCAAGTATCACCTACGTGTCTCATCATTCGTATAATATCATCATCAACACATATCAAGATCAAGATGCTATACTGTAATCGCTTACATCAATCATATATCATTGTCAGCATAAATATACATCGTTAATTTATCCTCAGAAATATCATGTCATGTGTATCATATTGTGATTAAGTCACACTTAGATCATATCGTAATCAAGTCACACCTATACGATATCGTAATCAAGTTACACATATATGATATCGAAATCAAGTCACACCTATATGATGTCGTAATCAAGTCACACCTATATGATATCATATCAGAATTTCAGGCACAGGTTACGGTCCGGGTTCTATTTTAGAGTCCCATATACTTCAATATCATCACCACCCTTTATTATTTATGTATATCTATTCATTATCTCATTTCCTAATGATCCGCTAACATCATAACACGACCGTAAATCCAAGAATCACGGCATCAAGCCCAGTTATATTGTTTCATCCCCGTGTATCATATCACATCCTTGTATCACATATACGTATTATGTATATATATATACCTACACCTAGTCCTATATATATACACACATACACGTATACACCACGTCGAGTCTCAGTTTGTGCGTGTGTGTATCTACCTGAAACCTACGAATCTCCTCCAAGATATTCATCCTCGGGTAAGGTCTTTCTAAATCAATCTAGTCCAACCTAAGGTCACTACTAGGGTCCTACTCACCGAAATTCTAAGGTCACGTCTGGCTTCCTAATGACAATAAGTACTATCCTTATTCTACGTTTGCGGGGGTGCTAAACGCCATCCACCCGACTTTCCCCCGTAGATATACATCTACTCACCTGGTCCTTGTCTGCCGAAGACGGTGTCGCCATCCTCTTCTTCATCGCCCGCAGTCCACGTGAGGGGTACCTATACGCAAACACATATAATATCGTAAACTGAATCACGGACAACATCAAAACGACGCACGAAACGCGCATAGGTTAAAACCTATGTCCCACTCATGCAAAAGAACCAAATATCGCTCGATATCGGCGTAAAACGCCGATTGATCAAGATAAGCATCAACAAACAACTCATAGTTATAAAACTCATTACTTATAATATAAAACATGATTTAATTCATCGAAACCCTAAAAATCGATCAAATCGTCCAATTCCGTAAAACCTGAAAACACCAATTTACCGTTTTACTTCAAAACTTGATGTTTAAAAGAAAATAATGGTCATATTATTCATTAATTAGCATAACTAGACTATATAAACCATCACTATATTTTTAACACACTAATTTATATTAGTTTGAAAATTCTAGTTTGCAAACTTGCCCGATTTCGATACTTTTAAGGAAAATTTCACAATATCACATCTAAACTGGATTTTGCATGAATTAATGCATTAAAATATAATTCATGATGATAATAATATAATGAAATCATAATTTATATTTTAAACCTCATTTATTTAAGAATTTCCAAAATCTAGTTAACAAAAATAGCATTTTTATTAGTATTTTTCAATTATCAATAGAAACTAGTAACCAATTTAAGTTTTTCATTCCACTAACAAGTTAATATCCTCATTAAAACCACAATCTAGTGTTACAAATATTAATTGGAATTTTATCTCACCAATATATACAATATATAGAAATCTAGTTTGCAAAATGGATTAATTTAAACAATTTTGGATAAACAATTTACAATATATCATCCATACAAGATTTTCCACTTCTAAAAATGTTAAACTAGTTATTATAACCCTACTTAATTAATAAAAACCATAACTTAATTTTATAAAGCCTAACTTGAATTTTAAAACTTGTAGATAGAAATTATTTATTAAATCTAATTATGCTTAAATGAAACATCTAATAATAATAAATCAAAAGAAGAAGATTTATACCTCCACAACATGAAATCCAAACATGAAAATAAGCCTCCAAAATGAATGCTTTCCATCTCCAAAATCCATGTAAAGATGAGCAAAGAATAGAGGGTAGGAATTAATTAGGATTTTGTGGGTTTTTTATTGAATTTTTGATGAAATTTGATGATTTTTAATACAAAAATGATGGGGGGAAAATTTTTGGGCTGCCCATGGTGGTGAGGCCTGCCATGAGGTGAGAAAAAGAGAGGAGAGTGAGAAAAGGTGAAGAAAATGATAGAAGGTTTCAAAAAAATATCACACAATTAAGTCTTTTCATGAATTTATTTAAAAATTCTTTATTTTCTTCACTCCATTTGACCTAGAATGGTCTAGAACCATTGTAAAATTTTGAAAATAAATTTTGCATGAAACAAACTTGATTCTAATATGTAATGGTTTACTTTTGCTAATTAAACCCATTCAAATTTGTAATTTACACTAATTTAGTGTAAAAATAAAGTTTATGTTAATATTTAAAATAATTAATTTAAGAAATATATTTAATTAAACTAAAAATTTATAAGTGGCTAAATAAACACCATTTACTAGTAATAACATAATTAAAATAGGTATTTTTAAATTTATAGTGAAAAATAATTACGGTTTAGTTTTATGAAAACTACGTTTTACTCTACCGAAAATTATAAAATTCACTTAAACGATTTTATTTATTTAATTAATTATTTAATTATTTTTAAAATGTTACAATCTTCCCCCCTTTAAGAAATTCGGTCCCCGAATTTAAATTAAAACTCCCCCCAATTACTAAAACATTCAGCCAAAACACTCAAATCGTCGGGGCTCCGAAATCATCAATACATAACTAAAATCAACTCCGTCAAGCATAACACAATCATCGGAGTTATGGCGAAAATAAAATAACAAAACCCAATACGAAAACCAACATAATATACATCAAAACTACAACTTATATATTGTACGCATCATAGTAAAATCGTCCAAACATCTGGATAAAGAAGCTTGCAAGAACCCCTTTGAAAATCGCCGTGTGATGCACGTGCCACGGCATAAGTAGCGGACGTTTATTTTTAAAAAAATAGCTATATATATATCTTTTATTTAACATACACGTCCCGCCTGGTTACCAAATCAATAGTAATGATTATAAAAACATTCTGATCAAACTGAAATCAATCCCAATCACATCATAAAAATATCATGTGCATCCGGTGCGCACTGAAATCGAAACAAAATACAGATACCACGAATTCACACAAAAACAAAACTGAGTGCAACAGGTGTGCACCAAAAATATCTGTCAAGTGCAACGGGCGTGCACAACTCTAATATCAGGTGCATCTAATCTGCACAAAACCACGATTTAGTGCATCTGGTGTGCACAAATCGTATCAGGTGCACCGAATATGCGCAAGAATCTCAATCAGGTGCATATGGTGCACGAAAACATACACCGAATATCAAAATCGAAATCACAGTACGAAAATGCATGAAAACTAGGTCGAAGCATATGTCAAAATCATGTGTAACCCATATGCACGAAATCAAATCAAAATCTCAAAATGTATAAAACCAAATCGAGTGTACTGGGTATGTACAAAACAACATCAATACAACTGATATATGAAGCACGAATCGAATGTAAAGAATGCACACATAAGAAATACCAATAGTAGAACAAAATTCTCAAAATACCAAAAAAAAAAAAAACCAATTAACGGAAATATGAAATTCAAATCACCAAATCACAATCGTAAACACTATCGTCAATGTGCGCCTCTTTCCCCCTTTCCTCTGGTGTCGACTGCTTCGAACTTGTCTCTTCATAGGTGTGCTGACTGCGCTACCAACGGCTATCTAAAGTCTCCCACGTAGTCGATCCCTTCACCTGATATCCGGACTACATTAAACTTTTCGATCGATCCATCAAAATCCCATAATTCCCCGAGAGCTCAACACTCAAGTACAGTTTAAAAATATCCGGTACATACCCCAGCATCGATGGTCCAGCCGTAGAAGGGCAAACCCAAGCCTCACTAATGGCACCGCGGAACTGCCGTAAACCCTAAGGTTCAAGGGCGTTCTCGTGGTCATTATGTCGAGTTAGGGTTTCATTCTTCTAGAGGGTCCATCGAAATACATGCATGTTCTTCCGAATACTTTAAACTTGGGAAAATGGGTTTCTGACAATCGTTCGAATCCTTTAACTTCGTCTGGACGGCATGTGAATACCCTTCTCCCGCACGCTAAACAATGCTTCAATCCTCAAGAATAACCGATACCCTAATGGTTATCGCATTCGAGCCGCAGCTCCTTCTGCCCGTGCGCCCGTGGTAACAGAAACCACTCTCCGATATCGACGAAGATAGATCAAAGGAGCGAATGAAATGCGGTGCAAACAAATGTACATCCTACGGCTACTTAAGAAGAGTAGCGTATCGTAAGTATGCCGCGGATAATACCCACGGTACGTCACTCTACCTAAGTCGCCTACTCCATCAACCAAGGGTCACCCTAGACATATACAAGGTTAAACCTAGCGCTCTGATACCAACTTTGTCACGACCCGAAAGTACGGAACGTGACCTGCACTTAGATTACGAAGTGTCTAGAGGCGCAACGTAACCTAAGTAAGCCGAAGCCCAGAAATCTAAAACATAAAAAGAAGAAGAAGTAAAGGAAAACATGTAGAAAACAAGTTTAAAAGCAACATCTAATTTTCTCAAAAATTTCGGCAGAGTCTCCTTTGTAAAAACCGGCCCCAAACAGGTACAAACAAGAATAATATATATACAAACAATAAAAAGCATCCCTAAACGGGAGCTAGCTCTACGCCAAAAGGCGGAAACAACCACATCAATGCACAATAGTATACAACGCCAAAGGGCGAGGCTCAAAACTCAAAAGAAAACAAAACCACCAAATATCATAATAATACAAGCGCGGCTCTAAGGTCGAAATAAACAACTGATCCAGTAAACTATCAAGTAATACAAGTTTGGTTGATGGAGCTTTCTAGATACAAATGAAATAATAAAAGTACAATGGCGGTCCAGATACAAGTGAACCAACCTACCGTGCAAATCACCCTGAGTGAAAAGATGTGCCAGCAAGCTGCCAGGAAAACCTGTGCATCGAACCTGTAATAAAATTTGGCACAACGGGGGTGAGTTGCCAACTCGTGAGTAGAAGATATCTGCGAAAAGAAATCGAATGCACGACGCTGTCCTAGGTCATAATAATATACTAATATACTACTAGCCATCAAATAAAGACAGGATAATAAGTTACGTGTAAGTGCAAATGCTCCGTGCTCGTATCAGTGCCTCATATAGAACTATGTCATGTGAATGAGTATGCATGCACCATGAATGTGAAATAACCAATCCTGAAATCTAGATATATCTATATAAGAAATCTTTAACTTTTATCATGGTAAAATGTGTATAGAAATCTGAAATATCAACGATGAAATCCATGGAAATCCGTGTCAAGTATCGACACAAAACATGTAAATCTCAAGTCTTAATACCTCATAATCTCAATGTCTCATAGTCTCAATATCTCGGGCTCCGTCGGTCCGGATCGGCCCATATCATCAATTCTCACGACAACGGTCGGTATCCTCCGGATATCCGCTGCGCCAGACATCATCGGTAGGTAGTCCTCCCCTGCCAGGCTCATCGTCTACAACTCGATCTTCTTGCCCCGGGGTACCATACCGGGCCCACCATGTACCCGAGACGGTTCATCCACTCCTCGAATCGGGTCTCGAAATCCAACAGAAAACATGAAATCTCATGGTGGAAGACACATACATCACGAGAAAACCGCATCTTATGTTTTAAAAAGAAAGGAGAAAAGAGAGAGAAGTTTTTATATATTCTTGCGGTTTTCCCCAAAAATCCAGAAATCTCATAGAAATCCAAAATCCCAAAATCATGAGTAAGTATATGATAAGTGTCGGCATATGCCCCATAATACTGCATGATAACATGAAAATGCGAATGCATGAAATATCTAAGTAATAAATACCATGTCTATATTAACACCAGAGAGTAATTACAATATTATATCGATCTAGCTGTTAGCTGATTGAATCAATAAAAGATAATATGATCTAAAGTATAGTGAAATAGCAATTACCGATGATGATGGGTGTGAGCCGGCAAATAAGTGTGCATGGAATATGCGCATCATCGGTAATGGTGCTGGTGTCCTAACAGGCAGAGTTTTATACTGATTATAGAAACTGTTAGTTATATGTATGCCCTAGAGGCCATTACTGTACATAGGATGTATATTGTAGTGGATGCTGGGACATATATAGGGAGGACTTTCTTGCTCGACATGATAGTATGCTATCTGGTTGCTCTTTATCTTAACGTGTACACTGATTGTCTCACTGTTACATGTTGGTAAAGCCCTTAGGATGTGTACTTGACTACCTGGACTATGATGCAGATCATACTAGTGGGGACATGGTAGTCCATAAGTGCATCCTTCAAGGTCCCTAGTCGTGGGTGTATTGAGATGGGGCATCGATATACCAGAGTAGACTAGCGTATACCTTCTCGACCCATAAAGATGGGCGATGGATGATCCCATATCCATTGGTGTTTGACATCAGAGATGATATACGGGTGCTCAGTGGAGACTGGGTACACTGGACGGACTCGCCGAGAACTCCCAGATGGTATTATACCTTACGTCAGATGGCAGTTCTCTGATGACACTGGTACAGGTTAGTCTGTAGACCCGAGATCGTCATAGAGTCTTGTGTGATTTCCACTGTGCTTTGATTTCCACCTTACCACGTCCAAGAGGGTGTGCAAAACGGTGGTTTTTGGGTACAGTCCCGAATCACATGGAGGCAATGAGCGATAGGAGTGGATTCATCTCTCCCGGTATAGGGAGTTGATGTTGCGCTGTGTTCGATTGGCTATAACCGGAAATCCCTGGCCAGGGTTGCTGAGATTTACTGGTAAGTGTTACCAGTAGTTTCTCGAACTGTTATAGACCTCATATAGACACGACTTATCGAGCTATTAGGGTCTGACGTTTACCACCCCTAGGCGAGATATGCGACATATCAGACGAACAGACCGGACTGTACGGTAAGTGTTACTGGTTGGATTCACAGGAGTGTGAGCGGGCTTGCTCGTTGATCTTCTGATCGCTCAATACCCGGGTGGCCGTTACGTTTAGCAGACCGCTTGCGGCTTGTGGGTGTTTGATATGATCATCACTGCTGCCGGCGTATTGACGAGTCTTTAGAGTCCTACACAGAGCTTTCCTGGCTCAAGCGAAACGAAATAGGAGCGCATATGAGATATGTGCGGGACCGAGAATAATAACAGTATGTGATACTGTATTCTATTCTCGCGATTTGTATCATTGGACGGTTATATGAGATATATCCGGGTTACCGAATCAAGTGTTGATTCGATACATTGATACACTTGATATTAGTCGGTTATATGCAGTATGACCGGATCATTAAATCAAGTGTTGATTTAATAATTTAATGTATAATTATATATTTGATATATTACTTTACATTAACTAGTATTGGTTCACTTAAGATTATTTTCTCACTTGAATGTGCACATTGTATACATGATATAGTTTTGTGCACTTGTTTGTATCATGTTTGATGATACATGCAAACTTGGGTGTATGTTTGGTTTAAACCATGTTTGGTTAATGGTTAGGGTTTCATTTTCCTTATTTATTTATTTCATTTATTTATTTTTGGCAAGAAACAAAAACAAAATGGTGGTGGCTTTTCTCACTTTGACTTGAAGCTTCATGAAGCTTCATAGCACCTTTGACAAAGTCTAAGCCATTTGGTTTTATTCTTAACCTAACCATTTAACTAAACCATAGTTTATTATCTACACTCAACCATGGTTGCAAAATTATAAGAATCACTTGGATTTTATTTTTGAAAATGCTTTTTCTTTTCTTCTTCTTCTTCTTCTTCTTCTTCTTCTTCATGAAGAGAAGAAAGTTCTCTTGAAAATTTCCAAGTGATGATTTCAAGTGAGAAATCCAAATCCAAAGTGAACCCACTTCCTATTTCTTCATCCTCTACCACTTGCCATGTAGTATACGGTGTTTTCTTTACAAGTTTCATGACTTGGTGAAGTTGGAGCTTGATCTTGAGTTGCCTCGACGTAGATCATCTTCGGCATCGAAGTCGACGACCTAGCCCGATCATTTCTTCGACGAAACCATCGCTAGAGTCCGGAATCCGATGATCGCAGCGGAGGGACGTCAACACGGAGCCAAGAAAGTGGAGGACCGGATCTACAAAGGTTGTATTTCCATTCACTTTAGAGTAAAGTTGTTTATTCGCATTTGTTTTCGCCTAAACTCTGGTTAACAATCGCATATAGGGTTTCTTTGGCACATGAAAAATTATAATTTGGCATGGTTGATGCCTTGTGGAACCTCATTAGTGTGCCTAGGAACCCAACAGAAACATATGAATGAACATGCACCATTATAATTATGGTATGAATGTAAAGACGGATGTGTAATAACCACTCATCTGTGATATACAAGTATAACTACAACTATATGACT
Organism: Agapanthus africanus; assembly: GCA_030015575.1. NCBI lineage: Eukaryota > Viridiplantae > Streptophyta > Magnoliopsida > Asparagales > Amaryllidaceae > Agapanthus > Agapanthus africanus. The sequence continues at coordinate 72,477 of JASDDO010000233.1, forward strand.
CGAGCCTAAACTAGTGTCCATCTAACCTCCTAAGGAACTAAACATAAGAAACTAGTCAATAAGAAATAAGAGTCCACCTAAGTTCTGAATCCATATCTCTAATAGTCGGCGATCCAGCCTCAATAGCGTCACGTACGTAGTACGGCTTCCTCGAATCAAGAGTGCGGATCAATCATCATATCTATGCCTCGTACGGTAAAATCCATCGTACGGCATCCCAATATCGGGGTACGGGTCAAGTATCACCTACGTGTCTCATCATTCGTATAATATCATCATCAACACATGTCAAGATCAAGGTGCTATACTGTAATCGCATACATCAATCATATATCATTGTCAGCATAAATATATATCGTTAATTTATCCTCAGAAATATCATGTCATATGTATCATATTGTGATTAAGTCACACTTAGATCATATCGTAATCAAGTCACACCTATACGATATCATAATCAAGTCACACATATATGATATCGAAATCAAGTCACACCTATATGATGTCGTAATCAAGTCATACCTATATGATATCATATCAGAATTTCAGGCACAGGTTACGGTCCGGGTTCTATTTTAGAGTTATACTTCAATATCATCACCACCCTTTATTATTTATGTATACCTATTCATTATCTCATTACCTAATGATCCGCTAACATCATAACACGACCGTAAAGCCAAGAATCACGGCATCAAGCCCAGTTACATTGTTTCATCCCCGTGTATCATATCACATCCTTGAATCACATATACGTATTGTGTGTGTATATATATATATACTTACACCTAGTCCTATATATATACACACATACACGTATACACCACGTCGAGTCTCAGTGTGTGCGTGTGTGTATCTACCTGAAACCTACGAATCTCCTCCAAGGTATTCATCCTCGGGTAAGGTCTTTCTAAATCAATCTAGTCCAACCTAAGGTCACTACTAGGGTCCTACTCACCAAAATTATAAGGTCACGTCTGGCTTCCTAATGACAATAAGTACTATCCCTATTCTACGTTTGCGGGGATGCTAAACGCCATCCACCCGACTTCCCCCCGTAGATATACATCTACTCACCTGGTCCTTGTCTGCCGAAGACGGTGTCGCCATCCTCTTCTTCATCGCCCGCAGTCCACGTGAGGGGTACCTATACGCAAACACATATAATATCGTAAACTGAATCACGGACAACATCAAAATGACGCACGAAACGCGCATAGGTTAAAACCTATGTCCCGCTCATGCAAAAGAACCAAATATCGCTCGATATCGGCGTACAAACGCCGATTGATCGAGATAAGCATCAACAAACAACTCATAGTTATAAAACTCATTACTTATAATATAAAACATGATTTAATTCATCGAAACCCTAAAAATCGATCAAATCGTCCGATTCCGTAAAACCTGAAAACACCAATTTACCGTTTTACTTCAAAACTTGATGTTTAAAAGAAACTAATGGTCATATTATTCATTAATTAGCATAACTAAACTATATAAATCATCACTATATTTTTAACACCCTAATTTATATTGGTTTGAAAATTCTAGTTTGCAAACTTGCCCGATTTCGATACTTTTAAGGAAAATTTCACAATATCACATCTAAACTGGATTTTGCATAAATTAATGCATTAAACTACAATTCATGATGATAATAATATAATGAAATCATAATTTAGATTTTAAACCTCATTTATTTAAGAATTTCCAAAATCTAGTTAGCAAAAATAGCATTTTTATTAGTATTTTTCAATTATCAATAGAAACTAGTAACCAATTTAAGTTTTTCATTCCACTAACAACTTAATATCCTCATTAAAACCACAATCTAGTGTTACAAACATTAATTGGAATTTTATCTCACCAATATATACAATATATAGAAATCTAGTTTGCAAAATGGATTAATTTAAACAATTTTGGATAAACAATTTACAATATTTCATCCATACAAGATTTTCCACTTCTAAAAATGTTAAACTAGTTATTATAACCCTACTTAATTAATAAAAACCATAACTTAATTTTATAAATCCTAACTTGAATTTTAAAACTTGTAGATAGAAATTATTTATTAAATCTAATTATGCTTAAATGAAACATCTAATAACAATAAATCAAAAGAAGAAGATTTATACCTCCACAACATGAAATCCAAACATGAAAATAAGCCTCCAAAATGAATGCTTTCCATCTCCAAAATCCATGTAAAGATGAGCAAAGAATAGAGGGTAGGAATTAATTAGGATTTTGTGGGTTTTTTATTGAATTTTTGATGAATTTTGATGATTTTTAATACAAAAATGATGGGGGGGAAATTTTGGGGCTGCCAATGGTGGTGAGGCCGGCCATGAGGTGAGGAAAAGAGAGAAGAGTGAGAAAAGGTGAAGAAAAGTGTAGAAGGTTTCACAAAAATATCACACAATTAAGTCTTTTCATGAATTTATTTAAAAATTCTTTATTTTCTTCACTCCATTTGACCTAGAATGGTCTAGAACCATTGTAAAATTTTGAAAATAAATTTTGCATGAAACACACTTGATTCTAATATGTAATGGTTCAGTTTTGCTAATTAAACCCATTCAAATTTGTAATTTACACTAATTTAGTGTAAAAATAAAGCTTATGTTAATATTTAAAATAATTAATTTAAGAAAAATATTTAATTAAACTAAAAATTTATAAGTGGCTAAATAAACACCATTTACTAGTAATAACATAATTAAAATAGGTATTTTTAAATTTATAGTGAAAAATAATTACGGTTTAGTTTTATGAAAACTACGTTTTACTTTACCGAAAATTATAAAATTCACTTAAACGATTTTATTTATTTAATTAATTATTTAATTATTTTTAAAATGTTACAATATCCTATTGCCAGGTGATAGGAGCAATAGTCTGGATGATGAACCTCACCTGCTTGCTCGGGGTGCTTGGACCCCGGGAGCGTCATCATCTGATATTTTATGACAAGATCGAATATCTTCTTTGTCTTGTCTTGAGGAAAAGAGTATACTCGGCCCATCTTCTTTACAAGAGATTAATCCAGGCTGCCCAATTCTCCATCATGAGGCTTCTTGGACCCGCTTTGCCGCTGTCGAATGCTTTTTCCGTTCTTGGGTTTATTTCTACCTCTGCGTCAGGTCTTTTGTATGACGAGCTGGCGACGAAGGGCATCATCATTTTCCATAGCCTGTTGAAAGAGGCACTGCATCTTGGCTTTCTCATAGATGGCCATTTTGCGGCTATGATCATCCCGGACCTTTTGACCCGCTTCCCTTATTAGCTTATCCATCCGTTCTTTGAATGAAAGACTTGGCATTTTCACGGCGAGACCTCGTTTTGGTTCAAGGTTAGCGTCTTCCCACAGAGCATCTCTTTCTTCATCGAAGTCGTGTATGACACAGCAGACATGGAATCGCACCCGCTTTTTGGATCAGATATATCCAAGCCCGATCGCTTCCATTCTCCCATTGGGCAATTTTTGCTGAGTTCCGGGGACATTCCAGATCCTGTCATAGAACTTAGCTTTTCAAGCAGTCTGTTTGAAGGATACGCCTTGGCGCCTCTACAGCCTTTTTAATCCTTCTGTGTAGTATCTGGACAGACGGATGGGTTGGAGCTTGTCAAGCGTAGAATCGGCGCCATGCCAGATTTCTTTCTGCACTTTGGTTTCCATGGATCGATAAAAGAGGATCGCCTTTTCATCTTTTTGCCTGGGAGGGACGTAGAACGTCTGCAGTTCCTGCACACTATAGGTATCAAGTGCGTCGAGCTCTTTGTAGTGCTCTTGCGGGACCATAGCGATTTGCAAACTCCGATCACCGTCAGCGAAGGCTTGTATCGATGGCCGACCAGAAAATACGGTATTGACCTCATCTTCCGAGTCGCTGCCGAAGACCAAAATAGGGGTGGACGGTCCCGGCTTGTTGCGTTGGGGCGGCCCTGAATAAATTATTTCTTCTTCCTCCTCAATATCACTTCTGAAAACCGGAATGGTGGTGATAGCTTTTTGTTTGCTCTCCAGTTTGTGACATCTTTCTGTTTCTTCGAAATCTGGCAGGAAGTACTTTGCATCCTCATATTTGCGAACTTTGTTCATGGAAAATAGGTTCAGTTCCTCTGTCAGAGTGTATTCGAGACCATCCTTGAAATACTTCATACACTAATGTTGTGTAGAAGGGATGATTTTGTACTCGTGTAACCAAGGTCTGCTGAGCAAAGCATTGTAGCATGTCTTGGCATCAATGACGTGAAATTTAATGTCCGTCAGTGTCGTAGACCCGAGCGTCCTTGATGACTTGGAGTCAAACCCGGAGATAGTGATCTTATCCCGAGCGAGGTGTTGAATGCTCATGCAGATTTCCTTCAACACTCTTACATTGAGGAGGTTGACGGATGACCCATTGTCAACCAGGATTTTGCCTATCTTGATATCATGATAGTATCCGGAGACATAAAGGGGACGGTTATGCTTGCACATCCCGAGGAGGAGGTCTTCATCGCCGAAGGTGATATCGTCCATGTGCACTTCTTCCAGCTCATTCTTCATCTTTTCTTCGGCTAGGAAAGCTTGAAAATTGGTCAAGCTCTTGTAACGCCCTGATCAGAGAATCTCTCGCCTCCTTAGATAGCAGAAGGGCGTCGAGAATGCTTAGCTGTGAGGGGATCTTCCTCAGGTGTGCCAGAACGTTGTAATCCACCTTGTTTTTCTTAGGCGGGTCCTTGGCTGCCAGCTCTTCGACGACTCGATCATCGAGGGCGATATCCTCAGGGATCTTTTCTTTTCCCTTATCCTTTTTATTGGATCCCTTGTTTGCAGGTCCGAGATTCTTTTCAGATAACGTGCGATTGCGCAGCTGAATGTTCTCGCAGCTCTCCGGTTCTTCCTCTTTTCCTGGGGTGGATTCTTTGAAGAGAGGGTCGAAAGTCATTTCTTCTTCAGAATCGCTCCCGAAGGTAAGATCTTGCGATCCCCTGTTATCAACCATGTGACAGTTGCCGGCAGCTCTTTTATGTTCATCAGTCGTGCTTCTCTGTTCCCGACGAGCCTTGCGCTTCATTCGCTGAACGTGTTGTCGGTGGGCAACATATCCATGCCACCAGTTTTTAAAGGCCATGCATTCTTCAGTAGGGTGTGCAATCTGTAAGTGCACGGTGGCGCCCCGGCCGTCAATCCGACACCGGAATGCGGAAGCGATGATTTACTTTAAATTTTTGAACCAGCACCACCGCGCACTAAAATCCCGGATCGTGCCATTAAACTAGTCCAAGCTATTAAGAGAAGGGGTAGAGAGATATACCGAGTGATCCGTGTCCTCCGGTCTTCTCGTCGTCGTCGCGATCTCTCGCGGAATGTCCGGTCTCCACCTCCTCGCCGGAAGGGCACCACGTCGCCGGCTTCTTTTACGGGCTCCCACCTCTGAACCGAGGCAACTCGGGCACGAAGTTGGCGAGCCGACGTGCCCAAGAATTGCTGTAGAATGTAGTGTAGTGCTCTATGTCTCATTGGGGCCACTTGAAGTTGCCTTTTGGTGGAGGAATGAGATGAAGTGAATATTTGTGATGGCTATCTCATTTTTCAAGCAAAATGAGATACAAAATCCTCACACAAAAATATGGGACAGCCCACTCTTGAAGTGGCCGGCCATTACAAGGTCAAGGGAGTGAGAGAGAGTAGTGAGTGGGGATCAATAATACAAGGAAGAGAAAAGAGGTCATCATCCATCAAAGAGAGAGAAAATGGTTATCATGAGAAATAATCATCACATAACAAACCCTCACTCCAAAACAACCAATCATCACACCCAAAGTCAAGCCATCATGAAGAAGTCAAGAAGTCAAGGGTGGGATAATCATCATGATACAACAATATGCAAATACCACCCTCCACAAATGCTTATTTGCACAAATGCAAATAAGCCCTCCTCCACCAATCTTCGGCCAATGAAAGATACAAAGAAATATGGCCGAATCGGAAAACAAACTGGCAACTCCAAAAAACTGATCCCGTAATAAATTACAGAAAAACCCCACTACTGTATATACATACCCGAATTTATATTCCGACCGAAATACAAATGCAATGAGACAAAATCTACACAGTACAATACTAGGATCCGGCTTAAACCAAAGCCCGCTAGTATTAACCGTCCGATCCTGATCCGTGCAATACCGCACGTATCTGATCGAACCCTGCCATATCTCCATACAGCCTCTACAGCGTTTCGCCCGAAACTTGAGAAACTGGTCTGTGGGGGACTCTAAAGACTCGTCAACACCTTGGTTGTGGATTTAACCACTAGCACGTCAGAGGTATAAGCCTATACGTAACGGGCTACCAGGTATTGACCAAAAGGGACGTCGATGAGCGAACTCATCCTGACACCCTACTGAGCCTGTCAGTGACAATATCCGTACAGTCCGGTCCGTTCGTCTATGAGCATCGCATGGCGGGCCTAGGGGGTTGGTAAAAGTCAGACCCCCAAAAGCGGTACAAGTCGTTTCGGAGTGTAGCCCAGAACACCCTGAGATACTACTGGAATACCTACCAGTAAATCTCCTGCCTTGGCCAACGACTTCGTGTAATGGCTCTCCTAGACACAGCACGACCTCACCCCCAATACCGGGATAGACGAACCCCTGAAGATCCGCTCACTGCCTCCATGTGGCTCGGGACTGTACCCAACTAAAACCTGTTTGCACGTCTCCTTTGAGCGTGGTAGGGTAGTAATCAAAGTACAGTGGGAACTCACACGAGACAAATGACGATCCTCGGGTCGATGAACTAACCTGTACACATGTCACCAGGGAACTGCTATCTGACGTCAGGTATAAGACCAACTAGCATGTTCCCGGCGAGTCCTGTCCGGTGTAATCATAACCCAATGAGCACCTGTATACATCTTAGGTGAACCAACTGACACCAGTGGCTTGTGAGACCGGCCACCGCTCCTCGTCGGGGTCTCGACTGTATACACTAGTCTACTCTGGAGTATCGATGCCCTGTCTCGAAACTCCCACGACTAGGGACCTTTTAAGGATGTGCTTATAGACTACCAGCTCCCACGTATATGATCGCCCTCATACTGCTGGCAGTCAAGCAAGAATCCTAGGGTATCTATCAACGTGTAATAGCGACCTGTCAGGTCACCTAAAGCAGTACACGATGATAAAGATAAACCAGATAGAATACTATCATCTTGAGTAAGACTGTCCTACTGGGATAGGTCCTCCCTCAATCATTGCAATCACGTGCCTGTGATCCAATAATTGACTCTGAGGGCACTATCTCCAACAATCTCCCACTTGCACTCAAGGCTAATTATTGCGATGTCGCATACTTACAGCCCGTGTGATACCGAACACCCAACTCCTCTACTAGTCAGTCTCACAAAGCTCGTTTGCGAAACTATTGCGTTCGAGGAATAGCCTCAGTGAGTGGATCCGCTTTGATGTTTCTTTCTATGTCTCTCTATATCTCAAGTTCGCGGAGAATGCCATCTCCCGAAATGAGCAATACTGGTCTTAGAATGTGTCTGGATGTCTGATGGGACCTAGCTCATAAATGAACTCCAAATCCAAATTTCTTAGACTGTATCGTCAACTGAACTTAATCAGTATCTTGAGCCATGCCTCCCTCAGTATTTCCTTGGACCACCTGTCCAAAATACTGCCCCTCGTCAGAAGGAAAACTATAACTCTGACAACCTCCATATCGTCCAGGTCACCTTGGAAGCCTGGAATGATAACTGTCTCCCGAATGAGGCTGTTGTTATCATATCCATAGAACATCCACTCATGTTCTAGAACTGCTTCCGATTGTTTCTCCAGGATAGGATCAATATCAACTTATTGCATCTACCGCAAAAACAACATCTGGTGTGGTACTTGACATATCATGATTGACTCAATTGCCTAAGCAAGTGATCTGCCAATCATGCACATCCCTCTCCCCTTTAGTCTGTAAGACACCTTTAGAGAGGGTGACTCCATCACCTGCAGGTACACTACCGTGCATGGAGTCGTCCATTCTAAATACCTATAGAATGCTGTCAAGTACCCTGATTGGGAAACTACCCAAATCTAGATCTAAAAATATAGATCCAGTAATCCAAGATGTCTGATATAATATCCAAGTCCTATGTGGAGAAACCACTGTGTGACAACCAATGTATAACCGATCGTAATATAGGAAAATCACTTCCTATTCTGTGTATGTCATCCAAATACCAGGACATCACACCCTACTACCTTCTTAACAGATACATCCCCTATTCTGATGAAGTCAAACCTATGACTATCACATCAGAAATAGATGATCTATCTCCGCTATATCTGCTTTAGTCTATAAATAGACATAAGCCACTTGTCCACCAATGCTTCCGTTGCTCCCACTGACTACGACAACCCTCTGGCAGAGTCATATAAACGTACACTTCTAAAGCTAGTTTAGAACGACACTATACTCATCCTCCTGCCGGGTCTCACGGTCTGGAACAACAGCAATGGCAAGTCTGGGTAAACAAGAACTTCCCTGTCACCGTCCTTGAGGCTACCGGAGTACCTCTCGGGTGTCTGAAGTTACCCACCTTATCTGCGGAGTGGCCAATGGAATGTCAAACCAGATTGAATCTTTAGGTTCCTATCAAATCTTCAGTAATCGTTTGTGGTTCTGAAATCACTTCCAGTTCTACCATACTCCCACTACTGTTTTAATAAAAAATCCATTTTTTATTAAAACTGTGGCGAGTCTAGAACAATATCACTATTGATCTTCCAGATGGTAGAAAGTCAACCCTCGTCATAGCCTGGGTCAACCCACAAACAGCCATTACAGAAACATGCCTTGAGTTATCCAGAGTCTGGTTTTAAGCATAGGCCGGACAACTCCCCGTACCTTAACAATGTCAAGATATGAACTGTTCTATATCCAATATAGAAACAGATGCACTGATTTAATTGAACCAGATTCAAATCATGCAGCTGTCTCCAGTGCATGTCAACTAAATGGAAGGAGGCCGATCAGCGTTACTCAACTTAGGAATGCTTCCAATTATGAGTAACCTGAAAGAGAAGCAAGTTCTCTTAATCATTACTATCAACTGAATACCACACACAAGTATCTACATCTTCGATCACCTTGAAGAATCCCGATACTTGCAACACTTGGTTCTCTACTTTATCCATATACCTATAACTTCTCAAAATTCGGACCTTGTGTTTCTACGAAACACTTGTCTAAAAACTAGAGAAGTCATAAGTAAACCGAATATAGTACGAGGACCAACCCCTCTGTCCTAATGGACACTGGACAACATACAATACTCTGTATAAGTCCCTTGAGTCTAATAACTCATTCCCTGTGTGTCGTAGGTTGAAAACTGTACTTATGGTTATGAAGAATTACACCGCTGTTTAATACTCCTTACCTAACCATCCACTGATATAGGTAAATGTCATAGACATAATTTCAAAAAGGTACATCTCACTCTATAAAAAATAGACGTACAGATATATCAATTTGAAATTGGTGCATAACAGCGGATATTCAAAACCAAATATTTGTCGTCCGGCAAACAACCCAGGCGATTTCCTCAAATATCACCAATTACAACGAATTCCGATATAATGAGGATAATCACCTAATTCCCAATAACTCACTCCCACTCATCATCTGTAAAACCATATAGATGTGAGAATCATACCTGGTAAATACATACCCTGGAGTAAGTTTCTAATTGGGAAATCAGTTTTCTTTTAACAGTACACAGTGAAACTGCAACATTGAAATGTTTCGATGGGGTATCCTGGTATTCCTAGTAATGCCTCTTCCATTATCAGATTCACGACTGTAACCATATATTTCTATGCCATCTCTCCACATCCCTTCATATGTCTTTAGTCATTACCTTCTGCACACCCCTTTAGGCCAAATGGTTTTCTTCCTTTCCTACCATTCGGCACCAGCCTATGGTTTGGAAGAAGACTATCCAATAAGCATAATGGGTGTATTGTCCTAATCCTAGGAGCACTCGCAATGCGAGAGAAGGTGAAGATAAAAGACAACCGAATAAACCTTATTCCTATTTCTCCTGAACCAGAATCCATCCCCGAACTGGAACAAGTTCCTTTCGAGTTCGTATATAACCATACGATGGAATATCCAATAAACTGTGGATCTTCGTAGTGATACGGAGTGTCCTGGAGAAATACAAAGGTGATGTAGGAGTGGTAATGAAATATTTGGTTTGCTCGTGAATAGCAGTCGCAATTTATTTTGCCCTCCTTCTAATCCCTTTCTTTGTCTTTACGTAATACCTTCTGTACACCGTTTAGGCTAATTGGTTTTCTTCATTCCCTACCGTTCGGCACCTGCCTATGGTTTGGAAGAAGACTATCCAATTTGCGTAATAGGTGTACTATCTCCTAAACCAAGGAGTACTCGAAACTTGAGAGAAGGTAAAAAGGGAAAGACAACTGAATAGTTCTATTCGTTTTCTCCAGAACCGGAAACCATTCTCGAATAAATTCCTTCGAGTTCGTATATAACCATACGATGGTTTTGTCCAATGGAAGTGGACGTTCGTAGTAATACGGGGTGTCCTGGAGAAAAGGGTAAAAGTAGGAGTGGCAATGAGGTATGCAACTCTGACAATCCAAAAGCCAGTGTTTAAGAAGGTTCGGTCAACTTGGTCACTGAGTCATAGTCTAGGGTCGGGTCAATGGTCGCTGCCAAAGAGAGAGAGAAAAGAAACACTCAGCGTCACTCTAACCTAGATCAGAATGGTTACCAATTTATCTAATCAGGAAACCTCCCACTGTATCGTCAATTCTTCCCCAAACCTGAAAGAAGAATTAGTCGGAATCACCCGAGGAGTAAACCAACTCATCAGTGGGAATCGGGATCCAACTATCACCGCATGATAACGTGACGGAATCCGCTCACGTTATCACACTCCAGAAGGTATGCGCATATCTGGCAAGTTTCAGTTTCTTTAGAAACTCCCGATGTGATTTTTCCCCCATGCTCTTATGACCTTGACGAAGGTCAACAAATTATAAGTCACATGTCAAGTTCTACCCGTCATTTTCCAGGTTAATTTGAACCCACCCGTACAAGCCCTTGACGAAGGTCAACAAGGCTATACGACTGTCCCAAACCAACGCATCTATCTATGCAACAGAAAGGTAACAAGCAACTACCATACACTATGCCTTGACGAAGGTCAACAAAAATAGCATGAATACTACGTGCTACCCGTCTGAAACGACGGAAGGCTACGAATGGTTTCTGGCAAAAACCTTTAACGTAATGAACTGGATATCGTTGAAGGAACCGGATAGCTTTTAAAAATATAGTGACGAAAACCTTTGCTAAAGAGGTCACTCCCGGTGAAGGGATCTCGGCTCTTTCCCCGTAGAATGAGGTGCAGGATATTCCAACTGAATACCACGATGCAAAGCAAAAGTAATCGGCTATAGTGAAGTTATTGCCCTGACGCAAACTTTTGTCCAAGGGGTCACTCCCGGTGAAGGGATCTCGGCCCTTGCCTCGTCGACTGAGGAGCGGGATATTCCAACTGAATACCACTGTGCAAAACAAAAGTGAACGTCCTTGCAATAACAACTTTTTGAAAAATGTTCCAAGAACATCAGATTAGGTTTGTTTTTAACTTACATTGATCCGAATCAACGCAGTCCCATCAATTGATCACACCAATAAAGAACGAAAATAATGACGTACATATATGCCATCCGCATTCGCCACTGGGTCCCGTCATTATCCGTTAGGTTAGTTAACTAACGACAGAGCGGGGACTGGACTAGCGCGGATGCAAAACATATACAACATCTACTAGTATATATATATATATATATATCAATATTTAATTTTTCGCTCAAGGCGTGATAAAATGCAACATCACAGAAATGTACAGCATCACAGAACAATACAGATATCTGGGATCCCCGGGTTTCATAGAGCCGCTACTGAAACCTGATGTTCCCCTGGTCGTGTGGATAGCCTGTGCAATGAAATCCTAGACCCCTACGGGCGTGGCAAGTTACCCGCCAAAACCTGAAGCGAGGCAGCCCCCTTCAGCAACGTGAATGGACCACCCAGCACTTCACGAAATCCGGTAACTTGGGCACCCCTCCTGGGTCAACCTGTACCCCCTACGAGTGCGGCGAATAGCCCACCAATTCTAGAATGAAGCCCCCTCCGTCTCAATGCCATGAGATGCGGGCTCGTTGCCCTCTAGAACCCGGCTATCCGTGCACCCCACCTTGGGGTAATCCTAGTACAGAAAGTAAAATATACATACAACGGGTACATCGACCGCAACCTGGTCGTGCCCCAAAAGAATAATACAAACAGGCAGTGACAGCAGTCCACATGTCGGACGCTCGCCCCGCAATATCAAATGTACATAATACAACAAAAACGTACTAGCATTGCATCCAGGCTATCCCCCACGACCAATCCGCAACATCACAGCACAATCACAGAACATCAACGTGAATGTCACGTTCGCAAATCCGTCTAACCGGGCTATAGCAGTTAGACAGGATTTACCGATCAAGTGACATTCACGGTCGCAGATATAATGTAAATACTGTGAACTAATGTGTTTAAAATTTTCGATCGATCAAATTTTACCAAATGGGCCCCAAGCACTACTGTAGCACTCAAAGAAATCTGGACCCAAAAAATAATATTCCAAAACCCCAATTTCACTGTAAAAAGATCACTGTGGAAAAATGGTGCAGTGAACTCACTGAACTGCGGCGGAACCGCGGCGCCAATGGGGTTTTGGCCGCGGTTCCGCGGCGGTTCTACAGTATCACTCTACCAAATTTTCACAGATGTCTTAGAATTTCCTGCACAGTATTCTGAAACAACCTGAAAAATTTTTGGAGCTAAAAAACTTTCGACAGAAACTGGTGCACATTGAAAATGCGGTTTGTGAAAATCCGATCGATCGAACTTGTAAACACGTTAGACCAAGCTAGACTAGGTTAATGGCGTGGCTCTGATACCACTGTAAGTGCACGGCGGCGCCCCGGCCGTCAATCCGACGCCGGAATGCGGAAGCGATGATTTACTTTAAATTTTTGAACCGGCACCACCGCGCACTAAAATCCTGGATCGTGCCATTAAACTAGTCCTAGCTATCAAGAAGGGGTAGAGAGATATACCGAGTGATCCGTGTCCTCCGGTTTTCTCGTCGTCGTCCCGATCTCCCGCGAACTGTCCGGTCTCCACCTCCTCGCCGGAAGGGCACCACGTCGTCGGCTTCTTTTACGGGCTCCCACCTCTGGACCGAGGCAACTCGGGCACGAAGTTGGCGAGCCGACGTGCCCAAGAATTGCTGTAGAATGTAGTGTAGTGCTCTATGTCTCATGGGGGTCACTTGAAGTTGCCTTTTGGTGGAGGAATGAGATGAAGTGAATATTTGTGATGGCTATCTCATTTTTCAAGCAAAATGAGATACAAAATCCTCACACAAAAATATGGGACAGCCCACTCTTGAAGTGGCCGGCCATTACAAGGTCAAGGGAGTGAGAGAGAGTAGTGAGTGAGGATCAATAATACAAGGAAGAGAAAAGAGGCCATCATCCATCAAAGAGAGAGAAAATGGTTATCATGAGAAATAATCATCACATAACAAACCCTCACTCCAAAACAACCAATCATCACACCCAAAGTCAAGCCATCATGAAGAAGTCAAGAAGTCAAGGGTGGGATAATCATCATGATACAACAATATGCAAATACCACCCTCCACAAATACTTATTTGCACAAATGCAAATAAGCCCTCCTCCACCAATCTTCGGCCAATGAAAGATACAAAGAAATATGGCCGAATCGGAAAACAAATTGGCAACTCCAAAAAACTGATCCCGTAATAAATTACAGGAAAACCCCGCTACTGTATATACATACCCGTATTTGTATTCCGACCGAAATACAAATGCAATAAGACAAAATCTACACAGTACAATACTAGGATCCGGCTTAAACCAAAGCCCGCTAGTATTAACCGTCCGATCCTGATCCGTGCAATACCGCACGTATCTGATCGAACCCTGCCATATCTCCATACGGCCTCTACAGCGTTTCGCCCGAAACTTGAGAAACTGGTCTGTGGGGGACTTTAAAGACTCATTAACACCTTGGTTGTGGATTTAACCACTAGCACGTCAGAGGTATAAGCCTATACGTAACGGGCTACCAGGTATTGACCAAAAGGGACGTCGATGAGCGAACTCATCCTGACACCCTACTGAGCCTGTCAGTGACAATATCCGTACAGTCCGGTCCGTTCGTCTATGAGCATCGCATGGCGGGCCTAGGGGGTTGATAAAAGTCAGACCCCCAAAAGCGGTACAAGTCGTGTCGGAGTGTAGCCCAGAACACCCTGAGATACTACTGGAATACCTACCAGTAAATCTCCTGTCTTGGCCAAGGACTTCGTGTAATGGCTCTCCTAGACACAGCGCGACCTCACCCCCAATACCGGGAGAGACGAACCCCTGAATATCCGCTCACTGCCTCCATGTGGCTCGGGACTGTACCCAACTAAAACCTGTTTGCACGTCTCCTTTGAGCGTGGTAGGGTAGTAATCAAAGTACAGTGGGAACTCACACGAGACAAATGACGATCCTCGGGTCGATAAACTAACCTGTACACATGTCACCAGGGAACTGCTATCTGACGTCAGGTATAAGACCAACTAGCATGTTCCCGGCGAGTCCTGTCCGGTGTACTCATAACCCAATGAGCACCTGTATACATCTTAGGTGAACCAACTGACACCAGTGGCTTGTGAGACCGGCCACCGCCCCTCGTCGGGGTCTCGACTGTATACACTAGTCTACTCTGGAGTATCGATGCCCTGTCTCGAAACTCCCACGACTAGGGACCTTTTAAGGATGTGCTTATAGACTACCAGCTCCCACGTATATGATCGCCCTCATACTGCTGGCAGTCAAGCAAGAATCCTAGGGGCTCTATCAACGTGTAATAGCGACCTGTCAGGTCACCTAAAGCAGTACACGATGATAAAGATAAACTAGATAGCATACTATCATCTTGAGTAAGACTGTCCTACTGGGATAGGTCCTCCCTCAATCATTGCAATCACGTGCCTGTGATCCATTAATTGACTCTGAGGGCACTATCTCCAACAAAATCCTCTGATGGTATAAGAAAAAGTTAGGATGTATATCTGCTTCATCAAAATGTATATCGCCGGGATAATTTCCTCTGAACGAGGGCAATTTCATTCCCATTGACAGGGCTCTGGCGAACATTTTCCTTTTCTTGAACCTGCTTTTATTTGCGGCGGATGTATTTTGATCTGGTGGGAGTGTTTCAACCCTTTCGTCCAGTCGCCGACGTTTTGCCTTTTCAAATATGGCCATCTCGCGCTCTCGATCAGTTTTGCTTTTCAGAAGAGCTTCGTTCAGGAATGCATCAATCATCTCATTTGACGGTCCTAGGAGATCCGATTCGGGATCTGCCCCCAGTTTCTCTATATACAAAGCTTCTTCATCGTTTATTAACGAGTGATAGATCACATGGCAGCTTGCCACATAATCCTCAGGTTCATCCGACGAGTCTTCTCCGTTGTCATCATCTCCGTCCTCAAGGACGTGGCTGAGAAATTCTTGGAGTGTGACTGGGGTCTGCGCCTTCTGGTTATATTCTTCCAGCGCGTCAATATGTTTTTGCAGGTCCATGCGCTTGTCATCAGGCTTCACGGTCTCTTTGGTCTTTTTCTTCTTCTTCGAAGACTTTGACGGCTGGGTGTGGACGCTTTGACTATCACCACCAATCTTTGGAGTTGGGTGTGGCTTCAGCATTCCCTTGATGACTTCGGGTTCCAGCGGACTTTTCCATTTGATCGCCGGGCATGTTTGGAGATCTTTCAGCATTCTTTTTGTTTTGGCTGAAAGAGCGACCTCACATGGAGCTTCTTCGACAAAAAAGTACGATGCCCCCAGTGTATCCCCCCTTTTAAGAGTGTGCGGTTGAGGCGAGCTTACTTTCCAATTCTCGGACAGGGCGAATTTGCCCTGTTGGTATTGATCTTCAATCCAGCCTTTAAAGACGAAGCAATCTTCAATTGGATGGCATGTCGCTTGGTGATAAAGGTAATAATTGGGATTATTAGCATCATCGGGTTACAATGGGCATTTTGGATTCGGCAAATTGATGAGCCTGTTGCACACCGCTAGTTCAAACAATCTCTTCTTTTTATCCCGGGGAAACGAATATGGGCGTTTCATTTTCTCATTAAAGAATCATCGTTTCTCTTCTAGGCAATCAGTTAGTTTTGGGCCACTGGGCTGCTGTTGAGCATTAGCGACAAAGGTCGCTTTCCCTTTCTCTTTTTCATTTCGAGATTCCAGCTTTGAAGAAGACGGTCTATGACTCATCTGGTCCATTTGGGCCCGTTTGTCAATCAAGGCCTGGAAAGTGATCGGGTTGAAGAACATCATGAATTGTGAAATGGTCGCTTGAGGGTCAAGAGTATCCACGAACATGCCTACCGCAGGTACTTCTTCAATGCGCTGCTCGCACTTCGACCATAGATTCCGCCACCGTATTGCATACTTAACCCATGTTTCTCCAGGCTTCACCCTGGCATTGATCAATGCCGTGATTGGGGTCCGTTCGCTAGCACTTGCGAAAGCTGGGTGAATAGCAACTCCATCTCCGTAAAAGTTTTGACGGAATCATCGGGAAGCTCTGAATACCATTCGAATGCCGTCTCCGCCAAGCTGTCGACGAATTGGCGAAGCAATAGCTTATCATCCCCTCCAGTGTCGCCGCAGAGAGCCCTGAACTGAGTGACATGTTGATGGGGATTGCATATTCCCTTGTATACATGGAATTTGAGAATCGTATATCCTGGTGGGTACTTTATTTGATCGTACAAAACCGGATAGGGCCGTCCAGTTCTGATGACTTGGCCAGCCGCTTCATTCGCTTGATGAGCTCATATTTGTTGAGCTATATAATCATCGAGCGTGGCTTTAGAGATGGTCTCCTCCTTGGCTGCTGACAGAGCCGGCAGAGAATTTGATGTCTCTCCTTTATCATCTTCAATTATTACTGGAGGATCTTCGGCTGGAGGGTCTGGCTAGATCATCATGCCCACCATATCTTGGAATAGAAGGGCCATCTGTTTTATATTGGCCGCTTGGTCTGCGGCCTCTTTGTCCTTCTTCTCAAGCATTCTCCGAAGGAATTCGGCATCAGTTTCCTGCTCACAGCGCTGCTCCGAGGATGTCTCCGGGCTTGCTTTCGTTCCCGTAAGTGCGGCCATAGCTGTTAACATCTCTTGGAGCTTTTGTTGTTGTTGCTCCTGAGCTTTAGTCACTGATCGCGTAAGCGGTCGATGACCTGTGGAGATACGGCTATCCTCTTTTCCGGATGCCATATGGATGGTGTGCACCACCATGCCCCCAGACTTGGGGCATTTAGATTCAGTGTCTTTGTGATTTGCCAAAGACGCGGGGATCTTCTCCAACCTCCTTCTTTTGTGGACGGTCGAAGCTGAGGGAGCCGTTGCAGCGGGTACCCAAACAGATGACACCTGTTGTGGTTTGACAGGATGGTCCTCTTCTCGCCAAACTTTCATCTTTTTCTGTCGGCGGGGGTATTCTTGATCAATCACGGAGTCTTGGGCCTGTCGCCAGACCTTGTAAATTTTAGAGGACAGCCGCTGAGGGGGCTGTTCAAGTTTCGCCTTTGTGGTATTCTCCACAGGTGGAGGAGATCTTTTCAGCATAGCAGTGGGAGAATTCCTGTGCACCCTGTTAAGTAGTTCAAAGCTGTTCCCAGTTGGAACAGCAGCATCAACTTCCACCATTGGAGCTGGCGGAGTCAGTCCGGAAGCTGAACTGCCCCCAGCTTTCCTCACTCAGCTCCAGTGGCGACGTCGAGCATGTCGTGCGGCCGGGATCACCTCCGCTGTTGGATGAGCTTCTTCATGCCCCCTGCTTTGAGGAGAGACTGTTATTGGTACTAGCCTGTCGAGGACTGATACCCGCTAAGAGGGGGTAGTCAGTCTTGCGAAGGCCAACTTTCGAATAAGGGAAACAACCTTCATGACTTTGTCTGGAACGGGAGCTGAAACGGCTAGTCTTGTGAAGACCGACCCCTTAGCAGGAGAAGCCGCCTTGGGGACTTCAGGGGTAGGAATGGCTATCCGTTTTGGGATAACCTCTTCAGGAATTGTGGGCTTCTTCACGGGCCCATCTGAGCTTCGGTCCAGTCTGTTGAAAACTGAGGCAGTGGACTTGGGCGACCCGTTAAGAGGGGCCGCAGTAGTTGCAAGCCGATCAAAGACCGACTTTTTCGGAGCTTCTTGCGATGGCACAGGAGCGCTGAAGCTTGTTGGTGGGATCATGGTCCCGAAGAATAGCCCAGTGGTGGCTTGGGTCACTTGTTCCACCGGCATTGTGAAAACGGAGGCCGCTTGAGGCCCATAAGTCACTCCTCCTGTGAGGACAGAGTGGGAGTTGTTACAGTTGGTGCAGTTGGAAGCTATTGATCTTGAAGAAAATCTTCTTCTTCTACCGAGAGCTTGGCTCTTCTTTCTGAGATTTCTCAAAATTTGTAGGGAGTTCCTCTGTATGTTTTTTCTCTCTTCGAGACTTGAAGTCTTGGGGCCTTTATATAGGGCGAGCTGATTTGTTCAATCGGTTAAGGAGATCTTTTTTCCAATTGATTTGGGGATTTTCCCATCGTTGGATTTTTGATCCAAGGGCTTCTGATTTACAGAAGGCAATCTCCTTGTTTTTAACAAGATTGGGAAATCTTTCCCCACATAGAATTTATTATGTTTTTTAGTGATTTTTAATCACCATTGGATCATTGATCCGACGGTGCTCTGATTTACAGAGCACAATCTTTTTGTTTGGAAAGATTTTGAGCAATCTTTCCTTAACAGAATTTTATTCTGATCAATTGATAATTTTTAATCATGTTCGTTGGATTTTTGATCCAACGGTTGGGAACATTTAGTTCCAGCGCTAGCGCTCCCATGCTTTGCACGTGGTGTACTACTTAGAGTGCAGCGCACTTAGCGCTTGCGCTTACGTGCTTTGTACGTAGTGCGCTGCTTAGAGTGCAGCACTCTTAGCGCTAGCGCTTACGTGCTTTGCACGTAGTGCGCTGCTTAGAGTGCAGCGCTCTTAGCGCTAGCGCTCATATGCTTTGCACGTGAGCGCTGTCTCAGATTCTTTGACTCTCTCAGCGATGGCGCTGCTATGAAGCGCTGCATCATTTCAAAATTTGAAATTTTGAACAGAGCTTTGCTCTGATTGGGGGAAACAGTTACACGCGTACAACATCATCCCTTCTACACAGTATCAGTGTATGAAGTATTTCAAGGATGGTCTTGAGTATACCGTGACAGGGGAGTAGAACCCATTCTCCGTGAATGAAGTCCGAAAGTACGAAGATGCAAAATATTTATTACCAGATTTCGAATACACAGAAAGATGCCATAAACCGAAGAACAAGGCTATCACCACTATTCTGGTCTTCGGAAGTGATACTGAGGAGGAAGAAGAAATAATTTATTCAGGGCCGTCCCAATGCAACAAACCGGGATCATCCACCCCTATGCTAGTCTTCGGCAGCGACTCGGAAGATGAGGTCAATGTAGTATTTTCTGTTCGGCCATCAATACAAGCCTTTGTTGGCGATGATCGGAGTTTGCAAATCGCCATGGTTCCGCAAGAGCAGTACAAAGAGCTCGACGCACTTGATACCTATGGTGTGTAGGAACTGCAGACATTCTATATCCCTCCCAGGCGAAGAGATGAAAAGGCGATCCTCTTTTATCGATCCGTGGAAACCAAAGTGGAGAAAGAAATCTGGCACGGCGCCGATTCTTCGCTTGATAGGCTCCATCCCATCTGTCTGCCCAGATACTACACAGAGGGGTTAAAAAGGCTGTTGAGGCGCCAAGGCGTACCCTTCAAACAGACTGCTCGAAAAGCTAAGTTCTATGACAAGATCTGGAACATCCCCGGAACTCAGCGAAAATTGCCCAACGGGAAAATGGAAACGATCGGGCTTGGATATGTTCAATTCAAAAAACGGGAGCAATTCCATGGCTGCCACGTCATACATGATTTTGATGAAGAAGGAGATGCTCTAGTAGAAGACGCTAACCCTGAACCAAAACGAAGTCTCGCCATGAAAGTGCCAAGTCCGTCATTCGAAGAACAGATGGATAGGCTAATAAGGGAAGCGGGTCAAAAGGTCCGGGATGATCATAGCCGCGAAATGGCCATCTACGAGAAAGCCAGGACGCAGCACCTCCTTCAGCAGGCTGCAGAGAATGACAGTGATCCTCGTCGTCAACCCGTCATACAAAAGACCCGATGCAGGGGTAGAAATAAGTTAAAGAACAAAAAAAACGTTCGACAGCGGCAAAACGGGTCCAAGAAGCCACGCGATCAAGAATTGGACAGCCTGGAACCGTCTCTTATAAAGAAGATGGGTCGGGTATATTCTTTTCCCCAAGACAAGACAAGGAAGATATTCGATCTTGTCATGAAACATCAGATTATGACACTCCCGGAATCCAAACACCTCGAGCAAGCAGGCGAGGTCTCTCATCCAGACTATTGCTCCTATCACTGAGCGATAGGACATCCTCTTGAAGACTGCTTCACATTCAAAGACTAGGTAGAAGACCAGTATCAGCAAGGCAGGTTCGCTATATCCAGCAGTTGGAGGGTAACCCCACCACAGATGGATGAACCGAATGCCACACAGATCAACATCGGTCTTGGAAGCGATCTCGTACCCGTCACGTGATAACGCTGTCAGTAGAAGGGGTACACGAGGATATGGATGACCTTCTCTGGTGCTTCGAAAACGATGATAACGAGGTGATCTCAGAGTTTCCGCCGGCGCCAAAAGAGCTGGAAGATGGAATACATACTACTGCAGATAACCTCAAGAAAATCGACTTGGGACGGCAAGTGACCCACGGCCGACGTTCGTCAGTGAGCTGTTGTCTGAAGAAAGGGTGGCTACGCTAAAAGACGTGCTCATGCAGTATAAAGACTGCTTCGCATGGAACTATTCAGATATGCCGGGACTAGATCCAGAGATTGCTGTGCACAAATTAATGATATCTCCGGACATCAAGCAAGTCAAGCAAGCACCAAGAAGAATGCGGCTAGAACTTGAGATGAGCATCAATGCTGAGGTCAAGAAGTTAATCGACTCCGGCTTCATCCAAGAGGTTCAGTATCCTGGCTGGATTGCCAATATCGTCCTAGTGATGAAGAAAAATGGGACAGTGCGTATCTGCGTGGATTTTCGAGACCTCGACAAAGCATGTCCGAAGGATGATTTTCCCGTACCGGTTACCGAGCTGATGATAGACAACGCGTCCACTCATGAAGTCTTCTCCTTCATGGACGGCTCATCAGGGTATGATCAAATAAAGATGCATCCTGAGGACCAAAAGCATACCGCTTTCCGGACTCCTCTGGGCATATTCTGCTACAAAGTGATGCCTTTCGGTCTGAAGAATGCCGGCGCTACCTATCAGAGGGCTATGACGAAGATTTTCGACGACCTCATACATGAAGTCGTCAAATTCTATAATGACTACCTTGTGGTGAAAAGCAAATCGCACGAAGAGCATTGGGAGCATCTAAAAATAGTGTTCCAACGTCTTCGGAAATACAACTTGAAGATAAACCCACTGAAATGCGCGTTCGGAGTCTCTTCGGGAAAATTCCTAGGATTCATCGTACGACATCGAGACATCGAGATAAACCCGTCGAAGATCAAGGCGATCAAGGAAATGCCTCCGCCAAGGACTCTCAAGCAACTGCGGTCTCTCCAAGGGAAGCTCGCGTATATCCGTCGATTTATAGCCAATCTCTCCGGCAAGTGCCATCCTTACAGTCACCTAATGAAGAAGGGAACCCCGTTCATTTGGGATCGTAAATGCCAAAGCGTACTGGACGAAATCAAGCAATACTTGCATAATCCGCCGGTGCTGACCGCTCCGGTCAAGGGAAAGCCTCTCATTCTGTATACAACCGCCCTTGAGGGTTCTCTAGGCGCATTATGGGCACAAGAAAATGACCAAGGGAAAGAGAGAGCCCTTTACTATTTGAGTCGAGTTCTTCTGGGGGCAGAAAACAATTACTCTCCCATTAAAAAACACTGCCTGGCGTTGATCTTCGCGATAACGAAGTTCAGACACTATGCGTTGGCGCATGAAATCCACCTCATATCAAAGGTGGATCCTCTCAAATATTTGATGTCAAAAGCCATACTAATAGGACGGTTCACTAAATGGGCCCTACTCTTAATGGAATTCTCGGTGACATACCGATCTCTCAAGGCAGTGAAAGGCCAGGACATTGCCGATTTCCTCGCTGAGCATCCGATACCTGCCGATTCTCCTTTGAACTGCGAATTGCCCGACGAGCACGCGTTTGACACGATTGATGGGAAGAAAGGAGAGAGTGACACCCGATGGGAACTCTACTTTGACGGAGCATCTTCCATGAAGAAGCGAAAACACAGCTCCCCCATAATCAAGTCTGGGGTAGGCCTCATCTTCGTGACTCCACAAGGAGGGATAATGCGCTTTGCCTTCTCCTTAACAGAACCGAGGACAAACAATGAAGCCGAATATGAAGCTTTGATAGCAGGTCTTGAGATCGCTATCGACATGGGAATTGAAAACCTCCTCATATATAGAGACTCCCAGCTGGTCATTAGTCAAGTAAATGGCGACTATCAAACGTGCAAACCGGAGTTGGTAAAGTACAGTGAGAGAGTGCAACAATTGCTGACTCAGATCCCTTCCTACGCCCTGGAAAGCATACCGCGAGCGGAGAATAGCAAAGCAGATGCGTTAGCCAAGCTCGCTAAAGAACTGGCCGATAAAGACCTCGATGACGTAAGGATTGTCGTGCAAAGCCGTCGAGTTCTTGCTCCAGCAGAAATATCTCCGGAGTCGTCCGAAGAAAAGGGAGCGACCGAGCAAACGGCCCTATAAATAGAGGACCAGGAAAAGGTTAAGGATTGGAGAGAAGTCTTTATAGACTACTTCAAATCCCGTCGAACACCTGAAGATGCGTCCTCAAGACATCAGCTCATGAAACGAGCTCTATCTTTCGCTTTCGTCAATGACACTTTATATAAGAGATCATTTGATTCTCTATGGCTAAGATGTCTGGGACCAGAAGAAGCAAGGAGAGTCGTCCAAGAAACACACGATGAACTCTGCGGTTCTCACCAAGCCGGGCCGAAGATGAAGCTGAAGATCAAAAGGATGGGCTACTATTGGCCCACAATGATCCAAGACTGCCTCGAATACGTGAAGCAGTGCCACTCATGCCAGATTAATGGGGACTTTATCCATCAGCATCCAAATCCGCTACATCCAACAGTGGCTAGCTGGCCGTTCGAAATGTGGGGAGCTGATATAATCGGGCCTATTGAACCAGTATCTTCCAGAGGGTATCGGTTCATATTGGCGACAACTGATTATTTCTCTAAGTGGGCGGAAGCGATACCGCTGAGAGAAGTGAAGATGGAGAATATCCTCCATTTCTTCAAGACATACGTCATGTATCGGTTCGGCACTCCGCGACGGATTATCTCCGATAATGAGCCAGCCTACAGAAACCACAAGATCGGCCGCTTCGCACAACAGCATAATATAGACTGGGGATACTCTTCGGTCTATAATCCCCGAGCTAATAGTCTAGCTGAGGCTTCCAACAAGACCTTGATGAAGATCGTGAAAAAGACGGTGTCCAAGAATAAGAAGGACTGGCACGAGAGACTGCAAGATCTCTGGACGTATCGAACTACGTTCAAAACGGCCACAAACACAACGCTGTATGCGTTGGTATTCGGCACAGAAGCGGTACTCCCCCTGAAGATAGAGTTACCCTCTCTACGAGTGGCGGTTCACTACGAGCTAACCGACAAAGAAAATGCTCACCTTCGGCTTGAGGAGCTCGACGCCCTTGACGAAACCCGACTCATGGCGCAACAAAACCTGGAGGCTTATAAAGAAAAGATGACGCGCTCATATAAGAGATTGACTAGGCCGAGAACATTCCGCCAAGGCGAACTCGTGTTAGTGGTCAAGAGACCTATGATCCCCAATCGTGCCAAATGGGGGAAATTCGAGCCGAACTATGAAGGCCCGTATATCATAGACAAGGTCTACCAAGGTGGAGCCTATCTACTCATGGACATGCATGGCGAAAGACCTTTCAGGCCAATAAACGGTCGATTCCTGAAAAAATACTACGCCTGACGAGTCACGGCCTAGGTCAACGATAGATGACGACGCCTATGTATGCTCGCTATCTTCCTAAGCCCAAACTCTATAAGTAGTAGCCGGCAAACGGACCGAAACATCCCTAAACTAACAACGGACCGCAATGTCCTGAAACTAGCTACTGACCTAAATGTCTGTAAACTACTACAAACCGCAGCATCCCAAAGCTGACACAAAAAAAATATATAAAAAAAAAGAGAAAACGGTATGTCCATAAGCAAGATAGGCACGGATGAAAACCCGAAAGGGCTCCGTGAGTAAAAACAGCAGGGCTATCGGCGAGTTTTGTGAAAACCCGAAAGGACGCAATCTCGTTAAAAGACACTTGCAAGGTCCTCTCGACCTTGTGCGGAGAAAATACCTGCGTGAGATCCTTACGACTCACAAGGGAGAAACACACTTAGGGATCCCCACGATTCCTAAGAAGAAAACACACTTACAAGATCCTCATGGCTCGTAAGGAGAATTCCCCTTTGAGACCCTCACGGCTCATAGGATTCAAAAGCCTTAAGTTACAGGAATTTGAATCTGTTCTTAAGCCATCACATTTCCCTACAAGCATTTCAATATTGACCCTTGTATACAATCCACGGGCATGAATAAACATTTCCCCCAACAGTGTCCTACTATTTACGAGGGATATCTTCACATGGTGAACGACCCTTGTAAGTCCTCTCGACTTATAAGGAGAAAACACTCTTGTAAGATCCTTACAACTTATAAGAGACCATACACTTAGGAATCCTCATGATTCTTAAGGAGAAAACGCACCTGCGAGATCCTCACGACTCGTAGGGAGAAATACCTTTATGAGACCCTTACAGATCATGAAGTCAAAAGCCTTAGTCGACAGGATCTTAACCCTGTTTGCTAAGCCGCCTTTGTTCGAACCGACAAAGGCAAATGATGATTCGCACCTGGAAATATCCCAGTCGTAGCGATGCTAATAACTAAATCGGTATCAGATCCCAAGTCCCATGCTCGCAAAAAAATCATTAGCGAGCCAAAAATGCATATGAAATAGCCGAAATGATGGGGCAACTTGCAACAAAATCAGCAAGTAAAAATATATATGCATATAAAAATAGCCGAAATGATTGGGCAATCGCGACTTTCGCGATACGAAAAGCTGAAATGATAGAGTATCGCGGAAAGAAAAAAAATATACATATGAAATGAAACTTTTTTCCCTACAGATGAGATCACATCGATCCTGTATGCAATCCAGGGGCACAAACAAAGAGGGAATCATATCATCCCACCAAGCTCTTTCGAACGAAGAGTCAGATTTCAACGGCTACATCTACAGCCTAGAGATCATCAACAGCGTTCCTCCTCGTTCCAGAAGGATTCAGATACGACAATCAACCTTGGAGCCATGGCAATGTCCCTGTTCCAAATCTCGACGGTCCACAGACAGCCTAGAGATCATCAACAACATTCCTCCTCATTCCAGCAGGATTCAATCAACCTTGGAGCCATGGCAAAGTCCCTGTTCCAAATCTCGACGGTTCACAGACAGCCTAGAGATCATCAACAGTGTTCATCCTCGTTCCAGCATGATTCAGACACGACAATCAACCTTGGAGCCATGGCAAAGTCCCTGTTCCACATCTCGACGGTTCACAGACAACCTAGATATCATCAACAACGTTCCTCCTCATTCCAGCAGGATTCAGACGCGACAATCAACCTTGGGGCCATGGCAAAGTCCCTGTTCCAAATCTCGACGGTTCACAGACAGCCTAGAGATCATCAACAGCGTTCCTCCTCGTTCCAGCAGGATTCAGACGCGACAATCAACCTTGGAGCCATGGCAAAGTCCCTATTCCAAATCTCGACGGTTCACAGACAGCCTAGAGATCATCAACAACGTTCCTCCTCGTTCCAGCAGGATTCAGACACGACAATCAACCTTGGAGCCATGGCAAAGTCCCTGTTCCAAATCTCGACAGTTCACAGACAGCCTAGAGATCACTAACAGCGTTCCTCCTCATTCCAGCAGGATTCAGACGCGATAATCAACCTTGAAGCCATGGCAAAGTCCCAGTTCCAAATCTCGATGGTTCACAGACAGCCTAGAGATCACCAACAACGTTCCTCCTCATTCCAGCAGGATTCAGATGCGACAACTAACCTTGGAGCCATGGCAAAATCCTTGTTCCAAACCTCGACGGTTCACAGACAACCGAGAGAGCAAATCCTGGTCCCATAGAACACGACTAAAGTCAATCCTGACCCCGTGGGAAACGGCCAGAGCAAATCCTGGTCCCGTAGAACACGGCTAAAGTCAATCCTGACCCCGTGGGAAACGGCCAGAGCGAATCCTGGTCCCGTAGAACACGGCCAAAGTCAATCCTGACCCCGTGGGAAACAGCCAGAGCGAATCCCGGTCCCGTAGAACACGGCCAAAGTCAATCCTGACCCCGTGGGAAACAGCCAGAGCAAATCCTGGTCACGTAGAACATAGACAAAGTCAATCCTGACCCCATGGGAAACGGCCAGAGCAAATCCTGGTCACATAGAACACGGCCAAAGTCAATCCTGACCCCGTGGGAAACGGCTAAAGCAAATCCTGGTAACGTAGAACACGGCCAAAGTCAATCCTGACCCCGTAGGAAACGGCCAGAGCAAATCCTGGTCACGTAGAACACGGCTAAAGTCAATCCTGGCCCCGTGGGAAACGGCCAGAGCAAATCCTGATCACGTAGAACACGTCCAAAGTCAATCCTGGCCCCGTGGGAAACAGCCAGAGCAAATCCTGGTCACGTAGAACACGGCCAAACTCAATCCTAACCCCATGGGAAACAGCCAGAGCAAATCCTGGTCACGTAGAACACGGCCAAAGTCAATTCTGACCCCGTGGGAAACAGCCAGAGCAAATCCTGGTCACGTAGAACACGGCCAAAGTCAATCCTGACCCCGTGGGAAACAGCCAGAGCAAATCCTGATCACGTAGAACACGGCCAAAGTCAATCCTGACCCCGTGGGAAACGGCCAGAGCGAATCCTGGTTACGTAGAACACGGCTAAAGTCAATCTTAACCCCGTGGGAAACGGCCAGAGCGAATCCTGGTCCCGTAGAACACGGATAAAGTCAATCCTGACCCCGTGGGATACGGCCAGAGCAAATCTTGGTCACGTAGAACACGGCTAAAGTCAATCTTGACCCCGTGGGAAACGACCATAGCGAATTCAGGTCCCATAGAACACGGTTAAAGTCAATCCTGATCCTGTAGGAAACGGCCAGAGCAACCCCTGACCCCGTACGGCTAAAGTCTTTCCTGACTCCGTATGGCCAAAGTCAACCCCTCCTGGCCCCGTAAAACACGGCTAAAGTCAATTCTGAATCCGTAGGAAACAGCCAGAGTAAACCCTCGAACTCCCCGTCAATGCAATGCTTTGACTCAGGAGCAGGTCAACTCATCAATCACTTACAAGCCCTCTCGATTTGTAAGGAAGAAAATTCTCTCGTGGGATCCTTACGACTCTCAAGGAAAAAGCACACTTAGGAATTCTCACGATTCCTAAAGAGAAAATACACCTGCGAGATCCTCTCGACTCGTAGGGAGAAAAGTCTTTGTGAGACCCTCACGGCTCATAAAGTTGAAAAGTCTTAGGCAGCAGACCTGAACCTGCTTCCTAAGCCATCGCTACCCTACAAGGAGGCTAAGATGAAATGTTTTCTACTATCTACAAACCACCTTTGCCGAAATTACATGCTAGAAAAATGGAGGTGCTACTCAAGAACGCGTAAACTGCTTCGTACCAAGCCAAAACAAAAGGCATAACCTACAAGCATTAACCACATACCATGCAATACAATAAAGAGAACATTCGATTCACATTCAGTTAAGCATTCAGAGCATGCCCATTCATGTATATATGAGAAGGTTTAACGCAGAAAATAAAAGAATGGAAATGCAAAAATTTTCCATTCATACTTCAGAAAATTCTTATATTGATGAAAACAGTAAACAAAAGCATCATTAAAATGTTTACAATGGCAAAATATCAGATCCAGGACATAGATTAAGAAATTCAAAAGTAAGGCCATCTAAAATGTTTCTGGTCTCTCTGACCATTCTCGTATGCTTCCTCTCATGCTCGCAAGCGTCAGGATCTTCACCGATGTCCTCCGTCCTTCGATAGGCAGCGATTATCGTAGCCTGTTGGAAAGCTTGATGCATAATATCAACAAGATTGTCTCGCCTTTTCTTTGAGATTAAGCCCATCAGATACACTGAGTGTACCTTATCTTCGGCATCATCCAATGCCTTAAGAGGCATGCCTGCATAGAACAAAGGAAGTGCTTCCCAGTTCGCTCTCACAATGAGCTTCAAAAGAGCGGAATGATGAGAAAGCAGTCAACCATTGTATTCATCAAAACGACGCATGAATTCGGCGCACTGAGCGTTGGTGAACTCCTGATTTTGGCAGCGGCCTAATACGCGAATGTCCCCATAAGAAATAATTTCGTCAAGGTCATACAAATGAGCGGCCATAGCACCTGAAAATGAAAATTAGTGAGAGTTTAGCGAACAGACTGATCAAAATACGGGGATTCAGACAACTCTTGATATCCGCATGAAGAAAACAAGTGCTGATTAAAACACCCAACAGTTTCAAATTTGTACAATTATGGGGGATCCTAAAAAGGATTCTCATTTAATGAGAGGCTTCTCGGGCCGAGGAGTTAAACTCCTCGAGAGCAAAGCTTTGCAGACAGGAGTGACACCTGTCAAAATCAATTATGAGGGGAATAAAAGAAAATTCCCTGAGAATTCTAAGAGCCTTGCTCTGTAAAAATGATGGAATAACATATCAGAAAACTTAAAATAAATTTTTTAATGAATTAAAATTCTGAGATCTTCAAGATCTATGAACAAACTCTAAGAGTTTTCATGAAAGATTAATAAATCTATATGATTTGAAAAGAGCAAAGCTCTGTTGATGGGTTAGGAAACCCTAAGAAAGATCTAAGATCTAACAATAGCAAAGCTCTGTTGAGAAACCCTAAAAAAGGTTTTCTTGAAGTTCTATGATCTAAGAAGAGCAAAAGCTCTGTTAATGGGTGAAACCCTAGTTTATTGACTAATCTTTTTAAAGATTTGATCTTTTACCTAAAAATTTGACAGAGTTCTATCTTTAAGAGATTCTCAGAAATAGAGAGCTATGCACTAAAGGAGAAATTGATTCTCAGAAAACAAGAAAGAAGATGAACAGAAGTCATCTTAAGGGCCAAAGGCTCTATTTATAGGCACTGAGAGCCGTTTCAACTTCAAAGTTGATCTAATGGTGGAGATGCTGCCACCGCTGCACTCATGTGTAGGCCACGTGAGCGCAACGGTGGGGGGCGTTTGTTTCCCCCAATCAGAGCAAAACTCTGTTCAAGTTTTCAAAATTTGAAATGAGCAGCGCTTCATAAGAGCGCCAGCGCTCTGAAGCAGCGCACACGTGGAAAGCACGAGTGCGCTAGCCTAAAGAGCGCCAGCGCTCTGAAGCAGCGCTCACGTGCAAAGCACGAGTGCGCTAGCGCTGGAACTAAATGTTCCCCATCGTCAGATCGAAGATCCAATAAAAATGATAAATCATCAATTGACCAGAATGAAATTCTATTAAGGAAAGATTCCTTAAAATCTTTCCAAACAAAAAGATTGTGCTCTGTAAATCAGAGCATCGTTGGATCAATGATCCAATGGTGATTAAAAATCACCAAAAATACAGAATAAATTCTGAGTGGGGAAAGATTTCCCAATCTTGTTAAAAACAAGAAGATTGCCTTCTGTAAATCAGAAGCTCTTGGATCAAAAATCCAACGATGGGGAAATCCCCAAATCAATTGGGGAACAGATCTCCTTAACCGATTGAACAAATCAGCTTGCCCTATATAAAGGCCCCAAGACTTCAAGTCTCATATAGAGGAACCCCTTATAAACTTTGAGAAATCTCAGAAAAAAGAACGAGCTCTCGGTAGGAGAAGAACTTTTCTTCAAGATAAAAAAAACAGAGATAAGAAAAATCTCATTAGAGAAGAAGAACATAATTCTTCTCACAGATCATAGATCTATAAGACTAAGGTCTTTTTACAAAAAGAGATTATGAACATCTCATTATAAAAAAAGGAGGGAGAATAATTCAATTCTCTTAAGATCACAGATCCATCAAGGCAAAGCCTTTCACCAAAATAAGAGATTGAAATATCTCCTATAAAATAAGAATTTTGTTCTTAGAATCTTGAGACAAAATCTCTTATAAACGAGAATTTATTTCTCAGATCATAAAACTGATCAGAAGCGCTACTGCGCTCTTGGACTGGCGCACAACGCCAAGCGCACCACGTGCTCCTCACGTGTGCGCTACTTAACAAATAGCGCTTTGCGCTCATGGACTGGCGCCCAGCGCCAAGCGCACTACGTGCTCCTCACATGTGCAACATTGGACAAATAGCGCTTTGCGCTCATAAACCGGTGCTTTGCGCTCATTAACTGGCGCTAGCGCCAAGCGCGCCACGTATTCCTCACGCATGCGCTGATAGAATATAAACTATTCTTTAAATAAAGCCCTAGAGCTATGAAGAACGCTCAGCGTTCAATAAAAGACAGAAAGGCTGTCAGAACCCAAATCAATGCTCAGCATTGTCAAATGTTTAACATTTTAACTGAGTGGGCCGAGCCCAAGTTGGCCATAAACCCCTCATTCAGATTAATTGAGCCCATACGCTCATAAATCTCAGATCTTAGTCCCAATTGGACTACAAATCTCCCAACCAAAATTGGTTCGAGGGTACATCTCTTCACTCCTCTAATATTTGTCGTTGTAATCTTTCAACGTCTTCAAAGAGGTGACGGGTTCCGACAACCAGACATTCCATGGACTGTGGAGTCCTTAAACTCATCGACTATGATGTCCTTAACCTCGGACTGTGGGGTCCTTAAACCCATGGACTATGATGTCCTTAACCTTGGACTGTGAGGTCCTTAAACCCATGGACTATGATGTCCCTAAACTTTACAGACTATGATGTCTTTAAACTGGACCACAAAGTCCCTAAACTAAAACAATGGAGTCCAAATGCTCTTTTGTTGGATCTAAACGATCCCGTTAAGTTGATCTTAGTCTAAAATTAGACTAACGTATCCTTAACAAACGTTTAAGTTGATCTTAGTCTCAAATGAGACTAACGCATCCTTAAACCTAACCCCAAACCCAAATCTAAGAAAATACGGATTTGGACTAATCCACGCCCTACGGGCAACAACATAAATTAGTCTCCGTATACAATCCATGGGCAACCAAAGATAAAACAAACACACATGACACGAAATGACCATCTGGAGAAGGAGAAAGTGGTTACCGCGAAGCGGTAGCGTAATTAACTACAGGGGCTTGTACCTGCAGGGAAGAGCGTCCCTACAATCAAAAACCCTTCAACGAGGGGGAATCTGACGAAGTCTGGTACATCGGCCGCATCCGTCTAAACCTTCGATACAAGGTATCATAAATCAACTTGGCATCTTCGAAGAGGTGGACGGATAGCACCAAACAGCATCTGCCCACGAAATTCAGGCAAGAAGAACCTACGCGGTCTCATCTCCCGTGTTCGGCGGAGAACACCTGTGAGTACTATAAGTATTTGATTCAATTTTGAACAGTAAGAAAGAGCTTGTAGCTCACTGTAAGGCCTTGCACTACTGAACCAAAGCACCAGAGTTCAAATCCCATCAGCTACACATTATTTTTATTTAAAATTCTTTTAATCTTTTTAGATGCCCAAGATTCTACACGTGCATAACACGTAAGCTGAAGAGTCACACATAAAACAAACGAGTTCACTACAGTAGTCAAAGCGTCAGGGACACGTGGCGTCGAGGGGAGCCCCGACTCGGCCGACTCAGGCCAGCGGGAAGCGCGAATCGGCCAATGCCGCCGGCCGACTCAGCTCGAAACCTTATTTTTTCATTTTTCTGGCAACTCTTGAACTCCCCATAACCCCCGTACTATTTAAATTCCCTGCACATTTACAGAGTAAATTAAAACCCCATTTAATCCATTTTTTAATACAAATTTTAATTCACCCTTTCATTACCCTAAACCCTAATTTTTCTTATAAATACCACACCTCAAATCACCCCCCTCACTCTTAAATCTCTGCCCAAACTCTCAAGAAAATTCTCAAGACTTTTTGTGTGCAAGTGGAGTTAGCAAAGGACGAACCTCCGACGAACTACGACAACGATCCGAGGAGTTTTTGGCGATGAAACGACGCATCGGTGCTTCCCCAATCTTCCTCTTCCTCTTCTCTTGACCCTAAACCTGTAAGTCCCCATTCTCTCTCTCTTCCACTATTCTCAAATTCTTAACTCTTAAAATGTGTCGGAAGCGGAGTTATCCGGCTTCCGATTATCTTTTCTTTTAAAAATACAACATTTGCTTAATAACAAATCTACAACTTTTGATATATTGTTTAATACTCATTAACTAAGACAATAAATCAAGTTTGAAATTAAAATGATAACCATAGCCAGTTTTATTTCAATTTTACATTAAAATACCTTTATGTTTCATATCTACATGTTTATACCTTTTAACCATGCTAGCTTTAGAAAACTCACGAGGTAATGACCTACCTCCTCACAACACTCATATGTAACATAGCACGATGGAATTTATGAACATATAGATTTGGGAAAAATATGACTTTACACATAATTATCTCCGACTTATAAAAACATTTTTCTACAAGATGTGTATTTTAACAAATCTTTGCAATTGCGCCTATACAACCAATTTTGGGGAACCCGTTCGGGATGGTGCAGATTATCGCACATTCTCGGGAGTAGAATGAGATGCAGACCTCCGCAAGGAGTATACGATCTCGAAAGATTTAAAATACAATTTTCTTTAGAAATTGTGATTTCTATTATAATTAAAACTTATATTTTTAATAAATATATATATGTGTAATTAATATCAAAATATCTATTTTTAATATTTATAAAATTCCACATTTCCAAAATTCAAGAAAAACATCTCATTTACAAGAAAATACCATACAATTTCAATATTACAAATAAATACCATATATTATGAATTAGGCTTTATTCACTAGAAATATCATATGGATAAAATATACATCCATGAAAACTCTAAAGACGATAATAAAAAACTTGAGATGTATTTTGAAAATTATACAAAATTATTTTTACATAAAACCCCCTCAAGTTATACTAAATTACAATAAGGACCCTAGTAAACATAGGTTTAAGCAGGACCAATCTCTTAAGCCTCAAGGAGCCGGAGATATAGGTGCTTGCCTATTTAAGGTAGATAACCTAACAAACGGTGTTATCAACACAGTAATCGTCTTTGAAGAAGACACAAATCCTGCCGTCCATGTGCAGCGGTTATCGATAACACCAAAACCTAATTCAGGAGTCAATTTCTTTTCTAATTGTCTGACTTAGACTGAGTCTCAATATAATCAATCTGACTTAAATATGATTCAAGTATCAAACTTCAATACAATATGGATCTATGAATCCGTCTATTCAATATAATCAATCTATATTGACTAAACCGAACCATGGATATATTCTATCTACATGTTCATCCATTATATCTGTTCCATTACTGATATCATGATTTCGGCATGTTATCCATCTATATACAATATACAATTCAAACAATACAATAATACAATCAAGACATCGCGGGGTTTATAAGGGGTAGATGGGTACGGAAGGTGTTAGAAGTGGCACAAGACAACAACCATAAAGACACCTAACCTGAATTCAATTGCCGTTGTGCCCTAGCTGAACGGTTCCTTATACTTCGTATACCGTAGTCTCTGGTCTAGTGAGGCTCCTCTCGTATACACTGGCCTATTATGTACCAAGCTACAAACAACAACGTTAACATTAAATACAACATTATAGCAATATACTCTCTATTCTGTCTATTCCATTCTTGTCTATTTAAGGGAATTACCGAGCGATTTGTTCGCTGACGATATTCTCTTTCTTCTCTTTTGGAATGTCGTCAGGTATTTCGGACTCACTGGAGATCGAACCCACCGGCGAGGATTTGGACCAGCTAGCTTTCGACCCAGAGCTCTAGTTACGTGTACATTTCATTTCAGTACTTTCCTTTTCTGTTATGCCACTGTTTAGGCATTACTTTCCATTCCATGTATTTACTTTTCAGATGTATTGTAAAAAAGAATGTTAATAAATAAAGTTGATGTTCAATTATATCTATTGTCTTTGTCTTTTATGCATTTTACTTATATTGCTTAGATACGCTCGGTATGTTTACTTATGGGTAAATACGTAGCGGCCTCGTTGCGTCCTCTGCCCGTACACCGGGAAGCGGGGTGTGACAGGTTTTGTTGGTGGCCCATGCAGGTTAGAGCTGTATGGAACCCTACCATGCAATTCAGTTTTTCGTGGACAACCTAAGCAATATAACACAAGAACCAGTAACTGAAAACATTCTTTACAATTCATACCTCTTGAATCTTATCATTTCACATACTTTGAATCTGTCCTAACCCAAAATTTTCTTTCAAGATTATGGATTCCCCAAACAACACCAGCACGAATATCAACAACACACCTCCACCACTACCACTCACACCTGTCGTCGTTGCTCCGATCGACAAGCAGACAGTTCTGCTTGAGGTAATTCGCAGCCTCCTTGAAGGACAGCAGCAGCAGACTGCTATCCTGATGAACCGACCAGAGGAAGAAGCATCTGGGGTGAAGCAATTCAGGGCTTTGCACCCCAAACAGTTTGCAGAAAAAGAGAGCCCTCTTGAAGCTAAGGAATGGGCTCAAGGCATTGAAAATGATCTGGCAGCGGCACAAGTGCCAGAGATAGCTTGGGTTCGTGTTGCGAAGATGCAGCTCACGGACAATGCATGGGTTTGGTAGAAGGCGGAAGAAAGCCGTCTTGATCAACCCATCGAATGGAAGACTTTCCGCGACATGTTCGACGCAAAGTATTTTCCTGAGACTGTCAAGTTCGACATGGAACAACAGTTCATCCATCTGCAACAAGGTTCAATATGGACCAAGTCAATAGATGAATATGACGCTGAGTTCACCATACTCAGTCGGTAATATATGTCTCAATAATTCGATTTTTCAATATATCACATACTACACAGCTAACACAACACTTTAACAGAATTGCGGTACACCTGATACCGACGGATGAGATCAGAGCCCGTCAATTTCAACAGAGGTTAGACCCGGAGATCAAGGCTGCATTAGCCATAGGAGATTTTCCGACTCATGAATCGGCTCTGAAAGCTGCCCGCCGTTATGAGGCAGTGGTAAAGATGAGAAGCAGATCTCAATCTGCTGGAGTTAAGCACCCTGCCAACCAGATGGCAAGAGGAGCCTCATCAAGGCCATCTTTTGTGCTCAGGAGACTGGGAGTACCAATCAACCGGCCCAGCCCAGCCTTTTGCACATACTGTAGGAGAGATGGACATCTGATGAAAGACTGCCGGCGAGCCAACCGTCTTTGCTTAGTCTGCGGCTCAGCTACTCATGATATTGGATCTTGTCCCAGAAGACACAACAAACAATTGCTGCACCCAGGCCAGCAATCACTTACCAGCAGAGACCAGCCCTTAAGGAACCTACTCCAAGACTCGCTTTCCCTGCTCCACCACCTAGAGGACCACCGACTGCACCTCCTCCTCTTCAATTCCATCAAGCTCAACGGAACATTCAGAGGAATGCTCCTCCGGGAAGGAGGAATGTACCACGGCGATAGGCTTTCATGATGACCGTGGAAGAAGCTGAGGCCACTGGCCAAGTTATCACTGGTACAATCTTAGTAGCCTCACTTCTTGCACTAGCACACTTCGATACTGGAGCATCTCATTGCTTTATGTCGCAACGGTTCGTCCGAACTCATGCGATTCCAGTCACACCACTTGAATCCGGCTGGAATGTTATTTCGAGGAACGGCGTTCTGAAGGCAACAATGGGATACAGCTTGTGTCCAGTAGTTGTCTGCAGCAAAGAATTCTATGTTGACTTCAAGGTGCTGGACATACCGAACTTCGATGTGGTTCTAGGTATGGATTAGTTCAGAACCTTCTATGCCACCATCGACTGTCGTCAAAGGAGGGTAGTATTCGAGATTTCAGAGCATCCGGTCTTCTATTTCAAAAGTGGAGACCGTACCCTGGACCAAGTACCTACAAGGAGAAACTAAAGAAGACAGTGATTGCAGCAATTCAAGCAGAGGAAGGATCAAAGGCAGAAGTAGTTCGAGAGTTCGACGATGTGTTTCCTGACGATATATCAGGTTTGCCTCCCGATCGAGCTCTTGAATTCAGCATTGATTTAGTACTAGGAGTACAACCAGTGATCAAAGCATCTTATCGATTAAGTCCAGAAGGTTTGAAGGAAGTCCGAACTCAGTTGGACGAATTATTAGCGAAAGGATGGATTCATCCCAGCACTTCAAGTTGGGGATTACCAGTATTACTTGTGAAGAAGAAGGAAGGTTCATACAGAATGTTCATCGATTATAGAGCCTTGAATGAAGTAACGATAAAGAATAAGTATCCACTCCCGCGCATCGACGATTTATTCGATCAGCTATGTGGATCTTGTGTTTTCTCCAAGTTAGATCTTCGTTCAGGTTATCATCAGGTAAAGGTCAAGGAAGCTGATATTCATAAAACAGCTTTCAGGACTCGTTATGGACATTAAGAATTTCTTGTAATGCCATTTGGAGTGACTAATGCACTAGCAATATTCATGAACCTAATGAATCAAGTTTTCTGGGAGTACTTAAACAAGTTTGTTGTCATCTTCATCGACGACATCCTAGTTATTCTAAGAGTCGGAAAGAACATGCTGAACACCTACGAATTGTCTTGGAAACTTTACGACAACATCAATTATATGCCAAGTACAGCAAGTGCGAGTTTTGGCTAGATAAAGTTGGTTTTCTTAGACATATCGTATCAGGCGAAAGAATCTCTGTGGATCCAGCGAAAGTTTCAGCAGTAAGCGAATGGCCGACACCAAAGTCAGTGAAGGACATTCGAAGTTTCTTGGGTCTAGCTGGATATTACCGAAGGTTCATTGAAAGCTTTTCAAAGATAGCAACACCCCTGACCAAGCTCACACGTAAAGATGAAGACTTTGTGTGGTCAGAAGCATGCGAGCAAGCTTTCGTAGAACTCAAGTCAAGCTTGACATTAGCGCCTATTCTCGTTATACCGGACCAATCTGGAAGTTTCGAAGTGCATTGTGATGCATCCGGTAAGAGATTAGGATGTGTTCTATATCAACACGGTAAGATTGTGTCTTATGCTTCAAGTCGGCTCACTTCATCCCATTTTGAGTTGGCCAATAAACTGATACATTAGCAAAGAAGTACATGAAGGTAAGAATCTAAGCAAGATTTTAAATCTTCAAATATGTACTATCTCTAATACCCATGAACTTGTACAGGAAATTGTGAGACTTCATGGAGTACCGGTCTGCATTGTCTCCGATCGTGATACTAGATTCCGATCGCAATTTTGGCAAAATCTGCAAGCGAGCTTGGGAACAAGTCTGAACTTCAGCACAGCTTATCATCCACAAACAGATGGTCAGTTTGAGCGAACTATTCAAATCTTGGAAGATATGCTTAGAGCGTGTATGTTAGACTTCGGAGGATCGTGGGAAGATCACCTACATCTTGTGAAGTTTTCATACAACAACAGCTACCAAGCAAGCATCGGAATGGCACCTTTTGTAGCACTTTATGGAAGGAAGTGTCAATCGCCTTTAAGTTAGGATGACATCGGTGATAGAGAACTTCTTGGACCTGAGATGATAGTAGCAACTGGTTATGTGGTTCGTACTATCAGGGAAAGAATGCCCATAGCCTAAAATCGACAGAAACACTGGGCTGATGCAAAGCACCATCACTTGGAGTTCCAGCCAGGAGATCATGTATTTCTGAAGATATCTCCAAACCGCGGAGTGATTCGATTTGGAAGACGAGGTAAGCTAAGTCTAAGGTACATTGGACCGTTCGACATACTCGAACGAGTCGGTGAGCTGGCATACCGCTTGGCACTTCCACCTTCATTGGAAGGAGTGCACAATGTGTTCCACATATCCCAACTCAGAAGGTATGTGAGTGACCCCAGCCATATTCTCGATCATTCCGAGCTCACTGTACAGACCGACTTATCTTGTGAGCAACAACTTGTTGAGATCCTGGATAGAAAAGTGAAGTCTCTTCGGAACAAGAAAGTCAACTTGGTTCGAGCGATGTGGAGAAAAAACACTCCAGGAGAAATGACATAGGAAAGAGAAGATGAGATGCGTGCAAGATACCCCCATCTATTTGTAAACTAGTTCTTAAAATAAATTGTAAATTTCGAGGACGAAATTTTTGTAAGGAGGGTAGACTGTAACAACTCCAATTCTTGTGTACATAAATTTGATTAAAAGTTAATGTATACTTGGGGTATTTAAATTTTCTATGAGTACTATAAGTATTTGATTCAATTTTGAACAGTAAGAAGGAGCTTGTAGCTCACTGGTAAGGTCTTGCACTACTGAACCAAAGCACCAGAGTTCAAATCCCATCAGCCACACATTATTTTTATTTTAAAAAAATTTAATCTTTTTAGAAGCCCAAGAGTCTACACGTGCATAACACGTAAACTGAAGAGTCACAAATAAAATAAACAAGTCCACTGCAGTAATCAAAGCGTCGGGGACACGTGGCGTTGAGGGGAGCCCCGACTCGGCGGACTCGGGCCGGCGGGAAACCTGAATCGGCTGGCGCCGCCGGCCGACTCAGCTTGAAACCCTATTTTTTCATTTTTCTGGCAACTCTTGAACTCCCCATAACCCCCGTACTATTTAAATTCACTGCACATTTACAAAGAAAATTAAAACCCTATTTAATCCATTTTTTAATACAAATTTTAATACACCCTTTCATTACCCTAAACCCTAATTTTTCCTATAAATACCACACCTCAAATCACCCCCTTACTCTCAAATCTCTGCTCAAACTCTCAAGAAAATTCTCAAGACTTGTTGTGTGCAAGTGGAGTTAGCAAAGGGCGAAGCTCCGACGAACTTCCGACGATGATCCGAGGAGTTTCCGGCGACGAAACGACGCACCGGTGCTTCCCCAATCTTCCTCTTCCTCTTCTATCGACCTTAAACCTGTAAGTCCCCCTTCTCTCTCTCTCTTCCACTATTCTCAAATTCTTAACTCTTAAAATGTGTCGGAAGCGGAGTTATTCGGCTTCCGATTATCTTTTCTTTTAAAAATACAACATTTTCTTAATAACAAAACCTACAACTTTTGAGTTATTATTTAATACTCGTTAACTAAGACAATAGATCAAGTTTGACATGAAAAAGATAACCATAACCAGTTTTACTTCAATTTTACAATAAAATACCTTTAAATTTCATATCTACATGTTTATACCTTTTAACCATGCTGGCTTTAGAAAACTCACGAGGTAATGACCTACCTCCTCACAACACTCATATGTAACATATCATGATGGAATTTGGGAACATAGATTTGGGGAAAATACGACTTTACACATAACTACCTCCGACTTATAAAAACCTTTTTCTACAAGATGTGTATTTCAACAAATCTTTGCAATTGCGCCTCTACAACCTATTTCGGGGAACCCGTTCGAGATGGTGCGGATTATCGCACATTGTAACAACCCTGAAATTTCTGCACATATTTTTTTCAAAAAATACAGAAAGGGGTACTTTTGCCCGAGCACAAATTATAAATTTGTTTTGCTTTTTAATAGCAAGAAAAGGCTTGTAACTCATTGGTAAGACCTTGCACTGCTGAACCAAAGCAACAGAGTTCAAATCCCATCAGGCACATTATTTTTTTATATTGATTTCTTTTAATCTTTTTAGAAGCCCAAGAGTCTACACGTGCTTAATCGTTTGCTCGTCCTCGAGCAAACTTAGTTTTATTCTCTACAAAACCCTAACCGCACTTTCGCAGGGAAACGCGATTGCACTGAGCTCGTGCAACAAGCCGTTAAACCTCTAGGTGTCCCTAGTAGGAGGAGTGTTGTCTCCTGAGGGTTTACAGCGGATACTTCCCACAAAATCCTATCAATTTGGCTTTTCGACTTTAGTTCTCCAATTAGGTTTTCTAACAAGGAATTCTATTATCGTCGACCCGTAAATTATCCACCCATATTCTTCACACTTCCTCATCATTTAACTTAAGATCATATATGTTCTATAGACTTACATAGCTTTCGGCATCTCTTAAGTTTTCCTTCTAGGGTTCCATCTCCACTTAGGAATTTTTATCAACCTTACTAAAGATACAAGTTCTATTCTTCACTCATTTCTTTCATCTAAACTCCAATCACATATCCCTACGTGTGTGTATGTATCACCGCTACACTTGGAAATTCAAATCAAGCAATCGTACTCTTGTCCGTTGTCCAAAGCACTTCTTAACTGGTGAATTTTTAATTGAATTTTGCTTACACATCCATCATGCGACCGTTAATACTTCTTGAGGTATCAACGACCGATTACAAAATGCGTTTACACTTTAAAGCGTAATTCCTAGTCTTGCAACACCCAAGGTTTTAGCAGTGACTCCCAAACCAGTTGGTCTAAGGCACTAGGTGATGAGGCACTAGGTGATGAAGCACTCTCGCTAAATATTTTTCTATTTTTTAGCCTTAAGTAATCACAAAAACCAGTGTTCATTTTTTTTCTCTTTATTCACTTTTTTTTCTTTTATTTTCATTGTACTAAGGACTTTAGACAAGAGCATTTCAAGGTCTCCTCTGCTATTCCAAATTTCAAGGTGCGTGTTTGTGCAATTTGTAGGGTATATATTTTCAGAATCTAGACTTAAGCTAGGAATTATTTTTCAAACTTATACTCTAATAAAAATATCAATACTTTTCCTTTGTTTCAACTTAGCCCAAGAAGTGAACCCAAAATTTGTCTATTTCTAAATAAACTACAAAGGCATATACTTTCTACCGTTAAATTTTAAGAAAGGTTAATTTTAGGGTTTGTAATTTACTAAGTCTAAAATATAGTTGTTCCTAGCTAGTTAACCTTTTTGTCAAACTCAAGTCAAATAAGGCCAAAATTGAATACATTAATTTTTATAATTTTTGAAATTTTTTAATTTTTATGGGTTTTCAAATAAATATGCAAATGCAAAAAAATATGTACAAATGAATGCGAAGAAAGAAGACTTACCGAGCATACCCCAAACTTAAACTTGACAATGTCCTCACTGTCATGCTACACCAAGAGGGTCAAAATGCAGGCACTCCCCTGTTTATTTATAAAAAAATTTATATTTTATTTTTTGATTTTTTTTTTATTTTTTTATAGAAAAAGAAAACAAAAATATATATACATATATACAACAAGGTTCCCCCCAAACTTAAGCTTGACCTTAAACAAGCCAAAGGTTAGCACCAACCATTCAAAAATCTTATCGTGGTAATGGCCGAGTTGGTGAAATAATGGGGTGTAGAGGAAAGAAATGAGAAACACACGAGACCGTGTGGAAAGAAGGGTAGAATATGGTCTCGGTGGAGGAGAAGAATGGCGGAAAGGAGAAAGAAATGGAGTACGATCTTGAGGGTGTAAATCGAGTGAATAAATTAGCACAATTTGTGATGACCGATATGTTAAAAGCGATTGTGCTAACCTATCAACCCGTCGAGAAATGGGGTCAAATCCCTCAAGATTCGCAAGAAAACATGGGTACGCCGAACTTGGTATTGGAGATGAAAGCGTAACGGTCTCTTGTACGGTCAGAACGATAGGAAGGACGAAAGGGAGTGAATTAGGGATAGCCTCATTCTCACCGTAGTAAACTGTCTCGAACTTAAAAGATTCCATCAATGGTTCAAAACGACTGTAAGCAACCGAGTCTGATGGTTCAACTAACTCATCTGAAAATGCAAAGGACTCAAACTCGGGCGGTGAGTCGTCAACATCGTCCGAAAAAGTGAAACACTCGTAAGTGTTATCGGCAGTGAGGACTGTGTCAGATTCAAAGGAAAATTTTTCAAACTCACAGTCTTCGAGCGTGATATTTTGCGTGGTCGGAACGATGGAAAGGATGGAGGGTGATTTAGTTAAAGGTTCAAAAGGATGAATTGGAAAATCCGACACATCAAAGGAAAATGGTTCAACCTCAATATTATCCTCAATACTCTCCTCAATACTATCCTCATAATTCTCCTCAATATTTAGCTCATCCATGCCTTTATCATCAAAATCAAGACGCATATGAAGTTCGGGAGAAGCATTTAATGAATCGGGATGATGAATTGGACATAAAATTTCAATCAAATCGACGGGTTCATCATCCGAAATATTCCCGGCGTCTATATCCTCAATCCAGTGAAAATCAATTTTTTCTGACACCTCATCAAAAGCATGGATATTTATCAATTCAGGTTCTAGAGTGGAGGTGTAAAGATCGAAAGGATTAAGTATGGTTTCACTCGAAAGGGGTTCCTCACAATCTGGCAAATCAAGCACTACAAAATCACACAACTCGTCTTTATTTTCAACTTGTGAATCAGTTAGGACAATCGAAGGAAAGCCGGAGTTGTGGGTTTCAATTGGGTATGGGTAGGTTTGATTTGGAAATGTGTAGAACTCACTCGCTCCTCTCAAATTTTCTTTCTGTCCAACCGCCTCCTCATACATTGAAAAATTTGAAGCTAGTTGGAAACTAGCTATCGGTTCAGTAGATTGCATAAGGGCGGCCATGGATGCTTCGACATTCCTAGTCATTTTGTTTGTTGCTGCAATATAAGCTTCCAACGACTGTTCCAAACTAGACTTGGGTGGTGAGGGGGTTTCGGTAAAAGATTCGAAATTGTTTGGATATGTGAAACTCCCAAAAGGCTGTGTAGAAACAGTGTCTAGTGAAGGTGGGAAAGTCGGGTAGGACTGGTTGGAAGTGGGTGGTTGGACAGGGGTAGGGTCAACATGTGGATAAAAAGGTGAATAGTCTTGTATATCCCTAGAACTAGATGAGTGGAGAGGGGTGAAAGATCGGCTACGAGATTGAGCAATATGCGCAGCAATGGACATCGGTTTAGGAGTTACAGCAGGACTTGAAAAGGTGGTATCAACATATGAAGGTGGTAAATGTTGACTTGGTTGACACAAAGTGGGTTGCAAAGTCGAACT
Source organism: Agapanthus africanus (assembly GCA_030015575.1). Lineage (NCBI taxonomy): Eukaryota > Viridiplantae > Streptophyta > Magnoliopsida > Asparagales > Amaryllidaceae > Agapanthus > Agapanthus africanus. The sequence goes on from JASDDO010000233.1 coordinate 116,084, forward strand.
GTTTCTCCTAGACGCTTCTATTTGATCTTTCAAAGAAATTTTAGGCACGGAGGGATCTTCCTTAAATCGACCGAAACAATTAACGTACGACGCAAAGTTAGGTTCGAGATACCAGAGTTCGACAAGTGATTTATGATTTGGGGTACCCATGTTAGAAGAAAGAGAAGAGAAAGAAGGTAGGTGGTGCAAGTGGGGTGCAAGGATTTCTTAGCGACAAAATTTTTGCAAGTTTTTATAAAAAAAAATTCCTCTTTTTTTATTTGGAAATGTTTGCAAAAATATTTTTGATAAAGGGCTTAGACAAACTTTCGATCAACCAAAAATGCACAATGAGGCCTAACTCTAGGGTCACCTAGGTCAGCTAGACAGCTCCTAACTGTTCCAAAGGGTTAGAGATAGGACCTCAAACCGCCTCTTCACCGCCAATTGCGGCCAGGTAAGTGCCAAGTAAGTGGGAGGCTCCCCGCTACAAGTAGCGGTCCTAATTAAGTAACCACTTGCCTTGACACACTTGCCTAGACACCGCAAAGTCAGGTTAGGATAAACGGTCGATGCCTATAACTAGTCCTCTGTCCTATTAAGCTCGAAGTCCTTAGGGCTGAGTCTAGTATTTTTTTTATTAAGATATGGTCAATGCAAATGCTTTATGTGATTTCTGGGGTCCTGAGAAGGGTGATGAAATTCCCACCCAATCTGAATTGGTCAAAAGCCCCTTAAAGTCCGATTAAAATATGCAAAGCAGTAAATCACTTGCAATTAATTATTTTATTTTTTTTAGCGCGGCGCAAAGAATCCTGCAGAAAATCAATTATTGGAAGGGGGAAGAAGATTTTTAGCACGAAGAATTCTACAGAAGATTTGACAAAAAGATATATGGGGATTTGCAGAGGGGAGAAAGAGGAAACAAACCGACAAAATTTTGCGCGCTTATGTCACAAGGGGGCCGCGGAAGGGCGGCGGGAGCGCGCTTAGGCCGCGGTTTAGCGGTGGGAATGGAGGCGCGGATTTCCAGAAAAATTGTGGTGTTCTGTTGTTCCAGCCCCTTTCTGTTCTGATGTATCTTTTTCTGTTTCGCTTTCTTTAGATTTCCAGATCCGAATATGTGTGCAAATACTGCAAAATTCAAACAAGAATACCCTTCCAAAAATAACATATGATATATTTTTATATTTTTTTGTGATTTTTCAGATTTTTTAATTTATATTAACCCGAAATTGCAAAAAGGAAATAACACGCCATCCCCGGCAACGGCGCCATTTGATTTGGTCTCAAAAATTATCTATAACCGCAATCAAGAACGGCGTCGCTTTGCAGCTAGCCGGTGAGTACGGGTCGGTCCACGGGGATGTTGTGAATCTCCTAATCGCTCAACTGAGTTAATTCCGAAGGGTGTTCGGATTGATTATTAAATCTAAAATCTAAATCTATCTATCTAAGATTATCTATATCTAAATCTTGCTAGGGTTGGGTTTAGGAATGGTTTGGAAATGTAACTAAATCTCAATACTTTCTATACCCAAATGAAGATCTATGAAGAGTTATGGTAATTATCAATAAAGGGGATTAGATCCATTCGGGAAGGTGTTCCTTCCTCTAGGTTCTTATCCTTCCTTTAGAGATCCTTACCCTAACCTCCATGGAAAACGCGCGCAACCGGGCCTTTATACTACGGTATCACCGCTACTTCGAGGGATAGGGTGCCATAGGGCGCGGTGTGTGCGTGTATGCATGGAGTCCTATTGATTATATATTATGGGTAAGAAAGGGATGAGAGATCTCATCTCTCAAAAGCCTTCCCCAAAGCTAATATCTAATGCAAGGAATTAAAATCTAAACTAGAGCAATTAAATAAAACTACTTACAGATGGCTCTCTCCAAACATCAACACAGGGTTGTCAGATCTGAATTCATGAATTGAAAAGAGACACCGATGCTCTCCAAAAGAATTCTAAAATTTATTAATGAAGGGAGGCATAGCCTTTACAATGATTTAGAGTTCCTATTTATAGAGGATAGGAAACCCTAGGTTACAATTGATTCGCACATCTGCTTTTACAAAAATGCCCTCTAAGAAAAGACCTAGTCAAAGATCCGCGCCACCACAACATTTTGGTAAAATTTCACGAACCCCGGGCACTAGATGGCCGCGGAACCGCGGCATGGGTAGGGGTAGGGCCGCGGTTCCGCGGCCCATTGGTGAGGTTGCATGATGCAACTTTCTGGGCTTTTTCTTGATTCTTTAGGCTTTTTATTTCTGTGATTCTTTTCTCCATTTGGCTTCTGGGTTTTCCCCAGATCTTTCAGTGAAAACTTATAGTGGTCTTTTAACCGTTCGCTTTGACATTTTGGACCTTGCGTTGCCTTGTACATTGTGAACTGTTCTTCGTCTAGGCTTGACTAGGATCCTTCTATTTGTTGGTCAATAGTCTCTCTTTTGTATCATCTTTTGTCTTTTTCACTGTTTTTCGCTCCACGAACCTGTAACCTGTAATATGTAGCAGATATGCATCAAAAGCACCTGTTTATTTATAAAACGAATAAGAATGGGGAATATAATAATGCAATATTATGGTATGAACACTTAACCCGTAAACCCAAAGGTCAGATATAAAACAAACGAGTCCAAGGGGTAAACCAATCGACGGTGGACACGTGGTGCCAAGACGGAGCCCGACTCGCCGGGATCGGGCCAGCGGGGAGCTTGGATCGGCTGGCGCCGCCGGCCGACTCCGATCCAAAACCGATTTTTCTTCTTTTGGTGCGACACTTGGACTCCTCCATAACCCCCTGTACTGTTTAAAAACCCTGCACAATTACAGAGACCATAAAATCCCTTTAATCTCCATTTTAATGAAATTTAAATGCAATTTTTTATCAAACCCTAACCTTAAATTTCTCCTATAAATACCCACACTCTTTTCCACCTCCTCACTCTGAATTCTATACAAAAACTCTCAAGAAAATTCTAAGTTCAATAGTGTACAAGTGGAGTTAGCGAAGGGCGAAACTCCGACGAATTTCCAACGACGACCCTAGGAGCTCCCAGCGACGAAACGACGCACCGGAACCTCTTACCCCTCCCTTTTCCTCTTCTCTAATCAACAAACCTGTAAGTCTCTCCTCTCTCTTCTCTTTTCTATTCTGAAAACTTGTATTTCTAAAACCCGACGGAAGCGGAGTTAATCCGACTTTCGATTCGGTTTTCTTTAAAAAAAAAGTTCCAATTTTCTTAAATACAATAATACCAAACTTGCACATCATGACCATTAAACATTAACAAAACATATTGAACAAGTTTCATAACAACTTTTTCAGAAAAATACCATATAGTTTAGTTTTGACATAAATCATTCTAATTCCTTGCAATACCTTTAGATAGCTCACGAGGTAATGACCTATCATAGCACGATATCTTTTGGGAACATAGAATATGCAAATACGAATTTACAATTAAATTCCTTTAAGTTATAAAAACCTTTTTCTACAAAATTATGTATTTTAAACAAATCTTTGCAAAACGCCGCTATAACCCATTTCGGGAAACCCGTTCGGGATGGTGCGGATTATTGCACATTCTCGGGCTTAGTAGTGCGAGATGCAGACCTCCGCAAAGAGCATACGGTCTCAAAAGATTTAAAAATACAAATATCTTAAGAAAATGAGATTTCTAGAAAAATAATAAATTTAATTATTTTATAAATATATATATGTATTATCAAAATATCTATTTTTGATATAGTATAAATATTCCAACTTTTCTAAATAAAAAAGAATCACTTTACATGAAAATATCATGCAATTCCATACAAGTTCAATACTTTACAATTAAATACTATATATTATGAAAATATGTTTTACTCATTAGAAATGTCACATATATAAAATCTATATCTATGAAAACTCTAAAGACGATAATTAAATACTTGAGGTGTATTTTGAAAATTATAAAAAATTATTTTTACATAAAACCCCTCAAGTTATATAAATTACAATAAGAACCCAAGTAAATATAGTTTTAAGCGGGACCAGTCTCTTGAGCTTCAGGGAGTCGGAGATATGGGTGCTTGCCTATTTAAGATAGACAACTTAACAAACGGTGTTATCAACACGGTAATCGTCTTTGAAAAAGACACAAATCCTGCCATCCATGTGCAGCGGTTACCGATAACACCAAAACCTAATTCAGAATTCAATTTCTTTTCTAATTGTCTGACTCAGACTGAGTCTCAATATAATCAGTCTGACTTAAATGAGATTCAAGTATATATATAACATTCAATATGAATCCATATATTCAATCTGTTCAATTTATCAATCTATATAACTTGACTGAACCGAACCATGGATATATTCCCTTTACATGATTATCCGGTACCTTCATTTCCATTTATACGATATCATGGTTTCGGCAAGTCTTCCATTTACAATATAAGTCTTCCATTTATTTTTACAAAACTGTACAAACAACACATTTACAATTCAATACAATACAAAACAATACAATCAAGACATCGCGGGGTTTAAGGGGTAGATTGGTACGGAAAGTGTTAGAAGTGGTACGAAACTACAACCATTAAGACACCTAACATGTATTCCATTATTGTTGTACCGTGGCATAAACGGTTCCTTATACTCCTAATACCTTAGTCTCCGGGGTAAGTGAGACTTCTCTTGTATACACTGGCCTCTTCTGTACCAAGCTATAAATAATATCGTTAACACTAAATACAACATAATAACATTATAATACAACTTTAAAATCTACACACTCTCTCTCTGTCTATTCTACTTCTCTCTTATCTTTAGGACTTATCGAGCGGTTGTTCGCTGACGACATTCTTTCTCTTTCTTCTTTGGAATGTTGTCAGGTGGATCGGACCTTCAGGAGATCGAGCCCACCAGCGAGGATTTGGATCAGCTGGCTTACGACCCAGAGCTTTAGATTCCTTGTACATATTTACATTCTGTATTTTCCATTTCTGTTATGCCACTGTTTGGGCATTGCTTTCCATTCCATGTATTTACTTTTCAGATGTATTGTACAAAAAAATGTTAATAAATAAAGTTGGTGTTCAATATATATCTATTGTCATCGTCTCTTGTGCATTTTACTTGTATTGCTTAGATACGCTTAGCGTGTTTATTTCAGAGTAAATACGTAGCGGGCCCGTCGCGTCCTCTTCTCGTATGCCGGGAAGCGGGACGTGACAAACATCCTCGGATTTAGTAGAGTAAGATGCAGACCTCTGCAAGGAGCATACGATCTTGAAAGATTTAAAATACAATTTTCTTTAGAAATTGTGATTTCTATTATAATTAAAACTTATATTTTTAATAAATAAATATGTATGTAATTAATATTAAAATATCTATTTTTAATATTTATAAAATTCCACATTTCCAAAATTCAAGAAAAACATCTCGTTTACAAGAAAATACCATACAATTCCAATATTACAAATAAATACCATATATTATGAAATTAGGCTTTATTCACTAGAAATGTTGATAAAATATACATCCATGAAAACTCTAAAGACAATAATAAAATACTTAAGGTGTATTTTGAAAATTATACAAAATTATTTTTACGTAAAACCTCCTCAAGTTATATTAAATTATAATAAGGACCCTAGTAAACATAGGTTTAAGCGGGACCAGTCTCTTGAGCCTTAGCGAGCCGGAGATATGGGTTCTTGCCTATATAAGGTAGAAAACTTAACGAACGGTGTTATCAACACGGTAATCGTCTTTGAAAAGACACAAATCCTACCTTCCATGTGCAGCGGTTAACGATAACACCAAAACCTAATTCAGGAGTCAATTTCCTTTCTAATTGTCTGACTCAGACTAAGTCTCAATATAATCAATCAGACTTGAATATAATTCAAGTATTAAACTTCAATACAATATGGATCTATGAATCTGTCTATTCAATCTAATCAATTTATACTGACAGAATCGAACTATGGATATATTCCATCTACATGTCCATCCATTATATCCGTTCCATTACTGATATCATGGTTTCGGCATGTCATCCATCTATATACAATATACAATTCAAACAATACAATAATGCAATCAAGACATCGCGGAGTTTATAAGGGGTAGATTGGTACGGAAGGTGTTAGAAGTGGCACGAGACAGCAACCATGAAGACACCTGATCTAAATTCAATTGCCGTTGTACCGTGGATAAACGGTTCCTTATACTCCGTATACCGTAGTCTCTGGTCTAATGAGACTCCTCTCGTATACACTGCCATCTTCTGTACTAAGCTACAAACAACAGCATTAAAATTAAATACAACATTATAGCAATATACTCTATATTCTGTCTATTCCATTCTTGTCTATTTATGGGACTTACCGAGCGATTTGTTCGCTGGTGACATTCTCTTTCTTCTTCTTTGAAATGTCGTCAGGTATTTCGGACTCACTGGAGATCGAGCCCACCAGCGAGAATTTGGACCAGCTAGCTTTCGACCCGGAGCTCTAGTTACTTGTACATTTCATTTCAGTACTTTCCATTTCTGTTATGCCACTGTTTAAATATTGTTTTCCATTCCATGTATTTACTTTTCAGATGTATTGTAAAAAATAATGTTGATAAATAAAGTTGATGTTCAATTAGATCTATTGTCTTTGTCTCTTGTGCATTTTATTTATATTGCTTAGATACGCTCAGCGTGTTTACTTCAGAGTAAATACGTAGCGGCCTCGTCGCGTTCTCTGCCCGTATACCGGGAAGCGGGGCGTGACAAACAGGATATTCCGTAACGCCTGGAAAAACGGCAAACATGTAATTATTCCGTAACGCCCGGAAAAACGGCAAACAGGATTATTCCGTAACGCCCGGAAAAACGGCAAATATGTAATAATAGCCTTTTGAGTTACGTTTCGGTTACATTCTTGATTTTCCTTTTACCCTCAGGTTTGCGTTCAAGTCAGGTATTTCCAAGATAGATCTAATGCCAACACAGGATTAAGCAGGTATATGTTTTCGTCTATGCAGACAATAAGTAATGTCCGTCTGGACAACAGGCCATGATTGTTGGCATTTGTAATTAGATCCAAATAATGAGTCAAGTAGTGTGTCGTGCACATGTCATGTGATGCATATGTATCAGATAGATACCAAATGTAATATTGTAACGAATATCTGAACACGGTAAGTACGACTAATATCAGGATGTATATGTGTCTATTTGTAATAACATGTATACGAATCCATGACTATGTGTGATGTAACTAGATAACATGTTGCACTAATATAAATCTAATATGATATAATAAGGTTCCGGCATCCAACTAGATATGCAATTGACAGTACAGATACGAACGGATATCGAAAAACGGTAAAACTATAATATCGGATGCATAATTAAAATACATGTATTATTTTTATTCATATGGATATAAATATAGTAACATAGCATGTAGTAAGATAAACGTGCCTCAGAAACAATGGTCGATGTGCAGGCGGCTTGGTGCGACACGATACGACACGGTGCGTGAAGTGGCACGACATGGTGCTGGGCCTTGCGGTGACACGGGACTGATGTGATGGTGGCACACAAGTGGCATGAGCTGAACATGAAGCGGGCATGGCGTGACACAGGAGCAGGGCACATGGCATGACACAGTCTGGGTATGGTGATGACACGGTAATGGCATGGTCTGGGTACGGTCCATAGCATGGTCATGACATAGTCTGGATACGGTGCATGGTCTAGTGGTGGTCTGGTTTCAGTATGGTGCATGGTCTGGTGATGGTCTGGTCGTCATCCGGTGCATGGTCTGGTGGTGGTCTGGTGGTGATCCGGTGCATGGTCTGGTGTATGGTCTGCTCGTGATCTGGTGCATTGTAACAACCTAGTTCATTTATACCAATTCCAGTTCTTGTATTTCCTTAATGTGGTATTTTCTTGGTTTATCGTGTTTGGGTGCGAATGGTATTTTACATTTTACTTTGCATTCGACCCGACCCGCTTGCTTGAGCTTGTTTGATTTATATTTATAAATTACCCTGACTTGTTACATTGACACGTGCATCTCAGGTATACTGCATACTGGCATTTCATCTAGCATCGCATATTTTACCATATAACATTTTAGGACATGTAAAATAATTTAAAATTACATTTCATAGCCTTCTTGATACCCCTAACCCCGTGATAGCATCCGCGCATCTTGTTCTCGTCTCGTTCAGTGAAACGGACGCGTTTGGATGGCTACGCGCACGTACGTGCATCCGTTCTTGGGGGTATGCATTTTCGTTACCAGAACCTTCATTTGAATTTTGAAAGTCGCATATATTTTTCGTATTTTAAATCTGAATTTTTAGACCCGATCCGGGCGCGTTTTGGAATACTTTTGTATCCCGCCAAAATTCTAATTATTTAAAAATTTTAAAGTTCGTTTAAAATTTATTTTTAACAGTTCGTAATTTTCTTTTAACAAACTAAAATCTTTTTAAATATTTTTAAAAATCTCAATCCCGGCTCTTTCTCTAATCCCGACCCCATTCTTCCTCTCTCCTTCTCTTTCTCTCTCTTCTTTTCTTTCCTTCTCTCCTTCTCTCTCCTCACAAAACGCCAACCTTATATCTCCTCCCTGTTCATTTCTCTCTCTCTCTCACCTCTCGATCTCGCTCTCTTCTCTATCTCTCTCCTCCCTCTCTCTCCTCTTGTATTCTCTCTCTCTCATCTCGATCTCTCTCTATCTCTCTTTCTCTCTCATCTTCAACAGTCTCTCTCTCTCTCTGCCTCTCTCCTCTCATTGATTTTCTCTCTCTCTCTCTCTGCATGTATATAAATATTAAAACCTTATTTTATTTTTTTTGTTTTGAAACTCACGCCTCTCTCTCCTTCTTCCTCGTCCGCGCCGACGAGAAAACCTAGCCCTAGCCTCGCCTCGCGCTCGCCTCTTGCCACCGCCGACTCCCTCTCCCCATCATCATCACCATCCCCTTCTCCTCTCCTCCTCGACCACCGCCTCAACCTCACCTCCCCCTCCCGAGCCTGCACCCTGCACCCATTTTCGCCTGCTTCGCCGTCGTCCACTCATCCCCGACGACCTCACTTCGTCGACTTCATCTCGACACCGCCTCCTCTCCCTGAGCACTACCATCCCCGACTCCTCCCTACACCGAACCCCAATCCCAACATCAAGAACCCATAACCTGCAACCCAACCCTTGCCGGCGCCCTCACGTCGCCGACCCATTGCCGACCAGCCTCGCTATCCCCATCACCACAACCTCCTCTCCTCCTCCCTGCAAACACCCCGACGAACCCTGTACACCCGAGCTTTCCCTGTGGAAACGCTGCAACTCCCCGCGGCCATTGCTTTAGCATACGACCTCGCCTGCCCCGTCGACCTCGTCGACTACACTCATCACCGTCTCCATATACTTCTTCTCCTCTCTCCTACACTCTCAAACCCAGCAGGAACCCTGCACAAAAACTGACCACATGAAACCAAGAATCTTGATCCATTGCCTCGCCGGAAAAACATCGCCTACACCTTGCCGTCGACGGCCCATCGTCGACGACACCCCCTCGCCTTCTTCTCTGCCCCAGAGAACCCGGAGGATCCCAACCTTCTTCTCGTTCGTCTTCTTCTTCTCTCCTTCTCTTTTCTTTTCTTGATTCACGTTTTCCGGTGATCGACGGAGCCGTACCGTTGCCGATGATTCGGGCGACTCAGAAGACGTTCTCGTGCAGCGTGGTTACTTCTTGCATTGGCTGGTTCCGTTTCGGGCACGCGTGTGTGCATCGCGGCTTTTACCGACATTGGACGTTGCAGCGCGTATCCGTATCGCGGTCCATCAGGCAAGTTAATCTTGCTACATGCTATTTAAATTATTATATACTTATTTAAATACATATTATACCTGTTGTTTCCCCCAATCAGAGCAAGGCTCTGTTTGAATTTCAAAAATTCAAAAAAATTGAAGCAACGCTTCAAATTCCATGCGCTGCGCGTAACGCGCCACTTGTCAAAAGCTGATACGACAGCGCAGCGCCCAAGATAGTGCGCCCAATCAGAGCAAGGCTCTATTTAAAACAAAATTAAAGGAGGCAACGCTTCAGTTGCGCAAGCGCTGCGCTGCGCGACACGTGTCAGCGCAGTTGCATCTGCGCAAGCGCTGCACTGCGCGACACGTATCAGCGCAGTTGCGCTGCGCTGTGCGCTGCGCAAGCGCAGTTGCGCTGCGATGTGCGCTGCGCGACACATGTCAGCGTAGTTGCGCAAGCGCAGTTGCGCTGCGCTGTGCGCTGCATAACACGTGTCAAGCGCGGGGGCTTTTGCGCCAAACAGAATTAAAATTCCAGTAAGATCTTTCTATTCTTGTTAAAACAAGAAGATTGTCTTCTGTAAAACAGAAGCCCTTGGATCAAAGTTCCAACGATGGAGAAAAATCTTTTTAACAAATTTAACTAATTAGTGGGCATTATATAAAGGCCCCTAGACCCCAATTCACAAATCATCAACACAGAGAGAAATACAGAAATCAAGAACTTCAAAACAGAGAGAACTCTGAAGAATTTTTTAGAAGAACTCAAGAAAAGAAAAAGGTAAAAACCTTTATAAAAAGAGAAGAATTTCTTCTGAATAGACCATTGATCTAAGAACAAGATCAAGGATCATTAATAAAAAAAATAAATAATAATAATAGTGCCTTACACTTTCTCATGAACCATTGGTTCTGGAATCTCAAAGATTCTTTTCTTGAATCCAAAATTGGATCAAGTTATTGAAACAGTGCCTTGCACTTGCAAAAACTGCACTGTTGCGCTCCTGGGTTGGCGCAAGCCACCAGAGAGCGCCACGTGTCAGCTCCAAGACCATTTGCGCTATGCGCTTTTAAGATAGAGTATTGCCCTCTGAAATTGGCGCAACTCAGCAGAGCGCGCCACGTGTCACAGCGCAACAGCGCAGTGCACTGCGCTAGCGTGACACGTGTCACCTCCACAAGCGCTTGCGCTCATTAATTGGCGCAATACACCTGACAGGCCACTGCCAATTTGATTAATGCACTGCATTATTTACAGAAGAGCCAAGCCCAATTAAAGAAGGTCTAGCAGGACAAACTAAATGCAATGCATTATTCTAAAAAAGGGCAGAGCCCAAACAAAGGTCTGTCAGACCAAAACAGATGCTCTGCATCATTTATAAAGGGACAGAGCCCAAATCAAAAAAGCCTAGCAGGCTAGAATAAAATGCAGTGCATTATCAAACATGGGCAAAGCCCTAGCACATGCCTAATAGGCCAAAAACAAAAACGTTGAATATTCTCAACTGGACTTAACCCAATCATGGCCATAAGTTCTCAAATTAAATTGATTGAGCAAGGCTGCTCTCTTAAATCAATTTACATCCGGTTCTAGGGTACATCTCTGAACTCCTCTAACACCTATCGTTGTAATCCTTCAACGACGTCAGAGAGGCGACGGGTCCCAACAAACACACATCCATACGGACTGCGGGGTCCTTAAACTCGTGGACTAATGCGTCCTTAAACACAACCATACGGACTGCGGGGTCCTTAAACTCGTGGACTAATGCGTCCTTAAACACAACCATACGGACTGCGGGGCCCCTAAACTCGTGGACTAATGCGTCCTTAAACATACCTAGATGGACTGTGGGGTCCTTAAACCCTCGGACTTATGCGTCCTTAAACTAACGGACTAATGCATCCTTAAACACACCCATATGGATTGTGGGGTCCTTAAGCCCATGGACCGAAACGTCCTTAAACTACCTATGGACCACCATGTCCCTAAACTGGCAGTGGACCACTACGTCCCTAAACTGGAACAATAAAGCCTCCAAACGCTCTTTTGTCGGATCTAAACGATCCCGTTTTAGTTGATCTTAGCCTCAAACATGGCTAATGCATCCTTAAACATTCAATCGGATTTCATATTCCTTAATCAACTTTGGTTCAAGGGTACATTTCCGAACTCCTCTGATTCCTGTCGTTGTAATCCCTCAACGTCGTCAGAGAGGTGACGGGTCCCGATGGCCACATACATTAAACGGACCACTACGTCCCTAAACTGGAACAATATAGCCCATAAACGCTCTCTCCGTTAAGTTGATCTTAGTCTCAAATCAGACTAACGTATTCTTAACGAACGTTTAAGTTGATCTTAGCCTCAATATGGCTAACGTATCCTTAAACTAAAAAACCAAACCCAAATCTAAGTAACTACAGATTTGGACTAATCCACGTCCTATGGGCGACGGCATAACTTAGTCTCCGTATACAATCCACGGGCATCCACAAACAAAACAAACACACACGACACGAAGTGAAATTCTAGAGAAGGAGAAAGTTGTTACCGCGAAGCGGTAGCGTAATTAACTGTAGGGGCTTGCGCCTGCAGGGAAGAGCGTCCCAACAATCAAAAACCCCTCAGACGAGGGGGAATCTGACGAAGTCTGCTACATCGGCCGCATCCGTCTAAACCTATACACGGTGCCATAAATCAACTTAGCATCTTTGGAGAGGTGGACGGATAAAACCAAATAGCAACTGCCCCGAACCACAGGCATGTAGACGTCTCTCAGTCATCGCGCCGTCCTTCGGAGGAGAACAGATTCTGGCACGCCCGGTGGGACCTTTTCCTCTTTCCACTCCACACTTCGTGTGTCGTCTTCGCGAACGAATCGCGGTTTGTTAATGGTTGCCTTTGGATTTCAAGTTACTAAGATTTGATCTTTTGCCTGGCGCAGAAATCAAGCACCAATGGCCTCCAACTGCTCGAGCTGCTCAAAGTGCGAGTGCAATCAACGCTCCGCCTCACCTGGAGGCGTAGCCTATGGGCCTCACGCGGCCTCCATCCTTGCCATGCCGGTAGAACAGGTGACCCAGGCCACCACCGGCCTGTTTTTAGGGACCATGCTCCCGCCTGCAAGCTTCGCTGTTCCAGTGCCCGCACCAGAAGCGAACAAGAAGTCGGTTTTCGATTGGCTCACTGCTACAACGGCCCCGTTCAACGGGTCGTCCAATATCAAACCAGCAGCCTCGGTCTTTGCTAGGCTGGATCAGAACTCTGATGGGCCCGCCAAGAAACCTATGAACCCTAAAGTGGTTGTCCCAAGGAAAGCAGCAACGGTTGCTCCTGAAGTCGCCAAGGCGGCTTCTCCTGTCAAAGAGTCGGTCTTTTCAAGGATGACTATTCCAGCTCCTGCCCCTGCTCGAGGATCTGTCTTTGACAGATTGAATATTACCACTTAAAGGACAACCTTAGTCTTTAAGAGGTTGACACCAGCAGCACCTCATTCGGACAGGGGGCAAGATGAAGCTGTCCCTATTGCCGAGCCAGTCCCAACGGCTCGTCATGCTCGACGTCGCCACTGGCACCGAGTAAGGAAGGCCGGGGGCAACTCCCCCTCAGGGCTAACTCCACCTGCTCCAGTAGTGGAAGTTGATGCTGCTGTTCCAACTGGGAACAGCTTTGAACCGCTGAGGAAGGTACGTAAAAACTCTCCGACTGCCACGCTGAAAAGATCTCCTCCACCTGCGGAGAGGATTACAGAAACTAAGCTGGAGCAGGCCCCTCAACGTCTGTCCTCCAAGATTTATAAAGTCTGGCGGAGAGTTCAAGACTCGGTAATCGACCAAGATCACTTTCGCTAACAAAAAAGGGCAAAAGTGCAAGAAGAAAAGAACCGCCCGGACAAACAACAAAGGATGACAACCGCCAGGGTGCCCGCTGTAATGGCCCCCTCAACTTCAACGGCCCACAAGAGAAGGAGGCCGGAGAAAATTCCCACGCCCGCGGCAAATGCCAAAGACGGCGAGCCTAAACGCCCTAAGTCCGGGGGCATTGTAATCTATACTGTATACATGGCGTCGGGAAAGGAGGACAGCCGTACATCTACAGGTCATACACCGTTTACACGGTCAATGACTAAGGCTCAAGAGCAACAGCAAAAGCTCCAGGAAATGATGAACGCGATGGCCGCACTCACTGGGCCAAAAGAAAGCCCCGAAGCGTCATCTGATCAACGCCAGGAGCAAGAAACTGACGCTGAATTCCTTCGTCGAGTATTGAAGAAGAAGGATAAAGAGGCTGCTGAACAAGCAGCCAACATAAAGCGAATGGCCCTCCTGTTTCAGGACATGGTAGGAATGATGATTCAACAAGATCTCCCTGCCGAAGATCCTCCGATCATCCTTGAAGACGATGGGGGAGAAACATCAAATCCTCCACCGGTTCTGTCAACAGCCAAGGAGGAGACAATCTCCAAAGCTGACTTGGATGACTATATAGCTCAGCAGATCCGGGTTCATCAGGCGACTGAGGCAGCCAGTCATGTCGTAAAAACGGGACGGCCATATCCGAGCTGGTACGATCAGATCAAGTACCCGCCGGGTTATACAATACCGAAATTCCATGTGTATAAGGGGACTGGCAATCCCCACCAGCATGTTGCCCAGTTCAGGGCACTCTGCGGCAACACCGGCGGTGATGATAAATTGCTGCTTCGCCAGTTCGTTGGTAGCTTATCGGATACAGCATTCGAATGGTACTCCGAGCTCCCAAACGACTCTATCAAAACCTTCGCGGAAATGGAGCTGCTGTTTACCCAGCGTTTCGCAAGCGCCAGCGAACGCACCCCAACAACGGCGTTGATTAATGCCAGGGTGAAACCAGGCGAAACATGGGTTCGGTATGCGATACGGTGGAGGAACCTATGGTCAAAATGCGAACAACGCATTGAAGAGACACCGGCAGTGGGTATGTTTGTTGGAACCCTCGATCCACAGGCGACCATATCCCAGTTCATGATGTTCTTCAAGCCGACTACCTTCCAGGCCCTGATCGACAAGCTGGCTCAAATGGATCAGATGGGCCACAGACCACCCCCTCTAAAGCCGGACTCTCGAAACGAGAAGGGGAAGGGAAAAGCGATCGTTGTCGCTAATGCTCAACAACAGCCGAGCAACTTGAAACCGGATGTCCGTAAAAATAATATGCGCCCGCGCATGCCCCTCGAGGAGAGGCTAGGACGTCCTTACTCGTTTACCCGAGATAAAACAAGAAGGTTGTTTGAGCTGGCATTGCGCAACCGACTCATAAATCTACCGGATCCAAGACGTCCGTCGCAGCCAAATGATATCAACGATCCCAACTACTGTCTCTATCATCGAGTACTGGGTCATCCGATCGAAGATTGCTACGTCTTTAAAAATTGGATTGAGGACCAGTACCAATAGGGCAAGTTTGCGTTGTCCGACAGATGGAAGGTGAATCCGCCTCAGCCTCACACCCCTAAAAGGATGAATACGCCAGGGGCAACATGCTCTCTCGTTGAAGAAGCCCTATGGGAGGTCGTGCTATCAACCAAGACAAAGAGGATGCTAAACGATCTTCAAACATGCCCAGCGATCAGGTGGAAGAACCCGTTGGAACCTCAGATCATTGAAGGGATGTTGAGACCGCGTCCAACTCCGAGGACCAATGGTGGTGGCCCAAGCACTCACAACCAGCCGTCAAAATCTTCAAAGAAGAAGAAGAAGAAAGCCAAGAAGCCCGTGAAGCCTGGCGACAAGCGCACGAACTTACAAAAACAAATTGACGCGCTGGAGGAATACAATCAAAAGGCACGGACTCCCATTACACTCCAAGAGTTCCTCAACCACGTCTTTCAAGAGGAAGATGAGGGAGAAAGTTCGTCGGATGAATCCGAAGAATACGTGGCGAGCTGTCATATGATCTCCCATTCGTTTACGGATGATGAGGAAACTCTTTATGCTGAAAAGCCGGGAGAAGATCCTGAGCCAGAACTTCTAGGACCATCAGACGAAGTGATTGATGCATTCCTGAACGAAGCCCGTCTTAAAAGCAAAACTGATCGAGAATGTGAGGCGGTCATATTTGAAAGGGCCAAACGCCAGCGACTTGACGAAACAGTTGGAATACTCCCGCTGGAGCAAAGTACGTCCCCTGCAGATAAAAGCAAATTCAAGAAGAGGAAAAGGTTTGCTAAGGCCATATCCATGGGTATGAAGCTACCATCCTCTGAAGGAAGCATTACTGGTGAAGCGGAAATGCACCCCTTCTACTGCTTGTATCATCGAAAGATTTCGCACCCCACCGAAGAGTGCAAAGCTTTCAATGGATGGTGGCAGGGATATGTTGCTCACCGACAACATTTTAAGCGGGAAAAGCGCAAAACTCGTCGAGAGCAAAACGGTACGACCGAAGGGCTTAACGAAACTACCGGCAATTGTCGCATGGTTAACGCCGGGGGATCGCAAGTGCTCACATTCGGGAACGATTCTGATGAGGAGCTGGCTCTTAGCCCCCTCTTTAAAGAGTCCACCTCGGGAAAAGAAGAAGAGAAGAAGGTCTATGAAAATATCCGACTGCGTAATCGGAAGCTACCCGAAAAGAATCTCGGACCCTCAAACAAGAAAGATAAAGGGAAAGAAAAGGTCTCTGAGGATATTACCCTAGATGACCAAGTCATGGAAGAGCTAGCCGCCAAGGACCCCCCAAAGAAAAATAAGGTGGATTACAACGTTCTAGCGCATCTGAGGAAGCTACCCTCGTAGCTCAGCATTCTTGACGCCCTTTTACTATCAAAAGAGGCGAGAGATTCGTTAATTAAGGCACTACAGGAGCCGGAGCAATTTCAAGCTTTCCTGGCCGAAGAAAAGATGAAGGATGAATTGGAGGAAGTGCACACAGCCGATGTCACTTTTGGCGACGAAGACCTTCTCATTAGGACGTGCGAACACAATCGCCCCCTCTATGTCTCGGGATATTGCCATGATATAAAGATAGGCAAAATCATGGTCAACAATGGATCCTCCGTTAATCTCCTCAACGTGTGGGTGTTAAAGGAAATCTGCATGAGCGTCCAGCACCTTGCTCGGGATAAGATCACCATCTCCGGGTTCGACTCTCAATCATCAAGAACTCTTAGGTCTGTGATACTGACGCTGCGCTTTGGGCTGCTCATCACGGACATTAAATTCCACGTCATAGACGCCAAGACATGCTACAATGCTCTGCTCGGCCGACCATGGTTACACGAATACAACATCATCCCCTCTACACAGCATCAGTGTATGAAATATTTTAAGGATGGTCTCGAGTATACCGTGACGGGAGAACTGAACCCGTTTTCCGTGAACGAAGTCCGCAAATATGAAGATGCAAAATACTTCTTACCGGATTTTAAAGACACAGAGAGGTGTCACAAGCCGGAGAACAAAGCTAACGCCACCATCCCTGTCTTCGGCAGTGATACCGAGGAAGAAGAGGAGATAGTTTATTCGGGTCCGCCCCATATAACAAGCCAGGACCATCCGCTCCTACGTTGATCTTTGGTAGTGACTCGGAAGATGAGGTCCATACCATATTCTCCGCTCGGCCTTCAATACAAACATCCGCTGACGAAGAGCAGAGTCTGCAAATCGCCTTGGTTCCACTTAAACATCATAGAGAACTGGATGCGCTCGATACCTACAGTGTAGAGGAGCTGCGGACGTTCTATGTCCCTCCCAGGCGAAAAGGCGAAAAGGCAATTCTATTCTACCACTCTGAAGAAACCAAAGTGGAGAAAGAAATCTGGCATGGTATGGATCCTACGTTGGATAGGCTTCAGCCCATCCGTCTCCCCAGATATTATACAGAAGGCTTGAAAAGGCTGTTGAAGCGCCAAGGGATATCCTTCAAACAGACCGCTCGAAAAGCCAAATTCTATGACAAGGTTTGGAACGTCCCCGGAACTCAGCACAAGCTGCCCAGTGGGAGGATGGAAACAATTGGGCTCGGATACATTCGGTCCAAGAAACTAGAGCTGCTCCGCGACTGTTACGTCGTACATGACTTCAATGAAGAAGCGGATGCTCAATGGGAGGACGTTAATACCGAACCAGTAAAAGTTCCTGATGCAAAGGTGCCCAGTCCGTCGTTCGAAGAACAAATGGATAAGCTTATAAGGGAAGCTGGTCAAAAAGTCCGAGATGACCACAACCGCGAAATGGCCATCTACGAGAAAGCCAAAACGCAACGCCTCCTCCAACATGCCGTGAAAGATGAAAATGCCACCCCCTGTCAACCTGTTATAAAAAAGGCTCGACGCAGAGGCAAAAACAAGTCTAAAGGCCAAAAAGGCGCTCAACAACAAAAAAGGCTCGACGCAGAGGCAAAAACAAGTCTAAAGCGGGACTAAGAAGCCACGCAAGCGGGAATCGAGCGGTCCCGATCTATCCCTCATGAGGAAAATGGGTCGAGTGTACTCTTTTCCTCGAGACAAGACGAAGAGAATACTTGACCTCGCTCTAAAACATCAGATGCTTACGCTGCCGGAGTCTAAACACCCCGAACAAGCAAGCGAAGTCTCTCACCCAAACTATTGCTCTTATCACCGAGTAATAGGGCACCCTCTCGAGGACTGCTTCACCTTTAAGAATTGGGTCAAAGATCAGTATTAGCTCGGCAAGTTCGCTCTGTCTGACAACTGGAGGGTAACGCCGCCACAGAAGCACGAACCCAAAACCACGAGAGCAGAACCAGCTCCACATTGGTCTTGGAAGCGAATTCGTACTTGTCACATGATAACGATATCAAAGGAAGAGGCCGAGAACATGGATGACCTTCCCTGGTGCTTCAAAAATAGCAATGACGAGGTCATCTCAGGATTTCCGCCAGCACCGAAAGAACTGGAGGATGGAATACATACCACTGCAGATAACCTCAAGAAAATTGAGTTGGGGACGGCGAACGACCCACGACCGACATTCGTCAGCGAGTTGTTATCCGAAGGAGTGGCTGCATTAAAAGACGTGCTTATGCAGTACAGAGATTGCTTCGCGTGGAACTATTCCGAAATGCCAGGACTAGATCCAGAAATTGCTGTGCATAAATTAGCGATATCTCCAGACGTCAAGCCGGTCAAACAAGCGCCAAGAAGAATGCGGCTCGAGCTTGAGATGAGTATCAACGCCAAAGTCAAGAAGTTAATCGACTCTGGCTTTATCCAAGAGGTTCAATATCCTGAATGGATCGCCAACATCGTCCCAGTGATGAAGAAAAATGGGACAGTGCGCATATGCGTGGACTTCCGGGATCTCAATAAGGCTTGCCCGAAAGACGATTTCCCAGTGCCAGCTGATGATAGATAACACGTCCAATCACGAAGTTTTCTCCTTCATGGACGGCTCATCAGGGTATAATCAGATAAAGATGCATCCCGAAGACCAGAAGCGCACCGCTTTTCGGACTCCTCTGGGAATATTCTGTTATAAGGTAATGCCCTTCGGTCTAAAGAACGCCGGTGCCACCTATCAGAGGGCCATGACGAAGATCTTCGATGACCTTATACATGAAATCGTTGAATGCTATATCGACGACCTCGTGGTTAAAAGCAAATCATACGAGGAACATCTCGAGCATCTGAAGACTGTATTTCAACGCCTTCGACAATACAACTTGAAGATGAACTCTCTCAAGTGCGCATTCGGAGTTTCTTCGGGCAAATTCCTAGGATTCATTGTCCGACACCGAGGTATTGAGATAGATCCGTCGAAGATTAAGGCGATCATGGAATGCCCCCGCCGAGAACTCTCAAACAGCTGCGGTCTCTCCAAGGAAAGCTCGCGTACATACGGCGATTTATAGCCAATCTTTCAGGCAAGTGTCGTCCTTATAGCCACTTGATGAAGAAGGGAACCTCTTTCGTTTGGGATAAAAAATGCCAAAGTGCGCCAGACGAAATCAAGCAGTACTTGCAAAACCCGCCAGTGCTGGCTGCTCCGGTCAAAGGAAAGCCCCTCATTCTCTATACAACCGCCCTCGAAGGTTCTTTAGACGCCTTATGGGCACAAGAGAACGACCAAGGAAAAGAAAGAGCACTCTACTATTTAAGTCGAGTCTTGCTGGGGGCAGAAAGCAACTACTCCCCCATTAAAAAACACTGCCTGGCGTTGATCTTCGCAATAACAAAGCTCAGGCATTATGCGTTGGCGCATGAGCTCCGTCTCATTTCGAAGGTGGACCCCCTTAAATATTTGATGTCGAAGGCCATATTGACGGGGCGACTCGCTAAATGGGCCCTACTCTTGATGGAGTTCTCGATAACCTATCAGCCTCTCAAGGCAGTGAAAGGCCAGGCCATCGCCGATTTCCTCGCTGAGCATCCGATACCGGCTGATTCTCCTCTGAATTGCAATCTGCCAGACGAACATGCGTTTGACATGATCGACGAAGGTGATACCCGATGGGAGCTTTATTTCGATGGAGCATCTTCCATGAAGAGGCGCAAACAAAGTACCCCTATAATCAAATCAGGGGTAGGCCTCATCTTCGTGACTCCACAAGGAGGGATAATGCGTTTTGCTTTCTCCCTAACAGAGCCGAGGACGAACAATGAAGCCGAATACGAAGCTTTGATAGCAGGCCTCGAGATCGCCATCGATATGGGAATTGAAAACCTCCTCATATATGGAAACTCCCAACTGGTCGTCAGTCAAGTAAATGGCGACTACCAAACGTCCAAACCAGAGTTGGTGAAGTACGGCGAAAAGGTGCAACAACTGTTGACCCAAATTCCTTCCTACACTTTGGAAAACATATCGCGCGCGGCAAACAGCAAAGCGGACGCATTGGCCAAGCTCGCTAAAGAACTGGCTGATGAGAATCTCGATGACGTCAGAATTGTGGTACAAAGCCGTCAAGTGCTTGCCCCAGTAGAAATAGCTCCGGAATCATCCGAAGGAAAGGGAGTGACTGAGCAGACGACCCTGCAAATAAAAGACCGGGAAAAGGTTGAGGATTGGAGAGAAGTCTTCATAGACTACTTCAAATACCGTCGAACGCCCGAAGATGCGTCCTCAAGACATCAGTTTATAAAACGAGCTCTGTCTTTCGCCTTCGTCAATGATACTCTATACAAGAGGTCGTTTGACTCTCTGTGGTTGAGATGCCTAGGACCTGATGAAACGAAAAGAGTCGTTCAAGAAGTTCATGATGGACTCTGCGGTTCTCACCAAGCAGGCCCGAAAATGAAGTTGAAGATCAAACGGATGGGATACTACTGGCCCACGATGAATCAGGACTGCCTCGAATATGTGAAGCAATGCCACTCATGCCAGATTCATGGGGACTTTATCCATCAGCACCCAAATCCTCTACATCCAACGGTGGCTAGCTGGCCGTTTGAAATGTGGGGTACTGACATAGTTGGCCCCATCGAACCAACATCGTCTAGAGGACATCGTTTCATCTTGGCGACGACTGAAGACTTCTCCAAATGGGCAGAAGCAGTACCGTTGAGGGAAGCGAAGACAGAGAATATCCTCCATTTCTTCAAGACGCACGTCATATATCGGTTTGGAACCCCGCAACGGATCATCTCCGATAATGGGCCAGCCTACAGAAGCCACAAGATCAGTCGCTTCGCGCAACAACATAATATAGACTGGAGATATTCCTCAGTTTATAATCCGCGAGCTAACGGTCTAGCTGAGGCCTTCAACAAGACCTTGACAAAGATCATGAAGAAAATGGTGTCCCGAAATAAGAAAGACTGGCATGAGAGACTGCAAGAAGCTCTCTGGGCATATCGAACTACGTTCAAAACAGCCACGAACACAACGCCGTACGCGTTGGTATTCGGTACGGAAGCAGTACTCCCCCTCGAGATAGAGATACCTTCTCTACGAGTGGCGGTCCACTACGAGCTGACAGACGAGGAAAATGCTCACCTTCGGCTTGAGGAACTTGATGCCCTTGATGAAACACAGCTCATAGCGCAACAAAATCTGGAGGCTTATAAAGCGAAGATGACGCGCTCATATGAAAGATTAACCCGGCCGAGGACATTCCGCCAAGGCGAACTCGTGCTAGTGGTCAAAAGACCTATGATACCCAATCGCGTCAAGCGGGGAAAATTCGAGCTGAACTACGAAGGCCCGTACGTCATAGACAAGGTCTACTAGGGTGGAGCCTATCTACTCATGGATATGCACGGTGAAAGGTTTTTCAGACCAATAAACGGTCGTTTCCTAAATAAGTACTACGCTTAATGAGTCACAGCCTGGGTCAATGATAGATGACGACGACTATGTCCGCTCGCTATCGTCCTAAGCCCAAACTCTATGAGTAGTAGCCGGCCTTCTCCTGAGCTGACCGAAACGTCCTTAAACTAGTGGCGAACTGAAACGTCCTTAAACTAATGACAGACCGAAATGTCCTTAAAACTAATGACGGACCACTACGTCCTAAAACTAGCCGACGACCGAAACGTCTTTAAACTACTACCGCAGCATCCTCAGGCTGACGAGATAAATAAAAAAAAGAGAATAAAAAAAATAATAATAATAAAAAACGGTACGTCCATAAGCAAAATGGGCACGGATGAAAACCCGAAAGGGCTCCGTGAGTAAAAACAGCAGGACTACCGGCGAGTGTTTGTGAAAACCTGAAAGGGCGCAACCTCGTTAAAAGACACTTGCAGGGTCCTCTCGACATTGTAAGTAGAAACAACCCGCGTGAGATCCTTACGACTCACAAGGGAGCAACACACTTGGGGATCCTCACGATTCCTAAGGAGAAAATACACTTGTGAGATCCTCACGACTCGTAAGGAGAACTCTCTTATGGGACCCTCACGGCTCATAAGATTTGAAAGTCTTGAGTTACAGAGACCTAAACCTGTGCTTAAGCAAACCCCCCACAACCTTGGATATTGCCCTACAAGCGGCTCAATACTGACCCTTGTATACAATCCACGGGCGCGAATAAACATTTCCCTAACCAAGTCTCACCCATGACTGGGGATATGTCCATACGGTGAACAACCCTTGTAAGTCCTCTCGACTTATAAGGAGAAAACCCTTTTGTAAGATCCTTACGACTTACAGGGGAACATACACTTAGGAATCCTCACGATCCCTAAGGAGAAAACACACCTACGAGATCCTCACGACTTGTAGGGAGAAATACCTTTGTGAGACCCTTACGGCTCATGAAGTCAAAAGCCTTAGTCGACAGGACCTTAACCCTGTTCGCTAAGCCACCTTTGTTCGACATCGACAGAGGCAAATGATGATTCGCTCCTGGCAATATCCCAGTTGTAGCGGTGCTGATGCCGAAATCGGTGTCTAATTTCAGGTTTACGGCGAAAAGCCAGTAGGCCGCACATGCATACGAAATAGCCGAAATGATGAGGCAACTTGCAATAAAAAGCAGCAAGTAAAAACGTATGTACACAAAATAGCCGAAATGATTGGGCAACTCGCAATAAAAGGCAGCGAGTAAAAATAAAATAAACAGCCAAAATGATTGGGCACCGTGAAAAATAGCCGAAATGATTGGGCGATCGCGACCTTAGCGATATAAAAGCTGAAATGATAGAGCATCGCGGAAATGAAACAAAAAATATATATATGAAACTTTCACCCTACAGTTGAGATCACATCGATCCCTGTATACAATCCAAGGGCACAAATAAAGACGGAACCACACCGTCCCAACAGGCTCCGCCAGAAAGCGAAGCCAAATCTTGACGGTTCACCAACAACCTAGAGACAACCGTGACATTCGTCTCGATACAACAGACGCAGTGCCAGCAAACGAAGCGAAGATCAAATTCCTAGCATCACGGTTTTGACGGTAACTTATGTAAAACCTGAAAGACCACCAGAGATCATCTCAACCCCAGGGAAACCAGTGTCCTTGGCAAATACCTCGACTCAAGGAAACTAGCGTCCTTGATGAGAGACTCCAGATTCGCGTCGGCCCGCAGAGAAACCAGTGTCTCCGCAGGAATACTCCGATTCGTTTTAACCCCGAAAAAACCAGTGTCTTCGGCAATATACTTCGACTCAGGGAAACCAGTGTCCTTGACGAGAACACCCCGATTCGCGTCGACCCGCAGAGAAACTAGCGTCTTTGCGGGGACACCTCGACTCGTTTCAACCCCAGGGAAACCAGTGTCCTTGGAAAATTCCTCGACTCAGGAAAACTAGCGTCCTTGATGAGAGAATCCTGATTTGCGTCGGCCCGTAGAGAAATCAGTGTCTCCGCAGGAATACTCCGATTCGTTTCAACTTCGAGGAAACTAGCGTCCTCGGCAAAAAACTTCGACTCAGGAAAACCAGTGTCCTTGATGAGAACATCCAGATTCGCGTCGTCCCGCAGAGAAACCAGTGTCTCCGCAGGAATACTCCGATTCGTTTCAACCCCGAAGAAACCAGTGTCTTCGGCAATATACTTCGACTCAAGGAAACCAGTGTCCTTGACGAGAACACCCCGATTCGCGTCGACCCGCAAAGAAACTAGCGTCTTTGCAGGAACACCTCGACTCGTTTCAACCCCAGGGAAACCAGTGTCCTTGGCAAATTCCTCGACTCAGGGAAACTAGCGTCCTTGATGAGAGACTCCTGATTCGCGTCGGCCCGCAGAGAAACCAATATCTCCGCAGGAATACTCTGATTCGTTTCAACCCCGAAGAAACCAGTGTCTTCGGCAAAATCCTTCGACTCAGGGAAACCAGTGTCCTTGACGAGAACATCTTGATTCGCGTCGACCCGCAGAGAAATTAGCATCTTTGCAGGAATACATCGATTCGTTTCAATCCCAGGGAAACCAGTGTCCCCGGCAAATTCCTCAATTCAGGGAAACTAGCGTCCTTGATGAGAGCCTCTTGATTCGCGTCGGCCCGCAGAGAAACCAGTGTCTCCGCGAGAACTTCCCGATTCGTCTCAACTTACAAGATAAAGCCTTAGGCAGCAGGGATTAAAAAACTTGTTTCCTAAGCACTGGGACCCTGCAAGTCGGTCTAAAACGGTCTATTGTATACTATTCACGGGTCTCACTCTCCAAAGTCGAATCTCGACGAGGAAGGAAACAACCGCTCACGAGTCCTCTCGACTCGTAAGAGGGAAAATTCTTTTATAGGATCCTTACAACTTATAAGAGAAAACACACTTAGGAATCCTCACGATTCCTAAGGAGAAAATCCACCTACGAGATCCTCTCGATCCGTAAGGAGAAAAATCTCTATGAGACCCTCACGGCTCATAAAATTGAAAAGTCTTAGGCAGTAGATCTGAACCCGCGGCCTAAGCCATCGCTATCTCTTGAAGAAACCAAGATTCTTACTCTATTATCTGTCAACCATGTTTATCAAGACAGTATGCTGATAATAAGAGAAGGGAGAAAGCAAAGAAATAGTACAAGACATTGCAAAGAAAAAAATGTGTATCTTTATTTATTAATTCAATCAAGTACAAGGAGAATCGTACAAAAGAATAAAGAATGGATATATCTTATTCGAAAAAGAAAATCTTTACAAGTATATTGATATAAAGGCAGCTACTGGGAAGGAAGAGTCTTAAATAGCCCTATCAGTTGCTCGCGCACTTCCTTCCATGCCTTTTTCTGATCGGCTACCACCGCCAGTTCTGCCTCTACTTGAGCCCGTTGCTGCAAGAAGGATGCAAGCTGCTCCCCAACGGCCTGCTGAGCTGCTTCGCGGCCTTGGGAATTATGCTCGGCAGCATCGAGTTTCTGCTTCAGGTTCAGCCCATTTGAGATGCGTTCCAGGAGACCCTCGAAGATAGTCTTCACTTGGGCAGCGTTAGCCTCAACCTCAGCACGCAGACGGGCCATCTCGCTCGAGGTCTCTTGGCATTCCCTCAGCTTTGAAGCCGCTTCTTGTTCCAAGTGGTGGACGTAAGAAGCACTTTGCTCAATCCACGTTGCTCTTTGATTGATTGCGGCTAGGGTCTCGGGAGCAGGGCGCATAAACTCCAGTCGATGCAGGCGGGCCTCGATCTCCCTGCAGTGATTAACCCAAGACGCGATGATACCTTCGTTATGGAAGTTTACGAGTATCACCAGCATTGGGTTAACCGCCGCAGCAAAATCTGCGGCAGACGTAGGAGTCTCGATGTCGAGCTCCTCAATGTAGTCGCTCAACATGCGCAGACTATTCGCGGCGCCTTTCGAGGACGGACGTCTCAAGAAAAGGCCCGCCGGCATTATGACGCGAGACTCAAAGGGCGCCGGGATCGAAACGATAGCTGAAAATACAAAGTATGATTAGATGACGGTTCGAGAAATACGAAGAAAGTCATCGATGCGATAGTTTACTATACCAGCTGCAGCAGGTGGCAAAGCCGGAAGGGCCGGTGGCGCTACCGATCTTTCATCCCCTCCTTCGATTTGTAGTACTGCAATCAGGACGAGAGAGAGTTAGAAATAATTCCATTACTGAAAAAGAAAGACATCAATTGGAAACTACACTCACCAACGCCGCCGGAGGAAGAAGCAAGTTCAGATGGGAAGGAGAAGTGTGAGTGCAACACCTGTTAAAGATGATCAAAAAGCACTCCTAAAAAGACACAACAGTACGACTTTAGTACATAAATTATGCGGCTGAAAGATAAAACTAATAGGTTGCAAATCCATACCTTCCAACATCTTTGACGGTACAAGGAAGGGCTGAGAGGTGACCACCGCCAAGGCAGTAGTTGACGGCGTTCCCTCGAGCAATGGAGCATCGGCACTGGCCGCACCTGCGTTAAAAACAAGGATAAACTTGTCAGAAAGGATTGCAAGATGAAAAAAGGGACTATAACTCAAAATTTACCTGATGAGCCGCCGGCCGAAACGGAGGCTTCTCCCTCCTCCATCGATACGAGTCCTCCTCCCGAGGCCTCGTCACCAGACTCGACAGGGGCTGTCGTCGTGCTCGCATGACCAGGAGACGGCGGAGGACCGTAGGCAGGGAGAGCAATGATTGGAGCATTGCCAGACTCTTGAGAAAGAGCGGCTGGCTCGTCCCTGGGAATCACGCCCATCTCATCCGCTACTCCTTCAGGCTCGGCGGTCGCCATCGTCTCATCCGCCGTCACCATAGGGTCGCCGGTCTCAAGCGCCTCGTCCGCCGCTACCCCGGGCTCAGTTATAGCGGTCATCTCATTTGGCGCTACCTCGGGCTCGGCATCAACGACCTTCTTGGGTGCAGCTCCCTCAGACCCCAGCTTAGGCTCAGCAACCCTGGCGACGTTGCCTACCGTCGGCTCAGGTTCGGCCGGTGCCTCCTCCTCTGTTTCCTTGGGTTCGACGGTCTCCGCCTCCCCCTCGGTTGGACTTGGCCCTGCAAGACAAGATATATAAGAACCGATAGGTTTACAATTCTTAAAACAAAATCTTGAAAGATACATTACCTGAGGTGGACTTATCATTAGCTTCCCGAACTGCACGCGCCTCCTGTCTGCGAGCGGTAGATAGGCCGGCCGGGAGCTCTTCGGAGGGAGAAGCAGCAGGAATAATGGTCCTTGGTCCCGCTCCCGCGGCCAAAGCAGCCCTGCGTGCCTTCGCCTCGCGCCTCAGCCGCTTTCTCTCCTGCCGAGCCGTTGAGACGGACCGCACCAAAGCCTCTTTCATTGAGACGTTCTCGTCCGTGAACAGGGATGCCTCCAAATTCTTCAAGGCATCCCTCATTGACTTGTCGAGTTGAGGCTCTCGCGGCAGCCCCGAAGAGACTGGGACTTCAATAGCGGGCCCGGGGAGAGTCCCCGCATCAGCTGGTGTAGCCCCTGCAAAGAAACAAAGGAAGAAGGTTAGGTTGACTATCAGAAAAGATGACAAAAAATTTTTGATAAGGCGAGACGTACCAACGCCCATTAAAGCACACTTCTTCTCCTCCTCCTGGAAGGTTTTTAAAGAGGCAGCAATGGCTTCTTCGGTAGTGACACCTGTTTAAAAATGGAAGAAAGTATTAGCCAAAAATAATGATAAAAATGCGATAAAATGACGAAGAAAGCAGTCAATGATTACCTGACTGAGCGAGTTTATTCAACATCGCTTCGAGCCTCGCTGATCGCTCAGAAGCCGCAATAGCGACCGCCAGATCAGTGTCTGCGGGGTCTACCGAGAAGCCCTTATTGCTGCCATACTCTATTATTCCTTCGGTAAGAGGGGCCTCAGGCTCTAAACCGAGGATCGCGTCGAGAGAGAGGAGCGACTTCTTCTTCCTCTTCTGCCCGTTAGCCCTGGGTGCACCCGAGATCGACTTGCGCTTTGCAGGCACCTTAGGGCGGCGAGTCCCGATATCCGCGCCTGCGCCGGACTCCGGCGATACCACATTTACCGTCTCCACTGGAGCACGGGGGGCTGGTGGCGCATCCACAGTATCGCGAAGCGGCAATCCGCGCGGAGGGCTCAACACGCGCGAAGGTCCAACTCCAGCACCTTTCAATGAAGGAATGACCGGGGTCCTCGGCTTCAGGGGAGCCTTGCGGTCGCCGACGGGAGGCGCACCCTTGCGGTCAACCAGCATGCGCTTTTCCATATAGATAACTGGACCCATTGCGTGAGCAAACCAGGCCACGTACGCGTTGAGGACTTTGGGGACGCAGCTCGGCTCGCTGATGAAGAAATAGGAACCCGTGTTAAGCCGCATAAAATGGTGCATTGCATTCCTTATCCCCTCTCGGCTAACCACGGGCTTTTCCAAGAAAGCTTCCATCGGGATCCCCTGGTTGTAGCTCTATTGCTGAGCAAACCGGTGAGGGTTATACCTCATGAAGAGTGCCGTCTCATTCTGCCTGAACACCAGGTAGCCCGGCCGAATGGAGTAGAGGTGGAGGATCTCCCGAGCCTTCAATATGGAAGCCCCGTCCTTAAAATCATCGCGCAGCGGCGCTACCGATTTGGTGGTCTCTGAGCCTATGGTTATGACCTTATCCAAAAAGGCAACCTTCGCCCCGACCAGGTATGGACGAAGGAGTATCCCCCTAGCCTCCCGCGGAGGTGCAACCACGATCGAAGCACTGACCAACCGTATGACTCTTGGGAGTCTGCACTTCTCAAAGAACGGAGGGATCTTATGGGCGCCGAACACCCCGTACACATGCATTTCCATCCAAGAGGTGAAGTAGTGCATCGGGAAGTTAGCAGGATGCACCCCAGGTTCACTAGCGTCCGCCACTACGCTAAGTCCATTATAAAGGTAAGCCAGCCCAGCGATTCCTACTGACAACTGCAAACCAGCCACCATCCGATGCGCTGGGTAGAAGACAGATGGCCGCATGTGGCACGGGTGCATGGGGAGCGCAAAGCCGCACAACCACAATCCTAAGAACCCTACAAAAAAGGTTTCCTCATCCATGCCCGGGACGGCGATCTCTGACAAGGGCATGACGGCGGCGCCGGGGAGATAAAAGTCTTTGTGGTCATCCTCCGATGTGGGTCGGCGGTCCAAGCCGAAGCCAAAAGGGTCATCAAGCTGGGCGAACTTCTCGCTCCGCTCCGATAGGAACTCCGGTCGAATGAAGCGGGCAATAAAATCTGCGAAACTGATTCCCCGGACGCCCGATTCCAGATAGAGCCCTTCATAGATCTCCAGCACCTTCACCAAGCCCGGGAACTGGTGCTGAATAGCATTCTCCGGCGTCAGATCAAACACCAGCGGCTTGGTGGCAAAGACGTATTCATCAGGAGGAAGCAGCTCCTCGTAATGTTCCCCCCTCATCGGCAGACCCGAGATTTCAGCAAACTCCTCCAAGGAGATAGAGACTTCCCGGTCCGTCATCAGGAAGGTGTGGGTGGGGATGTTCTATTGCTCGATAAAAGCCTTAATCCACCACGTTGGAGGAGAGGGATACTCAAAGAATACAAACCAATCTTCATCAGATGAGTCCTCTTCGCCGATAGGATGTACCGGGCCCACTGCAAATATCCGGCAGGCGGTCGCGGGATTAATCCAATGTTATAGGCCTGTCCCCAAGGGCGTGCTTCACCCTTACAGATTCGCCTCCCTAAAATATCTATTGCCGGCGGCGGCTGCACGGGAATAGCACCAATCGCAGGCTGGAGGAGTTCATCCGAATTCCAATTTTTGACCTCCACGGCATACTTCACCGGGGGTTCATCTGCGTAAGGGGGTGGAGATATGGGCTCAGACGGCGTGGCGGAACTGAAACTTCGACGACCCTGGATGATCTCATTATACCACATACCCCACAAGTGAAGGTTCTTGTGCTCAGGGTTATGATCCTTAATGAGAGCGAGCACCACTCGGTCCACCGGTGCCTGGGGAAACCCTCCCTCCGAGCGAACAAACGGGAAAGACAAATTAGCAGACATGTTTCCTGTGGAGGGACAAAAATTAGCCGTCAGTGTTGTAATTCCAACGCTTGGCGTTTTAAAAATTCTTTTTTACCACATTGCAATGCAGTGGGTAGGGGACCAAATGGGGACCCACAAAATCTGGATGACAGTGCATCAGTTAATAAGACAGTCCCATCATTGGATGAGACTGTCAATTAATGAAAAGATCACCAAGAGAATATTCTCATTAATAAGAAATCCCTAGAGACAAGGAGAAAATCTCCTCTTTCAGAGCAAAGCTCTGTCACAGAGTGACATTTGTCAAACTCTGGTCTTAGGGGAATAAAATTTCCTAAAAAGAGCCTAGCTCTGTGGTAATAATGGAAAGATCCATCGAAAAATTCTTAGCTCTTGAAAGAACTAAAATTTTGGGATCTTAAAAATCCATGAAAACTTATAAAAAGTTCTTCATTTTCAGATCTAAAGATCTACATTTGATCCATGAGCAAAGCTCTGTTCATGGGTTAAAACCCATGAACCTCTGTAGATCTATAGATTTTTTAGAGCAAGGCTCTGTTAATGAAACCCCAAAAGGGTTTTCTTTATATCAAAACATCTATGAGAGCAAGGCTCTGTTGAATAATTTAATTTAATTTAATTTAAATTTTTACCTAAGATGATTCTAGGTTCTGAACTTTGAAGTTCTTAGAAAGAAACAAGAGCAAGGCTCTAAAATTCTTAAGCAAGAGCAAAGCTCTGAAAATCAAGATTCTTGAAAATGGTAAAACATTTTTTAAGGACCAAGAGTCCTATTTATAGGCGCTTGCGCCCCTTCAACTTATCAGTTGATCCAATGGCCAAGATCTTGCCACCGCCGCACTCGCGTGGACGCCACGTGAGCGCAACGATGGGGGGGCATTTGTTTCCCCCAATCAGACCAAGGCTCTGTTTGAATTTTAAAAATTCAAAAAAATTGAAGTAACGCTTCAAATTCCATGTGCTGCGCGCAACGCGCCACGTGTTGCGCGCAACGCGCCACGTGTCAAAAACTGATACGACAGCACAGCGCCCAAGGCAGTGCGCCCAATCAGAGCAAAGCTCTATTTAAAACAAAATTAAAGGAGGCAACGATTCAGTTGCACAAGCGCTGCACTGCGCGACACGTGTCAGCGCAGTTGCATCTGCGCAAGCACTGCACTGCGCGACACGTGTCAGCGCAGTTGCGCTGCGATGTGCGCTGCGCGACATGTGTCAGCGCAGTTGCGCTGCGCGACACGTGTCAAGCGCTGGGGCGTTTGCGCCAAACAGAATTAAAATTACAGTAAGATCTTTCTGTTCTTGTTAAAACAAGAAAATTGTCTTCTGTAAAACAGAAGCCCTTGGATCAAAGATCCAACGGTGGGGAAAATTCCCCAAATCACTCAGAGAAAGATCTCTTTAACAAATTTAACTAATTAATGGGCACTATATAAAGGCTCTTAGACCCCAATTCACAAATCATCAACACAGAGAGAAACACAGAAATCAAAAACTTCAAAACAGAGAGAACTCTGAAGAATTTTTTAGAAGAACTCAAGAAAAGAAAAAGGTAAAAACCTTTATAAAAAGAGAAGAATTTCTTCTGAATAGACCATTGATCTAAGAACAAGATCAAGGATCATTAATAAAAAAATAAATAATAATAGTGCCTTACACTTTCTCATGAACCATTGGTTCTGGAATCTCAAAGATTCTTTTCTTGAATCCAAAATTGGATCAAGTTATTGAAACAGTGCCTTGCACTTGCAAAAACTGCACTGTTGCGCTCCTGGGTTGGCACAAGCCACCAGAGAGCGCCACGTGTCAGCTCCAAGACCATTTGCGTTATGCGCTTTTAAGATAGAGTATTGCTCTCTGAAATTGGCGCAACTCATCAGAGCGTGCCACGTGTCACAGCGCAACAGCGCAGCGCACTGCGCTAGCGTGACACGTGCCACCTCCACAAGCGCTTGCGCTCATTAATTGGCGCAATACACCTGACAGGCCACAGCCAATTTGATTAATGCACTGCATTATTTACAGAAGGGCCAAGCCCAATTAAAGAAGGCCTAGCAGGCCAAACTAAATGCAATGCATTATTCTAAAAAAGGGCAGAGCCCAAACAAAGGTCTGTCAGACCAAAACAGATGCTCTGCATCATTTATAAAGGGACAGAGCCCAAATCAAAAAAGCCTAGCAGGCTAGAATAAAATGCAGTGCATTATCAAACATGGGCAAAGCCCTAGCACAAGCCTAATAGGCCAAAGACAAAAACGTTGAATATTCTCAATTGGACTTAATCCAATCATTGCCATAAGTCCTCAAATTAAATTGATTGAGCAAGGTTGCTCTCTTAAATCAATTTACATCCGGTTCAAGGGTACATCTCTGAACTCCTCTGACGCCTATCGTTGTAATCCTTCAACGACGTTAGAAAGGCGACGGGTCCCAACAACCACACATCCATACGGACTGTGGGGTCCTTAAACTCGTGGACTAATGCGTCCTTAAACACAACCATACGGACTGCGGGGTCCTTAAACTCATGGACTAATGCGTCCTTAAACCGGGGTCCCTAAACTCGTGGACTAATGCGTCCTTAAACACACCCAGATGGACCGTGGGGTCCTTAAACCCACGGACTTATGCGTCCTTAAACTAACGGACTAATGCGTCCTTAAACACACCCATATGGATTGTGGGGTCCTTAAGCCCATGGACCGAAACGTCCTTAAACTACCTATGGACCACCATGTCCCTAAACTGGCAGTGGACCACTACGTCCCTAAACTGGAACAATAGAGCCTCCAAACGCTCTTTTGTCGGATCTAAACGATCCCGTTTTAGTTGATCTTAGCCTCAAACATGGCTAATGCATCCTTAAACATTCAATCGGATTTCATATTCCTTAATCAACTTTAGTTCAAGGGTACATTTCCGAACTCCTCTGATTCCTGTCGTTGTAATCCCTCAACGTCGTCAGAGAGGTGACGGGTCCCGATGGCCACATACATTAAACGGACCACTACGTCCCTAAACTGGAACAATAGAGCCCCTAAACGCTCTCTCCGTTAAGTTGATCTTAGTCTCAAATCAGACTAACGTATCCTTAACGAACGTTTAAGTTGATCTTAGCCTCAATATGGCTAACTTATCCTTAAACTAAAAAACCAAACCCAAATCTAAGTAACTACGGATTTGGACTAATCCACGTCCTACGGGCGACGGCATAACTTAGTCTCTGTATACAATCCACAGGCATCCACAAACAAAACAATCACACACGACACGAAGTGAAATTCTGGAGAAGGAGAAAGTTGTTGCCGTGAAGCGGTAGCGTAATTAACTGCAGGGGCTTGCGCCTGCAGGGAAGAGCGTCCCCACAATCAAAAACCCCTCAGACGAGGGGGAATCTGACGAAGTCTGCTACATCGGCCGCATCCGTCTAAACCTATGCACGGTGCCATAAATCAACTTGGCATCTTTGGAGAGGTGGACGGATAAAACCAAATAGCATCTGCCCCGAACCACAGGCATGTAGACGTCTCTCAGTCGTCGCGCCGTCCTTCGGAGGGGAACACCTGTTGTTTAAATATAGTGCCCCATATTTCATTTTAACGTTTCGATATTCCGTTTATATCATTTTAGATCTAGATCATGAAAATAATCTTGTTACATAGTAGATTACATTAAACTGCATCCATACCAATATTTATTTCACATAGTGCTTATTTGTACATCCCATAGTACCATTTTATAGTTTGTAACTTTTCGAATACCCGTTTGCATCCATTTCATTTAGAATATATATAATTGCATTCATAGATCACTTAAATATATAACACTGTAATATTGGCACCCCGTGTTTAATAAATTGCATCATATTTAGTATTGGAACCATAAGCGTAACCTTAATCGATAACTGTGCATCCATGTGTTTGAATTTTACCTATTTACATACCACATCACACTATTCCTTTTTATTGTTACATTGGTACCCCATACTTGTTTTTGTGTACCCATACTTATTATAGTTTGATTATGAGCACCCACGTGACATTTGTGCACCCCTAACAGGACTTGATACACTACTACTTGACACGACTTGATACCGTGCACTTCTTGACATGATTGGATCTATATACACTACCTGACATGACCTGATGTACCACAGCTTGACCTATTACCTGATTTTGTTACCAATGCCAACAATCTTGACATGTTGTCCCTACGGACATTTCCTATTGTCTATTCAGACAAACCTGTACCTGCTTGATCCTGTGTTGGCATTAGCTCCAGATTTATCAATACCTGACTTGAACACATAACCTGGGGTATGGGGAAATCAATGATGAAACCTGACTTGTAACTCGACAGTTCGATACCTTTACTGATCAGTCTTACGGGCTAGGCCAGCCCCGGGGTGATGCTGCTGACATCACTCATCGTTACATACTACCCTTTACTGCCTTGCGGCGCGTCTCGGATTCAGCCCGAGAATCTTGACCGTGGTCCCGGGCATGCACGGGATACTATTGAGTTACATCGATGATTCATCAAATTGATTTCAAAGACTTGAGAGTAAATAACCCAGTAGATCAGTTTAGATTACTCACTGCACATCACCTGTGCCTTACCCTTCACTGTCCTTATTTATATTATTGTTATACATGTTTTACTGTTCATACTCATACCTGTATGTCTTGCTACCCCTGTTTATATTATTACTTGATGTTATGACGCACTGACGTATGGGTTTTGCATGGCCCAGATCCTCTACCTTTGTCGCAGGCTGATCAGGAGTATTTTCCGCCGTCAGGCCGAGCAGTGAGGATCCAGTTTTACCTTCCAGGTGTTTTGTTTCTATTGCTTCCGCATATTATTTCCTGACTCTTTTATTCTGGTATATGGACATGTACTAGATAGTTATTTATTTTTCCTGTTCTTGATATCTCTACAGTCGTAATGTGACTGTGGAGGGATTTTTCCTATCCACAGGTAGCATGGTTGGCTCTGTCACGTGCCTATCTTAGCACACTCTGGGAAGCGGAGCGTGACATGCATGGTCTAGTGGTGGTCTGGTGATGGCACGGTTGTGATCCGGAGGTGGCACGGTCGTGACATGGTGATGGCATGGTCTGAGCAGTTGTGTGTCGTGGTCACAGGGCTAGACAACGACGGTGACTGGGTCGCCTGGATCGTCGGCGACGTGTGCGACTCCGGCGACGGCCAAAAACCGATCAAGAAAGCAAGAATAGAGAAAAAAGAAGGAAAGAGAAGAAGAAAGAAGAGAAGAATAGAGTTGTGACTATTGGCTCTGGGTTCAGAGGACAGGGAAGAGGACGACGGCGACGATGGCTGCCGTCGACGTCGAAGTTTTCCGGCGATCGGTAGAGGGGTTTTTGCTGTCGGGGTTCGTCGGAATTTTTAGGTTGCTGGGTTTGGTCGTTAGGTGCAAGGATCTCAAGGGGAGAAGAAGGAAGAGGAGGTAGTTAGGGTGACGAGGTCGAGGTGGTGAGGTGATCGGCGATGAGGTTAGGATTCGGATCTATGTGGCGTCGGGGTTTGTGGGTTCGGTGCAAGGTGTTCGAGGATGGAGAGGGATAGGAAAGGAAGCGGTGAAGGTGGTGGCGAGGACGAGGAGGCGGTGGTGACGGCGAGCGGATGAGGGCGAGGGGAGCGGGCATGGCTAAGGTTTGGGTTTCTAATGAGAAGGAGAAGGAACAGAAGAAAAATAGAGAAGAGAGAGAAATGTTAAGTATTAATAGGATTATAACAATATATAATTATATATATATATATATATATATATATATATATATATAATTAGTTAATAAATATATATATTATATATTCCTATATAAACGGTTAAGGTTTTAAAAATATTATAATATATATTATATAGGATTTATAGCTAATATAAAAATACTCCGAAAAATACCTGGGTCATCTCTAAAAATCTAGTTTTAAAATATGGATAATATACGTATCAGCCAAAACTATAATGAGATATCCGGTTAGATAAAATGTATACCCCCAAGAACGGATACACGTAAAAACACGTAGCGATCTAAACGAGTCTGTTTCGTCAAACCGAACCTGAACACGATGTCTGGATGCAACCATAGGGTATGGGGTATGATACATGCCATGCTAGATATTAAAAATATTTTTTGACCATAATTTGTATTATTTAAAAATATATGCAGATACTAAAATATGATACATGTATATATATCAAATCTAAATGTGTACGGATCCTCTGTACTGGTAAAGATATAACGTAATCTTGAACCATAATGGGTTTCAAGTATGCGGGTCGGGTCGGATACTATTCACAGATACCAAAAGCACCATCCGCACCCAAAAACAAGACTAAACAAGAAAACTGTCACAAAATTAGGAAAATACCCAAATCAAATATGGTATAAATGAGCTAGGGTGTTACACCACATTTTCTTGACATCCTCATCTCGAATTAAAACCTTCTGATTTTCATTTTTGACACACTTCACCATACATAAGTCTCCGGTCAACCTTTTCCGTATCCGAGCAATCCAGTATATATCATTTTCAGCCTCCTTAGTGTCCAATTTCTCGTACACTTCTTTATAGATCTTAACTTTAGCTTCCCGAATAGATTTTTTAACTTCTTTTTTAGCCATTTTATACTTCTCAAATCTCTCCGCATTTTTACTCTTCTTCAAATTTTTATAAGAATCGCTCTTGATTTTAATAACAATCTTTACTTCTTTGTTCCACCATGATGTGTTCTTAGATGGTGGAACACTACCTCTCGACACATCAAGTAGATCTCTAGCTACTCTCTTGATATAACTAACCATCTTGTTTCATATTCTGTCTGAATCATGTTCGGACTGCCAGTCTGCCTCTTGGACTGCACGATCTATAAAAACCTTTTGGTTAGTTTACTTCAGTCGCCACCACTTAATTTTAGGCTCTATCTTACGTTTAATCTTTCTAGACGCTCTTTTAAATCGAAAATTTAGAATTAAAAGTTTATGTTGAGTGGTTATACTCTCACCTAGTATTACCTTACAGTCGATACAACCACCTCTATCTATCATTCTCGTTAGAAAAAAGTCTATTTGACTTGCACTTGATCCGCTCCTAAAAGTGATAAGGTGAGACTCTCTTTTCCTAAACCAAGTGTTTGCTAAGATCAAGTCATAAAACAAGACAAAATCTAGAATCGAGCTACTCGCTTCATTTCTTTGTCCAAAACCAAAACCTCCATGGATAGCATCAAACCCACTACGACCAGAACCTACATGTCCATTGAGATCACTAACAATAAATAATTTATCTATACTAGGTATCTTTTGTATCATCTCGTCTAAATCCTCTCAGAACAGACGCTTACTAGCGTCATCAAGACCTATTTGTGGTGCATAAACACTAATAATATTAAGGATCTCCCCATCTAGAATAAACTTAAGCAGTAAAATTCTATTAGTTTTTCTCCTAATCTCAACTATATTATCAAACAACCGTTTATCTATGATTACACCTACCGCATTACGATTTTTATGTCTACCCGTATACCAAATCTTATAACCCCAAGGCTCTATGACTCTACACTTTTTACCTACTCATTTAGTTTCTTGCAAATACCAACTCTCCTCCTGATTATCACTTCCACTAATTCTGTTAGTCTACCCGTAAGGGAATTTATGTTCCAAGAAGGTAGACGGGTCCTATGAAACTCCTGCTTATTTGTTACTACACCCGGAGTCCGATGTAGCGCGTTGTTTCTGGATGACGACCTAGAAGCCCTTGCATACTTAACACTATATCCTGGATCCGATATAGCGCGTTGCTGGATAGGGAACGCCCCGAGAATTACAATTTACAATACTAGAATTGTATACAAGCAGATGGTGTCTCTGTTAAGCTTTTTGCAAAACAAATAGATTTTACATTCAAGATGCTGGTTTCTAATAGGTGTTATGCTGTTGTAGCTTGATGGTAATCGCTAAATTCTCTTCTAGTTGAACAAAAGCTCTGCAAATATCATGACGTGTCCTTCTTTGACAAAAAGTTATAAAATCCATTCTATAAGGTTTTTACAGCAGCTATATAGTTGATGGATCGAGCTGGACTCGATTTCCTCATAACTTTTTCTTAGATGCGCTTTACAGAAACTGAACCAGTGATCTTCCATTTTGAAAAATGTTTTTAACCTCGGTAGGAGTTCTCCGTGGAATGTTTATTCCTAACTTTTGATATAGAAATTTAAAAAGGAAGCAAAAAATCTCAAAAAATCTTGCAAATCATTTTGTCCATTTCGAAGGTTCACATCCACCAAAAAGCTTATTGGACTTTGAGAAGTAGGAAAACATTTCACTCAAGTCCCTATTTATATATTATTTTTTTTAAGTAGGGCAAAACCCATGACCTGTATCTGGAACGGTTATTTTGCTCAATATTTTAGCCAATTAGTTTGGGAGGGCGGTGGCTTAAAAAGATTACTAAATGACTAATGGTAGCTTTCACACTAGTTTTGCTTGCTAATTGTGAGCTCTTGAGTTGTTAATGATGGTGCCCGTGGAGTCGTTAGCCTTGTTACTTGATTTCACATTTGCTTGTAAGCTAAATATTTCCTGATGTTTTCAATCTTGTTTTATGATAGTTAATTTGTTGAGACAAATA
The DNA here is from genome assembly GCA_030015575.1 of Agapanthus africanus. Classification (NCBI taxonomy): domain Eukaryota; kingdom Viridiplantae; phylum Streptophyta; class Magnoliopsida; order Asparagales; family Amaryllidaceae; genus Agapanthus; species Agapanthus africanus. The sequence goes on from JASDDO010000233.1 coordinate 154,877, forward strand.
GAAAATAAAGGTTAGACTTAGCCCAAAGCTTGAGACCTAACATTTAGTCTCTAACCAACTGGGCTTAACTTAGTTGGTATTAATTTCCTTTTCAATATGGCAGGCCGCAAGTTCGATTCCCCAAAGGGGTTGATTTCAAAATTTTAGTCTCTTAATCAAACTATAGATTTCACTTCTATTTATAGCAGTTGGATGATGCAAATATGAATTAGGCTAGTTGTCAAATTCGATCTAGTCTATTTTCAAATTTGAAACTAAGGAATAAACCTAAGACGACTCAGTGGCTGGCCATAGACTTGTTGGCAGGTAATAACTGCATATATGGAAGGGTCGTAGGGCTCGTTTCTCAACCGTAATACATATAAGATTTTTTTATGATGGTATGCAGAACCGCAGTGAATAAAAAATCAAAGCACATGTTAAGCCTGATCTGAATTCTGACACATAACATTTTATTGACATTCAGTAGCATTCCGAGATAAATCCTAGGTAAACCATTCAGTAATATTATTTGATATATGTTTCACTATTTCCTTTACAAACTTTACTCGATTTGTGGTCCAACATATCCAACTTGTACACTGGGCTTTAGTTGGGCCTAAAATTGGGCCTTAACTATTAATTACATTAAAAATTCTAGAGAGCTCGAGAAATCAAACACCTTTTTCTCGCATCTTCTACGGTTCTACCTCTCTTCTTATTTATTCTCAAAATTTTAGCGATTAGGAGAGAGAAAGCAGTGAGAGAGAGGGAGGCAGGGATGTTCTTCTTCTTTGTTGGGGGTTTGGAGCAGCAAGCGGGCCGGGTCCTCAAGCCCAGCGCCGGCCGCTGCATCCGATGCGGATCCATAGCGGATCTCGTCGAATCCGAGAAGGTCCTCAAGCTCTTCTTCGTACCCGTTTGGCGCTGGCCCGAAAAAGATCCGGCCTTTCACTGCCGCGAATGCTCCTTCCTCTTTCCCCAGTCGCTGTCTGCAGGCGCAGGCGGCGGCGGCGGCGGCGGCGACAGGACGCTGCCAGCGGTTTCGTCGGAGCTGACGTGTCCGGCTTGCGATCGGGTCGTTGAGCGAGAGTTCAGGTTCTGCCCTTTTTGCGGCGGCGCGCTCTGAGGGTTACGAGGTTAGGGTTTAGGGTTTTGGAGTTTGAGATCGAGTTGCGTTTTGTGTGAGTGACTGTATGTGTTGTGTAAATAAAGTTGGGGTTTTAAATGAAAATTTTGATGTTTTTATAGTTAGCATTTTGGTCTTTGTGTAATGCTACATAATTTTCTTGTATCATGTAAATTTCTGCAAAGTGAATATATATGTCCTCAATCTACTAACATTTTGCATTAGTTAATCCTGAGAATGCACTGGTGAAAAATTATAGGGCAATTTACAGTAAAATACCTTTTAATTGTCATGGTTTTTCAGTAAAATAGCTTAAAGTTTTATTATTACAGCAAAATACCTTAGACTATGGCCTTTAAAATAATTTTTGTCACTAAGATATCCTCAAAAGCAGCACTCAAGGTGTTCTAATGTAAAGGAAAAGCCCTAAGGTATTTTAGTGAAAAACTGATGCTATTTTAGAGTAATTTACCCAATAGTCATACAGAATCGCTCATGATAAACTATAGATGCTGGGCTTCAATTCATTCATTTATATGCTAACATGATTAAATAAAGAATAAGCTTTTATTGCAGCCCTTGAAGTTCAGTAACAAGCTGTAAATGGTGGAAAACGAGTAACAAAGTGAGATTACCAAACGATATAAGCACGATTTTGCTAATCAATGGAAGTGTAAAAACTGAGGCAACCCAAAAGATAGAACAGTATATATCTTTTATTTTCAAAGAGTTTTACTTGATACGGAGACTTGAAAAACCCTCAAAAGAAAACAAAATGATCTTTATTGCTCACTTCAATATGATTTTGCAGTTTGATCATCCAAAAAAAGGGTTTTCTTCATACAAAGTAAAGAACAAGAAAATAGGAGGGCAAGATGAGAACTCTACATAGAATGAGAAAAAGGAAGATAATAGGGGGTCAAAAAGGAGGTACACACTGAATTTCTATGCCCATCTCTTGAACTATTGTACATCATATTTTACAAAGGGAAGCTGGTCATCCCCTCAGCAACCAGCTGCTTTCAAATCTACTGCTGCTTTTGTGCAATATAGACGAATCTTCTTCTGGCTGCTGAAACACCTGATACCATCATCGATTCATCGAAACTTGTTTTCTTTGAAAAAGAATGATTGTATTCTTTGGAAATTTCTAATTAGCAGCAGCAGCAGCAGCAGCAGCGAAAGTTCAATGTAGGCTAGTCTTCGTCTTCTTGCTTGGTGAATGGCAAATGCTTGACTCCTCTCTCAACTGCATCTCTCCATATCCTGTATCTTACTCCGAGTTTGTCATAAGAAACAGGCAAGTTCCATACGTTTGCGCCATTGATCATCCGTTCTTGTTGACTGAGCACGAGTCGTAGATCCTCATTCAATACCTGATTAAGAAAAGTGCAACATATGTAAATCTTAGTTCCAGATCATGTGGTATGCTTGATTTCACTAAGACAGAGATAATCTGTCACCGTTCTTGATGAAAATACAACATGCATCTTATGTTTCATGAAGAAATCTTTATGTAGATTTCTTAATGAGGAGAATTATACTTCATTGGGTTTTAATTTAGGATTTCAACTGGTTTTAAGAAGGCCCAGTCATATTAGTTGTTATATCTAATGATAAAGAAATAATAAAATGAACCATCACAATGTCAGGCTTCCCTTAGTTTTGAGCTAACACTTTTCTGTGCCTGTATCGTTATTTTCCTTTGCAAGATTTTGAAATAAAGAGCTTTATTTCTTAATCAAGAGTGTATTTTGTAAAGTTAGAGAGATCCTATTTATGGTTTATTTAGAATAACAATAGAGATTAAATGCACCGCTTGGTGAGAGTGACAGAATCGAATTTAGTTGAGCAATTAGGACTAGAGGCGGCCAAAACAATTAAAACTTACAAGTAAAGACAGTTAAGAAGAATAAGGTATCTGTTAATTTAATTGAGGAAATGATCTCCGACCTCATAAGTTTAGAGTTAGAAATTTATTGTTAACAAAAACACGACATAAAGAAATGAGCTTATTAAAGAACAAATGACATACCTTCTCTGCAAAATACCTCCACAATATATGCATGAAGGGAACATGCAAAAGAATTGGAGCAAAATCCAAGGACATCCTGTATAAAAGCCTAGTTTTGCCTCTAGATGAAGGAAGACACACATGTAGCTGGTGTAAATGTGTCGAGCACTGTCTAGTATTTTGCCCCTCTAATTTTCCTGGCTTTGATATCCCAATTGTGGAGAGGACCATACAAGGGGGCTTGAATTCCATGTCAATAGGGTATGGGTCCCAGTATCCTTGGAGGCCTGATGCAGGAGTCAGAAACTTTACCAAGCTGCAAAATTATCAACCACAAAGTTAGAGCCAATATCGGGGGGGGGGGGGGGGGGGGGGGACAAATCCAAAGAGTAAATATCGCCGGCAGGAATTTGGTAAGCAACTGTTCAGCAGATAATTGAAATTCTTATAGTTTGAGCATTAATGGATTTGTTTCAACTCTAACCCGCAATTTCAAAGTTTTGGTGCCAATGACAGGAAGTTAAAGATGATGAGCCACACAGCTGTATTATTTTCTTAAATATGCTATCAAATGCACTCAGCATGAGATATGTACCAGGCTTGCTCTGAACCATCTCTGTATTCATGCCTCTGCACCAAAACTCCAAAGGTGTGGTGAAGTTTGAGGGATATAATTATTCTAAAACAGCTCATGTTTGATCCCATAAAGGATCTTGACGGGAAACAGTAGAATATAAAAGTATCTCTCTTCAGACTTTTCATATTATATCGACCCTGTCTACATTCCACGAAAGCACATATAAAAAAAAGAACAGAAAAAATCAGAGGTTTGGTACAGTAGCAGGAACTTGGCATTTACAAGCTTCAGTGCCATGTTGCTAGCCCATGCAAATTATTATGAGTGTACAAGATGTCTAAAATGCACAATTTCTTCCAAAAAGCAAGAATTGATGATGATTTCAAGCGAGAAAAGAGGCATTACCTTGGAACACTCCATCCCTTGGCAAAAGTAGACGTGTGGGTAAAAGGAGCATGAGCAAGGTCTAAGAGATTGTCTAGCAGAAGTCCATGTTCCACTGGTAGCTCCATCACAATCTGTTCACATGAAAACAATGTAAGACCTTTGTAGAGTATGATCCCCTTCTACATATCAATTATCAAGAGTAACCAACAATGTTTGCTAAAATGAGGATTCGGAGCTTACCCTGACATGGCAACACCCCCAGTTCATGTATTTATTTATTATAGAAATTGATGCGACTTACCCCCTTTGTATTAGATAGGTTCGCTTTATGTCACATAAAATCGAGCAATTGGTTGTTGCCATATCAGGGTCACTGTAGCTGTAGGTTGTAGCCTACAAAAACTGTAGAGACAGTTTTCTCTTCTGATCTATCAACATATCTTACCTCTGCATGAATTTTGAATCCCGGAGGAGGTTGCAAAGAAGGAAGTGTAGCCGTGCAGGGTGCTTCACCAGGCCAAATCCAGACCATTCCTTCATGCTCGAAACATGGCAAGGATCGTATCCGCACATTAAGCATGCGTGTTGATGGCATTTTCTCACATTTTCCATCAGTAGTGTACTCCCAACCTAAAAATAAAATTTCGTCAAGTTATGAGTCGCTTGACTATGCTTACTTTTCCATCTTCAACACAATATTGTTACAGATAATAACTTGTGACCAGCTATGAAGCACGGACACTTCTACTTGCTTGCCGTGTCCGACACGTATCAAATGCTTGGAAAGTCGGACACTTCGCCTGACACGTGTCCGAGACACCTCGGCCGTGTCCATCCATATTGGACATGTCCGACACTTATGGATTGTATTTTTATGTGTTTCGCTTTTAGTTTTAAATATGTATTTGTTTGTGCTTAAAATAACTCATGGTTTTGAATGAAACTTATCACATTGTTTTTGTTTTATTGTGCTTTTAATGATAAACCAGTACATGTTTCCTCTCGTAATGCATTATATTTTGTCTAATATATATAATTTTATATATTAAAAAATAATATAGCCGTGTCCCCGTGTCCACCTTTTGACAAATTTGCCATATCCCGTGTCCGTGTCCGTACCCATGTCCGTGTCTATGCTTCATAGGTGACCAGAGAAACTAGGATAAGCTACACATTACATGAAATAGCATAATGTAATGCAGAATATAGATAAGTTAATTTTTTTTATCTTGTATGGAAGCATATGAAGAATAAGCGTGTCACCTACCATTTAAATTGAAAAATGCACTTCACTTGCATAGTAACTAAATCACAGTAAACGAGCAGGACACTATTAGGTGGAAGCTAGACAAGAACAGCAAGTTGTTGGTTAGATCTTATGTACCAATTCCTTTGGAGAAATTAAATCTGACTTGAATCAAACTACTTGGAGAATCAAGTCTGCTGAAAGAGCGTTTTTATAATTGGTGCAAGAATGCAATTCTAATGATGGACCATCTGATAACGATGAATGGAATGGTACCTGAGGTTAAGAGGTTTTCTTTGATAGTATGTACACTTTCATATTGTTGTTACTGTAACCTTATTTTGTAAGGCACTATGTACTTTTCATTTATTGCATGTATTGTGTCCTGTTTAACTGGAGGGGCTCTCGCCTAAAGTACTGACTAGTCTGACTTCGTTCAGTACCTTTCAGTTGTTGGTTCCATTAAATTTTCTTCACCGAAACACCGAGGGCGGGGGTTAATTTACCCAATCGTCACACATAAACTGCTCATTGTGTTCATAACTTGGGTTATATTCTCCTAAATTTGACGCTCTTATGAATCATATGATGGATCTAGTAAGACTATTACTTGTAATTACTCAAGGAGTTTCAACTTAATTAAGCCCACAAAGACGTATACTCTCTAACATCAATCCCTCCCCCCCCCCCCGGATTAAGTATAAAAGAGAACTAGTTCAACGCATGGGAATTGTGACAAGGAGCTCACAAGCTCAGGAAATGCAACCAACACAAAGAGGAGGTTTGAGCAGAGGTAGGGAAATTAATTTAACCCAACTATATATCGAAATGAAGCATATAAGAGAACTTAGGATTTAAAAGTTTTTAAGAACTGCTCTCATCGTTCCAAAAACCCCTTATGAATACATAATCTCGAAACTCATAATGAATAATAGCTTACCGTGATAAGGGCACTGGATCCTTCCCTCATTCACCGACCCAAGATGAAGCGGGCAAGCTCTATGGGCGCATGTATTCTGCACGCATCCTGGCTTCCCATCTTTCCCTCGAAATATCACCCAATTTTCTTCAAAACAATCTATTGGTACCTAAAGTAACACATAGATAAAAGCAACTTAAGGAATTTACAACAACATTTCGTTTATAACATCTTCTATTTAAGTTAAAAATATCTCACCATTGTGTCAGCTTTTAGATCAGCAGTGAAAGCAACCGGGTACCAAAAGTTCTTCAAGCTTGGATTATATGGTTTAACAGGACCAGAAATATTTAGACTTCTTTTATGTGACACGGTTTTTATGGCATGTTGGGATTCTGAAGAAGTGCTTGGCGCCAGTGAAGTGCAATCTGAACTGGATTCATTTGTACTTTTATCCTGAAGTACCCTCTCATTAACCAAAGTTTCAATGTATGCCAACTTATCCAATGCAGTACCAACCCTTGCCTCTGATATATGGACCTGATGAAAAAATTTATTGAGGGACGTTTTATTAATAGAAACAGAGGTAATTAAAGCAGGAAGACGAGTCTATAGTTATTTTTTCTTCAAAATTTTCAAGAAAATGCTATACCTGTCTGTGAGCTTGCTCGAGCTCTTGCTGAAGGTGTGCGAGTTCTTTCTTCATAGTACCTACTGATTTAAACTCCCGTGCCAAGGGGTTAAGGACCTCTACGACCTGCATAAATCAGAGGTGTATATAGTATTCAGTTAATTAGCCAAATTATGAAGTCTTTTGTTCCAACGAATCAGAAATCGAGAACATAATATTCAATTCTTTAGCCCAAATTATGAAGTCTTTGGTTCCAGAAAATCAGATACCGAGAACATAGTATTCAATTAATTAGCCTAAATTATGTAGTCTTTTTTTTTTCCAGCAAATCAGATACCGAGAACTAATATGTTATGTTTTTCTTTTTTGAAAACAAAATTGTATTGACATATTCACTCGACAAAATGCAACCTTTTTTTGGGGGCACTTATATTATAAAGTTTTTGACATTCTACTTTCGTCAATTGGCTCCGGCACGGTAGGTTTGCTCCATTAGAAGTTTAGAACATGACTCGAGAACCTACTCTAGGAAGCTATACACAAAGATCAAAGAATGAATAATCAGATAACTTTGGGAAATTGTAGACCAAAATTACACAACATGCAAGGTGTGACTTTTTACAAAGCCCAAAATACTAAATCCAAGCTAACTTGCAAAGCAAAAGCTTTAGCTACACTAGTTTACTCATCCAAGGGAGCAATTCAAAGATTTTAAGAAATGTAAGTCTAAGTAAACAAACAAATAAAAGTTTAACATTCATGTTTAAGACCGTCCATAGTTGATTATCATCAATAATAAAATTTGGACTAAATGGGATACCATTTATTATTTAATACCTTTTCATGTAGAATCATGATAGTTAGCAAGTCTTGACGAGCTCGCCAGTCACAGTATTGGATATCGAACCTGGCCACCTCCAAGGCTTGGTTTGCATCTATGAATTTACCCTTAGATAGAGGTATTCGAGGCCTAGGGTCCTCCACATCAAAAATCGCTTCCCAGTTATTCCTTTTTTGTAATCCACCTCCATCTTCTTCACCATATACAGCCAACACCCTGAATCCTACTCCACAGCTACCCTGCAAATTTGCATGACATAAATATACATTACTAATTTAAAAAGAATATGGAAGCCATTTACTCATGTAATTACGCCGACTGTTTTCTTAGTTTACATCATTTAACTTGAAATGTCTTATTTTTATAAATATATATTGGAACTAAACTATAACTTTCATTTAATTTAAAGAAAAATGGGGCCATTCTTATATTTTAACTATAATTGGATAATCACGCAATATGGTTCAATATTTTAACTAGTACAAATGGGTCTCTTATCTTTTTCTCTTTTTTCTCTCTACGGAGACTCTTATTCCATGAAATGTGATCTAATAAAGACACCTTTTAGACAAAACTATCTCCATCTTTTCTTTTTAAATCTAAATTCACCTTCTTTCCTTCAAACCAACTAATTCTATCATTTTAGTGTTTAAAAACAAAAGGGTCTATGAGCTCTTCAATTCAACTCCTTGCAGGCCACTAGAAAAAAAAAAGGAAAGGAAAATACTTGCTTTGAGTAAATGGGTCTGTGTAATTTATTCTACTAGAATTTTACCTTTTGAACTAAGTTCAAAATCGAAACAACTGGCTACATAACTAAACAAAATTTCAAATCCCAACCCCCACATCAAATTTCCTCGCCGATCAAAAAATTAGGGCAAATGGGTCTTTAGGTTTCCCCTTAAAAATCACAACTTTCGAAGGAAAAACAGATTTTTCCCATAAATTCTGAAAAATCAAGTGCAAAAGGGAAAAAAAAGGATGATTAAATAACCTTTTTTGAGTAGAACTTGGAAGAGGGACGTCGAAGCGCGACTGGGAGCAGAGACAGAGCTGAGGCAGCCGTCATGGCGATTGATTCCAAGGAGCCAATCAGAGAGAGAGAGAGAGGGAAGAGAGAATACAACAATAAAATTGGGAAATTTTGGGGGAGTTTCTAAATTTGTGATTTTCTTTTTTTGGGGTCTCAGCTTTGTGGACTGATAAGAGGCGGGAGTTTCTCGCGATCACTGCGAACCGCCCATTATTTGCCACGTGGATGTGTCCCGGTGTTCAACTGCTGACGTGGCAGAATAAGGAACCGTATGTTTGTGTGGGTCCCGGAGCCTTGAAAGTGAATATCTCGCCTTGTGGGATTAATCAGCTTGCCAGCTCGGATCAAAACGATATGATATTTTATCCACACTTTTTTATTCTTATCTCTATTTTGCAATTGAAATTAGAAAATGAAGTTTTTGCTGTTTGTGTGTTGAGAAAGAAACATGCATGTATGATTAAAGTTCGAGATTTTTGTACATGGAGTGGATCATAGCACAAGCACTAATTTATTATAAAGAAGCAGATAAATAAAAAAATTAACAAAACTTTCCGATGCAAATTGATCGAGTATTTCAACAATTTAGGTATGATGTAGTGATACATCCCAACTATTCATTACAACTCAACCTAATTTTTGGTTGTCCAATTATCAGTGCACCCACTCTATCATGCTGGAGATCCGAACTTGTACTTCAGTTGCATCTATCTATTTCAAATAAATATGGTAGCTTTCAAGCTTGTTTTCAAGCTTTGCCTAATACTACAGAGAACAAACTACCCTTGTCTGTCATCTTCACATAAGCTTGTTCCCATCAGTCACCAAAAGAGTATTTCTCAAGATCTCAGTTTCTCTAATAAGAAACCTGACATTAAAAATTAAAAAAAAAACAGATTACTTCAAATAAATAATCAATTGTAAAACCATGTTAAATTGTTCACCAAGGCTTACTTTCTAACCAATTTGCATTTGGACAATTTTTTTTTGAAAAAAAAAGGGGAAGGAAAACGAAAAAGGCTACACACAACAGTGTTGCAGAGAGTTTGGGACTTTCTATTTTAGGTTTAGATAGGTGATGGTATATTCTAATTATGCAGGAAAAGTACTGTCAACAAATTTTCCAGAATAATTATCATGACATGAAAGCCATAAAACAGTAGGGCCAGAACGTATAGAGAAGCTGATTGTTATTATCAGTAGATGTTCAATATCTTGCACGCTCAAAACTCTCTGATATTGTTTTCAACATCATGTCAAAAGAAACAAGCAGATAAAAAGAACAGAGATCCGGAGGGAATTTCACGAAAACAACCGGAATTTAATCACACAAAGCATTACAATAATAAACAATGGTGAAGAGGAAACAGCCAAGGCTGCAATATAAATAATTTGATTTACATACCACCCAAGTTTGCTTCTATCAAATTCCTTTTTCTTGTCAAACGCCCTGTACCGATTTATAGACCCTCGCCTTGTTCTCGAGCAACAGAAGTTGAGAGGATGGCTAGACTGCGATTTAGAAACGTCAATGCTGACTCGCAATCCATGATAATTTTAGTGGTTGACGAAGGCTCGTCTGATGTTGAGACCGATCCAACAGCCATGGCTGCATGAGAATCACGAAGACTCCTAAGGTTTCCCAGGAACTGTCATCAAATCAAACCATCAGCAATATATATTATTATCTTAGGAACCAACAGGTGAATGATTCATGTCATATGATTTGTTATATAAAATAGAAAGGATTCCATTTTTCCCTCAGTTAGAAAAAAGAACGAGAAAAAACCATTGCAAAGTCAAAATTTCCCATGTAGAGGGTTTCTATCATTTTATTTGCAATAGATATCTATTTGGGAGAGAAAAAAACATTCTGGCACGCACAGAAATCATTAAATAATTTTAAAACAAACCAGGAACCAGATTGATTGTAAAGGTGCAGATGTGGAGGAAAGGTAACAGGAAGAGTTACCTTCAAAAGAGTGTTGTAGGCCTCCAACAAACGATTGGCAGCTGGGCCAAATCCATGCAACTGTGGCACCTCCATCATGTGTGTCCAAGGTCGAATCTCCTATTCAAGTGCAACAAAGAAAAGAAAATTAATAAAATATGTAAAGCGAAACAATGATTAAGAAATTGTAATAACATAATCCCCAAGTCCGTATCACAGATAAGTGGTAGCACAGTGCAGCTAACTTCTATACAATGCAGAATGTCAGGAATATTGGTGATCAATTGCTGGAACTTTGAATGGGATGCAAAATAAAGCAATTTTATAAACATAACAATAGATTAAAGAATAAAATTGATGAACTTTATCTAGGAAATCCTGATAATACCTTGGTGTATATTAAATTAAAGGACTTGACAGTTTCCAGAAAAGACTCCAACTGTGCCCGAAGCTTTGATTCCGTTTCTGCATACTCTTCATTAGGATTGTAAGGATACTGTTGAGCAGAAGCCAAGATGAAATATAAGATGTAAAACAACAGGAAAAAGACCAAGATCCAAGGGAAAAAATTGCTTATAAAATGTAATATAACTCTGAAGCAAGAAATACGAATTCAGATACTAAAAAGAGGACATGACTTCAATGAATAGACATGGTTTCAGATTTGAAGACAGACATTGGAATGCATCGCAGATTCTTTAGGATGCTACATTCAATGAGATGTTGTATTTGGCTAAGGCCGCACCAACCATTCCAGTATTCTCCAAACCCACATATGGTTAGAAACAGGACAGTTTGGTGGTGCGCGCTTTATGCCCCCCCCCCCTCCGGTTGGGGGATATATGTCGGTGATTGAAGCAATGATCTCTGTGAAATAATTGTATAGAAACAAACTGGATACGGTGACAGAGTTATGGTTTTGCTCGACTTCGGGCAGAATTTAGGGGAAAAAAGGAATCGTAACCAGGTATCTTTTAACCTACTGTCACGCCCTACTTCCCAAAATACGGAAATACGGAGAGTAGCGAAGACCGGCCATGCTACCTACAGTAAGGAAAGATCCTTCCATAACCACATAAAACCTGTCTAGCTAAACCTGTCAAGATAATGTCCAAAAAAGAATAGATAACACTGATAATAATACTGCAACGAAACCATAAAATATACTAGCAATAAGTTCATAAGATAAAAGGAGGTAAAAATAAGGTTATGATACAATAGGTCCAAATAATACAAAAATCCGAAAAGACACATGAATCCTAATGTCCCGTAAGGGCGCACATGCTAAATTCTAACTGAAAAGAAACAAACCTACGAATTACTGGTCTTCTGCAAACTGCTGATAATCACTCTGATCCTGCTCGGCCTGAAAATCCGTCTATATACCTGAGATGGTAAGTCTTAAGGATGTCAGAACATCCCAACAAGTACTCAACGTAAAAGTATGTGTATGTGGTGTGATAGCATGAATATGTGAGTGTTATGAAACCCGTGTGCACATGTTTATACAAATATGGATATAGTAATAATATGAAATAGACATGTAAACAGGTCAAGTCGATTAAGTCACATCCTAACTGGTCACTAAAAGGTAATCTATTTTATCGTGAGTTTGAGTGTGCGTCAACCTCTGCAGGAGTATTCCTAACCCAAAGGTATGGCTCCAGAGATAAGCAAATACGGGTCTAACTGTGGAATGAACAAGCGACCGATATAGCCCGGTACGAGCTATAGTACATGCGACCGATATAGCCCGGTACGAGCTGTAGTAACAAGCGACCAATATAACCTGGGACGAGCTGCCGGCATGGGACTCCTGAGATCTTGTTGTACGAACGCACACTCAAACTACCTCAACCCCGGTGTATCTATACCTAACATGGTAATAAATTCAATCACAATATAGAATACTGACCGGACAAGAAAACGGGACAAATCACGATGATAGTACAGTGTGGTAAATATGTAAGCACGAGTAATTGTTTCATGGCATGAATATTCAGCGTTCTAATTAGTGATATCGTTTTAATGTAAGAAAATAGTAATCGTGAACAGGCATGTCATGTTAAGCATGTCGATGATATTAGTCTCAAGTAGCATGTCAAATGCAGTCGATATAATATGATAGTATCAATAATGTAAACAACAATTTACATGAATTTGCAAGTATCTCCATTTAATATCCGGATTTATTATTGGGAAGAATAATAAACTAAAATATGATTTTAAAGGATTAATATGATTAATGGATATTCTAGAAATCTTAAGATTTCATTTCATGCATGATGAACATAAGGTTTCATTTAATAGCATATGGTTTGTTTGTTAATAAAAACACAAAGCTAAATATATAAAATTAATACCAAGAGTATTAAAACACAATCAATATAGTTATCTTATATAAATGCACTTAAGCGTTCTGTTTCATACTATTAGTAACAATGAATTTCTTGATTGTATTATATATTGTATATTTATTTTCTTGCTGTTACAATGATCTTATATATATATATATATATATATATATATATATATAATCATGAACTAATGTTTACTAAGCACTATATTATGTAAGCTATATTCTACAAAGATTCAACAAAAATAAAACTGAATTGATTATTTAATTTAATGAAATAATAACTCGTATCTATCAATTAAAATTTATATCAACTATGTAAGTTTAAATATAAGCTATATTTATGTGAGCAGCATGCAAACTTACGTGAGCAGTATAAAACTAAGTTTTTCATCATGTATATAATAATTACGTGGTATTTTAGTGAAATTGCACAATAATACAATTTTCATTCAAATATTATAGACTAAGAATTTATTGTGATATTTGACGATATTGCATCGGCTAAAAAAAGCAAGAGTACTTGCGTCGGAGACGGATAAACACGGCGACATGAAGAGCAATTCCAAGCTTTGATGGATCGGCTAATTTTGAAGAAGAAAATATTGTGATGGAAAAGAGAGAAGGTTGATTTATATGAGAAGGAGAGAGATGATAATAATGAATATATATAAAGTTGTTATAACGTAGAAGAATAAAATATTGAGGAGAGAAATATATTTGAAGAGATCCAAATACCGTTAAAGAGATTAAATTATGTGGGAGTTTATAAAGGTTGTTTAGTATAAAATATATATATAGTTAAAATAGGTATAGCGTTTGTTATTATATAGGATAATAGGAAATACTTATATAAATATATAGGGTTTTAAATAGATATGATATATATAGATTAATTTAAATGTGTATGATTAAAATAAGTATAAATTTGTTTGGAGAGATAAAATATATTAAGAGAGAGAATACAAGATAATATATATAAGTTTAGGAAAATAATTCTCATGGCCTTTAATAGTTTAATTTGAAAGATTTAAAATAGGATTTAAAGATTAAAAGATTAATAATAATATATCATGGTAGACAAAATATTGTACTAGAATATAAATAAGATATTATTAGATTTAGCAAAACAAAACTTTAAAAGTTAAATATCACATACTTAACTAACTTAGATAACCATAATATATTTATTTACATATCTAGTATTTGAAAATATATTAGATGCAAATTAAAATAAGATATTAATAAATTATCAAAAAAGCTTAAATACTAAATATCTTTTGTTAAAACAACCATACTAATATTATCTATTTAGTTACGAAACTAATGTTAGACAAATAAATATTATATGTATAGAAATTTAAAATATTAATCAAATACTAAACAAACATAAATACTAATAATACACTTATTTAACAAATTTGGAAAATCATAACTATAACAAACTTAAAACAACAATAATAATATGTTCTATCTTAACTACAAAGTATTAAACTCCAACTTATAATAATAATAATAATAATATAACAAAACCCAATACATTCAAAAGAAAAAAAACTTACGATCGGGCTAGAGTGTTACACCTACCGTCTCTCTAAAATACTAATATGCAAAAGGATGGATATATAAACCAACTGGGATTCGGATTAGCTCAATTGCTACTAATTTCCTCCCCAATGCGAGAGGTCGCAAGTTCAATCCCTGAAGTGGGTTGATTTCACACAAAAAAAAGGATGGGTATAAGGCTTCAATAGTTTAATAGTCTAACTTGATAACAATGTGGAACATATCTTAATTTTCTAGATGTCAAAATTATCGATAAGTGGAGTTTTTTCGACTTGCATGCTGATTATTATAGGGTTATTGTGATACAACTTGGTTGACTGGAGAAACATAGAACCCAGAATGTTCAATGCCATAGTTGTGGTGGCCATAAAATTTGAAGGTGGAAATAAATTACAAAGCAAGCATACAAAAGATCGGAGTATTAGCAAAGCAGAATTATGTATTCTATTATTTCTGGGAGAATTATTTTCTGTACATAAATTGACCTTTGATGCCAGCTCCTGGACCATCTGTTGCAAACTTGACAGTTTCTTCGTATGCTCAGAAAGTTTTGACTGTAGTTCAGAAATATCTGGCCTGCAGAAAATTCATGCTTTCTATAAGTTACAAATGAGCGAGACATTGATTATATTAATTTCCAATGATTAAATAGAGGTTTTTCCATGATTAAGATATTCCGGTGTCAGCTTGAAGAGCCTAACCATATAAGAAGAAAAATTCGATGAACAACTATAATCAATATAAAGAATCTCCGAGGAGCTAGAACCATAAACTGAACAGACTACAACATGTGCAATATCATACCATAACCCCAAAGACTCAGACCATGTGCCAAGCTGTCAACTATTAATGGACAGCTTTGTGAACCCTGTCCTATGCATCACATGAAAACCAGACTGTGAGCACCACCATCAAACCCTGTCCAACTACAAATGCACCTTCAGCCTTATAATTTTCATGTGAATTAATCACTATTTGTGATATCCCCAAAAGTTCAATGTTTATCGCAGGCTCGTATTTATCCATTATTACAACTTCAGTCCATCTTTAAGGTTCCATTGGTAGATGACTAGATGCCCATACAATCCCTCTTTGGTGATATCCCCAAAAGTTCAATGTTTATTGCAGGCTCGTATTTATCCATTATTACAACTTCAGTCCATCTTTATAAGGTTCCATTGGTAGATGACTAGATGCCCAAACAATCCCTCTTTGTTCCCCATAAACTTCTCAACGTGGCTTTGCTCTACATCCCAGGAGGTGGGAGAGCTGGCGGGGAGCTAGAACATGAGGTCACAAGTTCAAGGCAACATCCAACAAGGAGAGAGGAGAAGGGTGGCAATAGATTGGATACAATTTTATAGCTCAAAACTAGTATTGCTTCAAAGCCTCCTTAGTTGTTTTCATTACTTGCTCTATCTTTCTTGTTTCCATTGAGCAGGTTCGCAATAAAGGTTGTACCTAAAGACAGCAGGATGATTCCAGACTTCAGGGTGAAAACAATTAAAGCGCTTCCTGTCAGGAAGGCCAGACCATAGATTGTTGACATACAATCCGTGGCGCGGCCCCCAACAACAAATGAAAATGTCAACTCTGTGAAGGTGTATGTAATTTGACAACATAGGTGAAGATGAAATACAGAATACTATCAGATTAAGTGTACTTTCAAATGGAGTAAATTAAGCCTAATGAGTTATCTAGAACATTGTTTACTATATTACTTGTTAATACTTAATACTTGCATAATGAACATTTAAAATCATAGAGGTCAGGTTGTAGAAACTGCTGGACCACACGACACTTGCACTTGACCAATGCAAGCGTGCACACAGCAGACCAACCGAAACAACTAATCTACCACATTTGCACATTACACAGTTCCCTCAACCTAAACTTCACAATATACATTGAACTAAGATAATTTAAAATGCTGTCATAAATTCTAGATGAGCATAAGCATAAAATGCTTACAATGGATAAATTGACTGAATTTGAACACAGAAGCATAAAATGCTTACAGTGGATAAATTGACTGAATTTGAACATCTGCAGGAAATAGTTTGCACTCCTCTGAGAAAACCTGTGCTTGTTTCTCAGCAATGGAATCTAACAATTGTACATCCTTTGCGAGCTGTTCGTCAACGCTGCAAGAATATCAGATTTTCAAATTAAGGGATCCCATATCTTCAATTATATCAAAACAATACAAGGAAAATTCAAGAATATATGGTAAAATGACATGGATAATGAATGCACAAAAAAAAAACTTGCTTCACCTCCATTCTGGATAGTCAGAGTAGCAACTCGCTTCCACAAGATCTACAATAAGATGAAGCATCTCAACACGTTCTTCATAACTACCTCTTCCCTGTAATCAATAAAAAATATCATTTCAGAAAAAGAAATATATGTTTAAGACCTGGTTAATGATAACAATGCAATATGTATGCAGATGAATATAGATGTGCTATCCACCAGCATGCATGTTGCAGAAGGCATACATCTTAAAGGAATGACCTTAATACCGTGAAATGACTATGAAGTTTTACAGCTACTGATTATAAAACCACAAGAACTTGGCGTTTTAGATTGTTTTTCGTCACCCATTGGGTGGGTCCCCTGCCTAGGGTAGACGAGGGTTTATTGATTATGGGGATTCTAATCTCCGGAAGACGCGGACAAAGCTGCCGTTAATTATCCCTTGTTTTGACGCGAGAGAACCTCCGATTAACGGATCATGTTGGCCGTAAGAACTCAATATATAATTTGCATTTTATGTGTGTGGAGCATGTGGAGTTGTATTGGAGGGTTCCCGAGAAGGGAAATATAGAAGGAAATGAGAGAAAGAGGGCGGGGGCACCGAGAGAGGTAGGGAGAGAGTGCGCCGAGGGGTCAGGTGCCCCTCTATAATCGGATGGCTTTCTATTTGGGTGGCCCCCATGGCTCGGGTGCCCCCATGGGTCAAGTGCACCCCATGCCAGGTGTTTGTGGCTGAGATCCCTTTGATCGGGCGCCTTCGCCAGATGATTTCTTCTTTTTCTTCGTTTTGTGTTTTGCTGGTTTTATTAAGGTTGTGGTTTTGACAAAATTCCAGCGGAATAGTCGCTAGATTTTGTCGTTTTTATTTTTATTTGGAGAACATAAACCGAAATATATGCTTCCACGTTTTGGGTGAAGCACGAATGGAAATCCACGTTCAATAAAGGGGAGTACGGATCGAAATCCGCACCATGAGGGATAAGCCCAAAAGCTTTCCCTCATGTGGGGCCACCCTCAACCACTCCTTATTTTGATGCCCAAAAGTCTTCTTTTGTTCTTGGATTTTGAGCTTGGGTTTTGGATGGAAGAAAAGGTCCCTTTCTCTCACTTATGACTTGGATCTTGGCATAGAGATGATTTGAGAGATGGGTTCTCTTTCTTCTTCCTCTTTTCTCTGGATTTTTGAAGAGGAAGATGAAAGAGATCCAGAGGACCCTCTTTTATGTGAGTTTGGTTGAGAGAAGAGGACTCTTTAATGGGTTTGAAGGATCATCTCTCTTTTCTTTGAGCTTCTCTTGATTTTGAGGAAGAAGATGAATCTTGAAGAGAAAGATGGAGGCTCAAACCCTAGTATTTGAAAATGTAATCAAGGTTATCATTATTTCTTCATATGTTTTGGTTTTTATAGCCTTTACACTTTACATCTTACCCCTTGGGATTTGCATAATTGGCTTTCTGTTTTCCCCATATCCATGTGCACGTCTTTTTGCACATTAGCCATAGGGTTTACATAATTTGGCTTTTTGTCCATTTGATTTACAATTTCCTACTTATTTACACATAAAATCTATTTATTACAATTTTCTTTCTCTTTCCTCTTAATGATCGGCCGGCCTCGTTTAGGCTCGAGACGGTTTTGGCTTGAACCCACTTGCTTGGTCTTGGGCCCGAGTTGGTTAGGCTTGGACCTACTTGTTGGGCTTTGACTTTGACTTTTGACTTTTCGATTTTGGCAAAAAGGGTGTAATTTTTTACTCCAACATACATGTCACGCCTATCGAAGGTGCTTGAACTAGGGATTGATGTGGTGATGAAATGAAAGATAAAGAGTGATTCAAACGGATTCCGATGATGATGATAAGTTAGCCTTTCCTGTAATAAATGGAATTAAAGATTTTTCTCGCTTGAAAGTGTTTTAAGGACTAGTGATCATAAGAGATGGGTTAAGGGTGCAACAGCTTTGACAAGTATTGACAAGTCCAAGTAACATGTCCTCGCCTTTGGCAAAAAATAAAGACTTGAGTAACATGGGAGTTTGGGTGTTATTAATTATACAGATCAAATCATCAAAATATTACCATCTCAATATTACTATGCATGACAATTGGTAAATGGCTGCAAAACGTAGCAAATCATCAATCATCACATCAACATTTAAAAATCTGCACAAGATTGTTAAATTGCTTAATTAGTAAAGCCAGAGGAAGTTAATTAGTTTTAGGAGGATTGAATATTTAAAAGGGTTCTTATTAGAGTTTACTCCTTTAGAACGGTATGTAAAAGATGGTAGCATACCCCTCTGTTAGCAGACAAGATATTAAGGAGAATTCTTAGAATAGAAAGTGCTGAAGATGCTGGTTATAAACGGCTTTTCCTTGTTTTTTGCTCGAGATGACGAAAAAAAATTCTTTTGAATTCAAAACTTTTATCTTGCTGGTGTATTATTAAGTTGTTTTGTCTGGTTGGGGATTTCTGTGCCAAATTAGGATTTTGGTTCTTCCGTTAGTGGTACAAGTCTGGACATAGTTGGCAGTTTTCAATCATCATTAATCAGAAACCAAGTGATTATGTGAATCTTGAATTCAAATATAATGGAAATGGGATGGCTGCGAGTCTAAGTCCATTTTTTCCACTCTAGCGAAACCAAAAATGTACTCGATTGAAGTACAGAAAGTTTTTGCTTGTTAATAGTACATCAGGACCAGGTGCAGGGTTCTCAGAGAATCATTGTATTGGTTTGCTAGCAATAGAGAAGTTCTTTTAGGCCTAAGACATTAAGACCAGTATCACAGCGTAAACCTGAAAGTAATAGTTAATAAGAAGTATGCATTGGCTTGTAATTAAAATTGATCCGAAAGGAAGATCTTGATCTGTAATGCACAACCAGCAAGCATAATAAAAACGAGCTATCTGATGAATCATGGCACAAGAGCCTTATACAGATGAAAACCAAACAAGATCTGAGCGTAAAGCATGGAAAAAGATAAAAGCAAATTTATGACAGATTAGTGATGAGAGATGTTAAAGTTATTTTTAAAGTAGAGCGGAGTTGGAGGAGTGATGAGCTTTTACACATGGGCGTTTAATGATAAGTGGGTTCTAACAATAAGACTCAAGCCTTATTGAGGTGTGACCCATTTTATATTTTATACCCATGTGTTTCTTTTATTGTTTTCAATATGGGATTATCTTTAAAGTCTCATCATTTGGTATTTTTACTTTCAACACTCCCCCTCACGTGCAACAATCATTTTTTTCTTTGGAGTGGTTGCCACGTGGAAAGTACAACACTAGGTAGTATTGTCGAGTCATGAATCATGGCACAAGGACCTTATACAGATGCAGACCAAACAAGATCTGAGCGTAAAGCATGGAAAAAGATAAAAGCAAATTTATGACAGATTAGTGATGAGAGATGTTAAGTTATTTTTTAAAGTAGAGCGGAGTTGGAGGAGTGATGGGCTTTTACACATGTTTACACATGGGCTTTTTAATGATAAGTGGGTTCCAACAATAAAACTCATGCCTTGTTGAGGTGTGACCATTTTATATTTTATACCCATGTGTTTCTTTTATTGTTTCTAATATGGGACTATCTTTAAAGCCCCATCATTGGTTTTTTTACTTTCAACACCCTCCTCACGTGGCAACAATCACTTTTTTCTTCGGAGCGGTTGTCACGTGGTAGTTATTTTTTAGAGTAGAATATAGTTTAAAATTAGAGAAGAGTTGGAAAAGTGATGGGCTTTTACACATGGGTTTTTAATGATAAGTGAGCTCCAAAAATAAGACTCATGCCTTGTTGAGTTGTAACCCATTTTATATTTTATACCCATGTGTTTCTTTTGTTGTTTCCAATGTGGGGCTATCTTTAAAGTCCCATCATTTGATTTTTTTACTTTCAACAAGAGAAATTGAAGATATGTATTGTGATAATTTGATAGGGAATTCGGCTTTGAATGAAACGTGTGGCAAAGAATGACAGGATCATGGAGCATCAACTTAGCTTCTTAGGACTCTATATGTTCCTTATTTTATTCAATAATACTCCAAGCCACCATTGGCGTGACACTGCAATAATTATTTGAGTTATAAGATCAGTAACATACACCAGCTTATAAGTTCGTGTAACTCTATAAGGATGTGTCATCTGGTTTTCCTAAGAGGGGAGTTCAATTAGATTATAATAAAGAGATAAGTCTTGCATGTATGAAGATTAAGAAATAGGTATAGGTAAATTAGCACATAAACAAGTACAGGAACACGGCAATTTGAACGCGGTATAGCTCCACTCTCGTGTGCCTATATAGTATAATTTACAGAGTAAATTTCGCTTTAAGCAATTACTTACTTGAATTGCTTCTGTATCAACCGAAGATGTTATACCCAAGAAGTTTGCAATCTCAGACAGATCTGCGAAACTAGAAGATATTTTGTCATTCACAATAATTTCAATAAAATATTTGCTGGTATGCAGTATGAATAAGAACTACAAATATAACATCTTTCAAGTTTCAGCAAAGTGGCATTAATCAACATCATAGTGCCCACTCACTGATAACATCCAGGAAAAAAGTATGTCACGCGATAAGGAAAGATGCATCAATTAATTGCAAAGAGACGTAAGGAGCGTGTGTTTTGGTCACAAGGCTGCAAATTATAGAATCGAAAGATTCCAAATGAAATGCAAGGTCTGAGGCTTAATTTGGCATAGCCAGAAACTCGGTAAGAGATAATGTTGTTCCAGGCCCAGCCACTTTGGTTTCAAATCCAGTTGTTTCTTCCACAACCACTAATAACAAATTAAATATATGTAAGAATAAATACAAATGAGATGATGGAATAAATTATAGCATATTCTTGTTAAAACCTTTTAAAGAAAAATAAACAGTGAAAATACTACACAGATGTTTTTCCTGCAATTTCATCATCATGAAAGTGGAAACTAGTCAACAATCAAGTCATGCCAATAACATACAGTACTAAAATGAATACTTGGTGAGTGTTTTCTCGGTATGAAGTAATGCTAGCCAAATCCATTTTGATGGCAAGAAGATGATGCACGTGCTGCAGTGTACAGTCATCAAATTAAGGATGACAAATAACCTACCTTCGAGGGATAATTAAAGGGGTCTTGTGACATATCGGAGGAGCTACACTCTGATCGTATTCTTTTATATATAGCAGAATCTTGCTGCTTGCTTTCCGTGGTGGCTTTTTTCTGGATGGAACCATCCTAAAGGATCCTGCATTCCTCTTACCTCAACCCCTCTCCCGTAATATTTATCTATCGTTCTATTCTTTGCATTTAGCATGCTCCATTGTGTCGATATCTGACAAGGTACTTACCAAGCGAAGTTGCGACAAAGAAGTAAAAGTTTTGGGTATGAAAGGAAGGTACTGGTGTAGATTGCCGACAGTTTTTATTTCATTTTACGTCTTCAAGGCAAGCACGTTGCTTACATGGACGGATGAAGCACGAACAAGGAAAAGTTCTCGGCTTATTCAATGAGGTAGGTGAATTAGGCTCAATGTTATTACTACTTTTTTTAAGGAAGCATCACCATGCTTTCTTCAACTAAAAACTCAAGAATTAGAATATCATCCATTAGATCAATGCAATTCCTAATATTTGACTTCAAACACAGGAAGAACAAAGTACTGGTCAATTGCATTGGTAGCATTATATAGTATATACAATTTTACTCCAGGAGACCTCGGCACATGCCTAGATTCGGAATAAGAATGGAGAATTCCTTTAGTTATTTCTACTTTCAGGAGACATGCATGAGTTCACTTCTACAGGTAAAGATGAGAAAGCAGGAGGACCTTACGTTGGATTCGAGCCGTCTCCTCGTCACGATCCATGCTATCCCCTTGCCAACTCTGCTGTGTGAATGGCGATCTGTCACCCAAAAGCCTATCAAACATCAGAAAAAAAAGGTAAGTTGTGGTCTTTCATGCTGTACAATTGAAACTTTGTCATCAAAATTCACTCTTCAAGGTCACTAACAGCAATCCAAATATCAAAAAGAAGAAAAAAAATCAAGAAATCAGATAATCATCTGAAGATTTCAACAAATGAGAGCTAGGGTTTATCATTCAAACTACATTTCGAAGAATAACTTGGTTCGAGCTATGTTTTTTCCATCTTCTCTGGCAATTTTGGCAAGAAGAAAGTTAGGGTTTGGGACGAACCTGAAGAAGAGCCACTCGAGGAGGGCGTAGCGCTCGCCGCCGGCGAAGAGGAGGGATTCAGAGGGGGCGTTGGATCGAGGGTACTTGAGGACCAATAATTTCTTCTGGATCTCTTCCATTTGCTTCGATGCCATCGTTTTTTCGAGAATCGCCGGCGCCGGCGATTCTGATTTAGTTCGCCGGCACAAAGTTGTGTTTTTGGAGAGAGGAGAAGAGGTAAGCGTTTGGACGAAGCAATAGAATTGCAGCTAGGGGTGTAAACGAGCCGAACTCGAGCCAGCCAAGCTCGGCTCGAGTTCGGCTCGTGGTTCATTTTGTCGGTCCAAGTCCGGCTCGTTTAGTTAATCGAGCTAGAGATACTCGGCTCGAGTCCGGCTCGATTAAACATGCCCAGCTCGTGTTCGGTTCATTTGTGGCCCATTAACTAAACGAGCCGAGTTCACGAGCCGAGCTCAACTGAGCTCGTTTAGAGCTCGTTTGTGAGCTCGGCTCGTTTTCAGCTCATTTACTCATATTAATAGTATCTTCTAAGAAAAACACATAATTAACAATAATGCTTAAAACTCAGGGTTTTGAGATATGGAAAAATTAAAAAACATTAACATTTAGGGCATTGAATGGGTCTAAGTGCTGGGTTTTATATTTATCTCAGTACACTTTATATACTGTCATTTAATTGAATTAAGTGTTCTGAGAGTTGTATAGAATCTGCTATATATTACATATTACTGTTTTTTTTCAAACTGTGTAACCCAGCCGAACCCGAGTCAATACCGAACGAGCCTGGCTGAGTTCGAGTCCGGCTCGTTTAATAAACGAGCCAGGCTTTCTGGCTCATGTCCGGCTCGTTAATAAATGAACCGAATTTGAACGAGCTGATACCGAGCCGAACCTTAATCGAACCCGAGCTGGCTCGTTCAATTACCACCCCTAATTGCAGCAGGTAATAAAAATCGTTTTTACATAAAGATCCATGTGAAGTATTTATTTATGGTTGAAATATGTCTTGCGCCGATTTTTCATTTGTTAGAGCCTCGACACATTTGTTAGTTATGTTAAAGAATAAATTTTGAAATAGCTATTTACAATCTCACTTGCAGATTTAAATATAATAAATAAATAATTAAGCATCACTCGACTCTCATTATCGCTTTGAATTATGATTACATAGGACCTGCCTGGCAACAAATCCTATTAGATGGCATATGAGGATTGTTTTGTTTTTTTTAAATATTGTTGCCTGGAATCTATGTTGCAGCTCCAAAAAAATTCACTCAATCTTCGACAAATGCTGAAAGAGCTTATCATAATTTTAGTTTTTTTAGAATTGCAGGATGCAGTTTATGTTGGATATAGTGCCCTCAAAGTCAATTATTGGATCGCAGGTACGTGATTGCAATGATTGAGGGAGAACCTATACCGATTTGACAGTCTTGCTCGAAATGATAGTATGCTATCTGGTTTGTCTTTATCATCGTATATATGCTTTAGTTCACTATTGCATGATAATAGAGCCCATTGGATTCTTGCTTGACTGCCAGCAGTATGATGGCGATCATATACGTAGGAGCTGAGGTCTATAAGCACATCCTTAAAGTGTCCCTAGTCGTGGGAGTTTTGAGACAGGGCATCGATACTTCAGAGTAGACTAGTGTATACAGTCGAGACCCCGACGAGGGGCGGTGGCCGGTCTCACAAGCCATTGGTGTTAGTTGGTTCACCTAAGATGTATACAGGTGCTCATTGGGTTATGAGTACACCGGACAAGACTCGCGCGGGAACATGCTAGTTGGTATTATACATATTGTCAGATAGCAGTTCTCTGGTGACATGTGTACAGGTTAGTTTGTCGACCTGAGATCGTCATTTGTCTCGTGTGAGTTCCCACTGTGCTTAGATTACTACCCTACCACGCTCAAAGGAGACGTGCAAACAGGTTTTAGTTGGGTACAGTCCCGAACCACATGGAGGCAGTGAGCGGATCGTCGGGGATTTGTCTCTCCCGGTATTGGGGGTTGATGTCGCACAGTGTACGGGTGGCCATCACTAGAAATTCTCGGCCGAGATAGTGGAGAATTACTGATTTGGATCAGTAGTTTCTCAGGTGGTGATGGGCTTCATACCGACACGAATTATCGCGTTATTAGGGGTCTGACTTTATCCACCCCCTAGATTCGATATGCGATACTCTTTAGACGAACGGACCGGACTGTACGGATATTATCACTGTCAGGCTCAGTAGGGTTTCTGGATGAGTTCGCTCGTCAGCTTCCCTTCCAATCGATACATAGGCAACCGTTACGTCCAGCCAATACCTCTGACGTGCTAGTGGTTATACCCAGTGCCAGTGTGTTGATGAGTCATTACAGTCCCCCACAGACAGTTTCCCAAGTTCGGGCGAAACGTTGTAGAGGCCGTATAGGATTATGGTAAGGTTCGGAAAATGCACGTGCGTTTACGCACGTATCATATTTCGGGCAGATAATACTGGTGGGCTTTGGTTTAAGCCGGATCCGAGTATTATACTGTGTAGAAATAATATCTTTATCTCAGTTGCATTTGTATTCGATCGTAATACAAATGCGGGTATGTTTATACTGTTACGGGGTTATCCTGAAATTCGTTTCGGGATCGGTTTTGGAAGTTGCCAGTTTCCAGTTTTCTATCGCCCGCTTTAACATTCGGTTAAATGCGGATTTATCTTTTCGTCACTTGGGTGAGTCACGAGGGTGATGTGTATAGAAGCTTCTAGAAGTTGTATTCATTCATTGGTTGCATTTAATGAGTCGATGACTAGGTTAGATGAATCATTTGTTGCATTAATGTTGTTGCAAGATGTCTAATGACTCATTCTTCTCATTTATGGTAATGGTCACCTTCCCCTCTCCTGCACTCACCTCCCCCCTCATCTTATGTGGCCGGCCCTTCATGGGAACCAGGATGGTTGTTGATTTGGAAAAGATTATAGTTTTGGATTCATGGAAATTAGATAGCCTCATTTCTCATTTCATCCGATCCAAAAGGCAACTTTATTAACCGTTCGTCCATGGTTTTGGACGAATTGAGACAAAGTGTTCTACTCATTCTCTAAATTATCTTGGTCATCTCTTTTAGCAAACTTGATGATCGAGTTGCCTCGGTTCAGAGGCGAGAGCCTGTTTAAAGATCCGTCGACGTGGTGCCACCTGGACGAGGAGACCGAAGATTCAGGAAATCGGAGCAGCCGCAACAAAGCGTGGGATAATGGTTGAAAACCGAAGGACTCGGATCGTTCGGTATAACATTTCTACCCACTTTGTAATTTGTTAGTTTAGCTTTAATGGCAGATCCGGGTTATAGTATACGATAGCGTCAGTAGTAAAAAGTTTTTGTTCCGTATTTGGCGTCTGTCAGACGGCCGAAGCGCTACCGTGTACTTACAGTTTAATCTTTAATACCTTATGGTCAATGCTCAAATTTAAATGTACCTTTCATATGAAATATAATAAGTCATCCAAAAACCATTTTGGTCAATACTCGAAACCAAAATGTTAAAAGCGGTATACCTCAAGACCTACTATGTGATCTGAAAAGATCTAGTTATGTTTATAGGCTTTCCAGAAACATGAACTCCAGAAAATTTTGTTGTCGAGGGAGCAGGGAATTTCAACAATTGATTTGATGGGGGATCCTGGCAAATGGTCATCACCGGAAACTTCCGCAGAAGTTTCTTTGAGACATGAAGAGTATGCGTAGAGAAGAGAGACCATTATGATATCTTTAAATGTTTGTATCCAGAAACATTAACCTTATATATTTACTTCAACTGGTCATTGTGCAATATAGCTATGTTACACTTAGCTAAGTGCTGAATGAAGTGATTTTCTGTTTCAATAATCCATATTCAAGAGGAAAATGGCTCTCGGTGTAATTGATTTTAGACAAACTTACCATCAAGAACTGGCTGCCAAACAGACTCATGATAGCACATTTCTTCACTTAAGTTATGTTTTATGCTGCATTTGCTACCACTTCTTCGTTCTGCAAACTTCTGCTGTTTCTTATTCAGAAAAAAAATCTGATAATTGTTCTATGTTCTAGAAAACTGACAAACTCGGTCAAAATCCAAATAAAGTTGAACTTTAGATACGGAAAAAAATGCAATTTGAAACCAAATTCTAATATTTGAAAATCCAGCCAGAACCTTTGTGATGATGCTCAGTACTGAGAACTTCCCAGATCATGACACATGGCAGATGACGTGACTCAAGGACTACGGGAAAGGAGCAAGAACGGTTTAGTGAATGCATACCCCGGGCCTTCGACCCGAGGATGTTCTCGACCTTCGATGACCTCCCAAAACACTCCTGTGCTCGTCCTACAAATAACCACTGGATCACTCCCGAGCCCTCCTGCGCACTGGGCTTCCTCAGCCCTCCCAGCTCGCCTCCGAGTTATCACAGAGCCGAACTAGCTCGGGCTCCCGCCCTCTTTAGGCCTCTCGCCGAGTTAGGCCTCCTCGGTCTCACCGTCCGACCCAGAGCACAAATCACAGGCGTCCCCGCCATGGCTTCGCGAATCTCGTCATACGCGAGGTATCCGCCGCCCCACGATCCCGCATTCAACGCCATCGCGTTCCCCCGTTAACAGGCGTATCTCGTCATTAATGGAGGATCCCGCCATTCACGCAGGCGTAACTCCAAGGACGTAACGGTGTAAATCTCGCACCCGCCGGTCCATGGCTGCCACTATATAAACCCCCTATCAGACGACTCGGGTAAGTGAACTCTATCTGAATAGGCCGCTACTCTGTTCAAATACCTCGGCTAACTTGGTCGTCGGAGGGTCCGCGGTGGTACATCCACCCCTGGACTTCCTTGCAGGTAGATCGGCCTCATCCTCAACCAGGCCCACTGAGATCCACACGTTTCAGGAGGCAACCCTCAAACCTAATCTCAGTCATTTATCAACGCTCGTCGACAGATCAACGGAGGACAACATCTAAAGGAGATCCATACCTCCATCACTTTGACAGTGTAATCCTTACTTCAATAGTTGTGTATCATAGGCCAGCTCAATTTTCTTCTAATTAGTTTGTTTGTTATGATATGTAGCTGTCCTCATTCTGGTTAATCAATGGATGGCCAGTGGTCTCAACAACATGTTCAACCATGCTCAGTTGGTTAATAATGCATATGATCAATTTGGACATGCTCAGATTAGCGAGCGCATATATATATAATAAAATGTTTTTGTTTCTGGTGCTTTTGCTACCTCTCTTTGCTAGCAAGACTTTGCGAAGAATTTGACTTCGTTGATTTGTTTTTCTTCAGTAGTTGGACTCGGACTTTATATACCAATTTCTACATAGACACTTTAGGGAAGTATTTGCTCTTTGAGTCTTTCCGAATGCACATTTTGCAGAGCGAGGCAAATATCTTCGACTGTGCAATTGTCTAAATTGTTTGTAATGGATGACCCGTATATAGTAAAAGCTGAAAGATGTCTCCGAGCAAGGAAAGTGTCCAGGAAAAGGAACCAATCTTGCAATCAAACCAATTAGTTATTTCTCTCTATTGCTCATAACTTCATCAGAAACTATCGAACAAATCAGGTACCAAAGGCCTGTGAAAGTTAATAATCAATCAAGAAAGTGTTATGATTATTTTTTGATCAATTAATACCAACTCTCTGAATCTGATGTACATACAACAAGTACGGTATTGTCTGCAGAACAAGAAAATTAGAATCAAAATTACATGTCGGATAAAAAAAACTTAACTAAAATTTACGAATTATCTCGCCGCCTTAAACTATCTATAATTTAATACTACAGTGCATAAAAGAGGGATTTCAAAGAGGAAAAAGAGGATATTAATGATTGCTCAAAATTCGCAAAGAAACGAACAAAGAGCAAGACAACCCCTAGTAGGTTCTCAAACCAACGTTGCGAATATAAGAAGAGAAGGAAAATGCCCACAATGGCCTACGTAGATTAATTCATAACCAATATTAACTATCTATGATGGAATTTTACCTTAGAAATTGGAATAACTTCCCTACTTCTATTGGCAAAACTCTTTGATAAGAGACAATAAATATTGATTAGCATATGGGATTTATATAGCTGAAGGTTAGATTACGTGCATTGAATATATTGATAGCATAGATTAAAATTCATGAACTTTAATATTTATAATTGATTATATTCAATGAATGTGTATTCTTGCGTTGCATCCAATTGAACAAGTGATCATATAAAAACAGTATTGAGAATCAATAAAAAAGGTCCTACCGGGATTCGAACCCAGGTCGCCAGATTCAAAGTCTGGAGTGCTAACCACTACACCATAGAACCCTTGTGCTCTGACTTGATAATTAATAGGCTATAATCACTTTATTACACTAAGCTTGGAAAATAGCAAAGTGTTTTATTTTGTGGGGAATAGCCACGCAAATTTTCTTATTATATCACCACTGCTTCATACTTTACAGGTGCACATACCTAATATTGGTATATTGCAATGAATTATTAATGATTAGATGTAAAGAAATCAATTGTTACTGAACATATTGGAACTGATTCAGGCATTCATGGAAGTGAAACTGATATTAGTCAAAAATAACATGCCAGCTGTTTGATTTGATTCTAGAAATTGTATCTAATTAATTATTTGAGAATAAAGTTCTAGAAAATGTTTATGGATTCAATGCAGATAACCTAACCGTCGGTTATATAAACCCCATAGCTAGCCAAAGTAATTTTTGTTCTTCATCAAAAAATATTGCCGACATATTCAAATAAAAAACAGAGAAAGAAAGAGGAAGTCTTGCCGATCGATGTATGGAATCCATCTGAATTTTTAGGTAGGTTTCTATGTATCTTAGATCGCTCGTCTTTTTTATGATCTATCGACTATAATACTTGCATGAATTTTCCTTCTCGTTTGCTTACATTTCGTTGTTAGTTTAAAAATCAATTGACTAGGTGCCTACTCTTTCTTCCCTTGTTCTTTCTTCCTCTTAAATTTAAGGAACCATTACCGCTCTCTTTGTTCTCGAGTTTTCATTTGCTCTATTCACGAAATTCTACGTTTTGGAACCATAGTATTAGACTCCTATCTTCACATTCATTTTCTCTATCAATCCGGCTCCTTTACATTAAGGTAGTTTTGCTATCAACAATCCATTTTGATCAAATCTTTGATTCCATGAGAAGCTTATCATTTAGGGTATGTTTGGATACACCTTTTCCTTAGAATTAAAAGTCCAGATTCCTTTATCTTTCTCCTTCCTATCTCTTCTTTTTCTCTTGTCCATCCAAATAGGCATTTCTCTTTTATCACAAAGAACTCATCCATGTTCTCTTCTCCATCACCGCCCTCTTCGAATAAGATCCGTCGAGTTTAAAGTGCTCTCTCCATTTCTCTCTTCTCTCTCTCCAAATTCTTTTTTCCCCTTGAAACTTGATAACCCTAAATTTTCAATTTGAAGATCACTTTGATCAAGATAAGATTCACATGTACTATGCAAACCCTAAATCTCAAAACATAACAAACCCTAATCTTTTATTTTGTTTATATTGTGAATCTTTCTAGATTCAAAGACCTTATTTTCTCTTTTGGTTGCTCTTTTGGGTTTCGATCTCATTCTTGTGTTGGATGGTATTTTTTTATGGTGGCCAAATAAATAAAAAACCTATATACAATCATTTTTTAGTCGAGTGAGAAAATATAAATCAATTAAAATTGTCATAAGATTGTACAGATAAAATGTTTATTAAAAAAGGTTCCTTGGCAAACCCTTACTCTCAAAACCATCCAAACATGCATAAATTAAAATAAAATCTTAGGAATTCCACGTTAGGAATGTATGTGCATTCCAGAATATTTTATTTCTAATTTAAATCTTATGTGTTTTAATCCTAACCATCCAAATATAAAGATATGTTTTAGTTATTTTTTTACCTTTGTTAACGAGTAAGGAGAGTATATTAAGATATGAAAGTACCAAAAGCCCTTTCTAAGGGCTCAGTGGGTACATCCTTACAATTGATGGGCCTCTTTATCAAGAGCCCATCAAGATGTTGATGAACCATGAGGAACTTGATGTACTCCCCCAATTTTGGGAAGGTGTTGAATTCCTTTTAATTTTTTAGCAAATTGGTCCTCTTGAAGAGATGCCATTTGCTTAAATGTCTCCGACTATCACAAGGGAAAGCAACAACTTTTCGAAGACATCTAATTGATTCCCCTTGCTCAGCTGCTTTAAAAAAGCAGAATGGAAGTAATTTCACCAAACGTATGAAATTTGCCAAGCACCGATCCCATGTGCAGACGGAGAACACAACCCGCACAACTAAAAGAGGGGTTTAAGACAGCACGATCATTTGTAAATTCTAATGATGTATTTTATAGGATGCTGATGATGCTATTATTATCGTATGTTGATTAAATTTGGGGAAAAATTATAAAAATTATCGTCTTTGTCTATTTTTCCACCACTGTCTTGATCGGTTATTAACTTTCTTTGACCTTTGGCTAATGTGATGCGTTGAAAATTCTACAAACTGACTAGAAATGGCTTGCTGGTTTAATGATAAACTTGTAATAAATTGGTAATAAATTAAAGTGCAGTTACATCCTGAAGAGGCTCGATATCGGTAACTCTTCAGATACTGACACGTTGCAGATGACGTGTCCCAGAACCTATAAGAAAAGATCAAGAACTTCAGTTGGGATCACACCTCGGACCTCCGGTCCGAGGAGTCTCCCGATCTTCGGTGGCCTTCCAGATCATCCCTCGGCTCGCCTCCGAGCTATCACAGAACCAAGATGCATCAGCCTCCCGCTCGTGCCCGAGCCTCCCGCTCGTGCCCGAGCCTCCCGCCGAGCTCATCTTCCTCGGTCACACCGACCGACCCGCAACGCTGATCACATGCGCCTTCGCCACGGCTCCACGAATCTCGCCATGCGCGAGATATCCACCGCTCATGATCCCGCGTTCCACGCCATCACGATCCCCTATTAACAAGCCTGTTTCATCCTTAATGCGGGATCCCGCCTATCATGCGGGCGTGACGCCAGGGGCGTAACGGCCGGCGTAAATCTCGCGCCCGTCTGTCCATTGCTGCCGCTATATAAACCTCTCTCTCAGACGATTCAGGTAAGCCATTTTCATCCCAACAGGTCGTTACTCTACCAAAATACCCCGTCTAACTTGATCGTCGGAGGGTTCTCGGTGGCACAACCACCCCGGGACTTCTTTGCAGGTGGCTCGGCCTCAACCACACAAAACCCATTGAGATCCACATGCTTCAGGAGTCAACCCTCCAACTCAATCTCAGCCGTCCATCAGCGCTCGCAGCAGATCAACGGAAGATAACATCTGAAGGAGATCCAGAGATCCGTCAGTTGGCGCCGTATGTGGGAAACGAAGTTCCACTCAACGAAAGTTCATCTTCCGATTTCAACTTCATGGCGAGCGGTCACCGCGACGATCCAAGCACCAGCCGTCGACCTCCCCGCAGTGGAGACGAGGGAGAATCCCCACCTCCCCCGAACTCCATTCACGCCCTATCCGCCCGGATAGATCGACTCGCGTCCATCGTGGATGCACTCGTCCGTGTCCAAACGGCCGGGCAAGCTCCCCAGGTCGCTGCTCCCCCACCTCGGGACCGGGACCCCTATAGAGGGAGAGAAGACTCTACCCGCACTGGCACGACCGAGCACCGCCTCGTTGTCTTCAGAGGCCACAGATCCCCCGAGCCAACATATTCAATGACCCGGTGGGCGCCGCACAGCTCAACTCCGAGGTCTTACGCCAGATCCTCTCGCCCTGAGCCCCATCGCGCCCCTGTCCCTCCCGAGGAGGTGTCGGTCAGCTCGCCTGCGCTCAGGCATGACCGGCACCCCCTCCCTCGACGGGGTCGCGCGCACGAGACTCGCCACGGCAGCTCGAAAACGACCTCGCCAGGAGACCTGAGGAACATCATCGAACGGAATTGTGGCCATGGCCAGGCAGAGGTCTCCGACAGCAGAGGCCAAAAATCAGAGTATGCCGACTCATCGGGATACCACGGCTGACTCGACGCCCTCGAAAAGAAGATCGAAGGTATGCATCGGGAAAGTCGTCATTCGAGCGACGGGGCTAAATACGCCGCTGACTCGCTCACGAAACCCTTCACCGAAGAGCTACTCGCCGTCCATGTCTCATTCCGGAACAAGGCCCCGAAGGTTTCACTCTTAGACGGGAAGTCCGACCCGAAGGACCATTTGGACGCGTTCATAACCGGGATGAGTTTCCAGGACTGTTCCGACACCGCCCAATGTCGCGCTTTCTCTGCCACTCTCCTCCGCTCCGGACGAGAGTGGTTTCGAGGACTCGCACCATGCTCAATCTCAACCTTCGATGAGCTGGTCACCTAATTCCTCGGCCACTTCATCGGGAACAGACGGCAGAAGCGGACCGTCGACCATCTCTTCACAATATAGAGCGGGGACAAAGAAACCTTCAAAGGGTATATCACCCGCTTCTACAACGCCCTCCTCGAAGTCCCAGAATACCGGGACGAGATGGTCATTACGGCACTTAGGTCGGGTCTTAAGCACAATGAGTGGTTACGCTCCTTTGCATTAGCGCAACCTAAGACCATGGCCGAGGTAAAGGCCTGGACCGAATGTGAGATCTAGCTTGAATCCGAGGTGAACGCCAATCTGCCCCGGACAGAACAAACTGATCACAAGAAAAGGGCCCAGGAAGAGAAAAAGAAGATTGAGCGGCCGAAACCCTACTCCCCGAAGTTTCAGGAGTACACACCGCTCAACATCTTCCAGACAGTACTGCTGGAGGAGGCAAAGGGCAAAAGGTTCTTCAAGCTCCCCCCAGTCTCGAACAGGGCGGCAAAGCGCATCCGGGGCCCCTACTGCGGCTTCCACCGGTCGCAGGGCCACTCCACGGAGAACTGCAAGCAACTCCGAGACTGGTGAGCAAGAGCAACGTCCCCCTCCCGGTGAATTAACAATCGGCCAAATCATGGTCATGTCAGTGGGGGGTACGGCGAATACCTACGAGGCTCGGCACCCCTCACCGATCGAAGGGACCGACGGCCACCCGAGGAAGAAGGCAAGGGCAGCCGAGCCAATCGTTTTTAATGTCGAGGACCTCCACGGTATATCCCTGCCCCACAACGACCCGCTGGAGATCACAGCTCGGGTCCACCGCTACGAGGTGCAGAGGATACTAGTCGACTCTGGAAGCTTGGCGAACATTCTATTTTATGACTGCTTCCCGCGTATGGGACTCACCCCGTCGGACCTAAGGCCGACCACCCACGTCCTGTCAGGGTTCACCAACCACTCCATCCCAGCAGAAGGGGTAATCACTCTCCAATTTAACATCGGAGAGACTGGCCGTACGCGCACCGTGCCTGTGGAATTCATCGTAGCGAGAATCCCGTCGACCTACAACATCCTCCTCGGCCGCCCTACACTGAACTCCCTCAAGGCCCAGATATCGACCTTCCACCTGGCGATGAAATTCCCGCTCGACCAAGACAGGATAGGTCGGGCCTACGGAGTCCAACGGACTGCAAAGGTTTTCTTCACCACAACATTTTCGTCTGAGCGGCCAAACAACGATGTTGAGGGCAAGGGTGACATCAGGGGTTCTCTGGACACTCGAGACGAGCAAAAAGAGCTCCGAAGGACCCCGATGGAGCCACTGACAGAGGTCCCCCGCGTAGAAGGGGACGACGAACGAACCGTTCAGATCGGATCGCTTCTGACGGGGACTCAGCGAGATGACCTGGTTCACTTCCTCAGAAACAACTCTGACGTGTTCGCCTGGGCACCTGCCGACATGCCGGGGATCGACCCAAAAATCATATCTCACAAGCTCGGGGTAGACCCTGCTGCCCGACCCGTTCGGCAGAAAAAGCGGAGCTTCGCCCCGATTAAACAAAAGGCGATCGAGGACGAGTTGGACAGGCTCCTCACCGCCGACTTCATTCGGAATGTGCCTTACTCCGAATGGTTGGCAAACATGGTCATGGTCAAAAAGTCAAGTGGGAAGTGGCGAATGTTCGTCGACTTCACAGACCTCAACAAGGCCTGCCCGAAAGATAACTATCCCCTCCCTCGGATAGATCAGCTCGTCGACAGCTCGGCAGGCCATGTGCTACTTAGCTTCATGGATGCTTTTTCCGGCTACAATCAGATCCGTATGAATCGGGCAGACGAGGATCTCACCGCATTCACAACGGATCGGGGGGTATACTGCTACAAGGTGATGCCTTTCGGCCTCAAAAACGCCGGAGCTACGTACCAACGCTTGGTCAATCGCATGTTCAAACCGAAGATCGACAGAAACATAAAAGTTTATGTTGACGACATGCTCGTCAAGTCGGTCTCATCGGTTGACCACGCCAAGGATCTGGACGAGGCCTTCGACGTCCTCCGCAAGTTCAAGATGAAACTGAACCCCGCCAAGTGCGCGTTTGGGGTCATCGGCGCAAAATTCCTCGGTTTCATGGTCACCCACCGTAGAATCGAAGCCAACCCGGAGAAAATCAACGCCATCCTCAACATGGCCTCCCCCAAGACTAATGTCGAGATCATGCGGCTGACAGGGCGGGTAGCCGCTCTGAGCCGTTTCATGTCGAGGTCTGGGGAGAAGTGCCTCCCGTTCTTCAAGGCTCTAAGGAAGATTCCAAGGTTCGAGTGGTCGGAGGAGTGCCAGACCGTCTTTGACCAATTAAAGAGGCATCTTGCGACTCCACCGCTGCTCACCCCAACCAGTTGAAGGGAACGAGCTATCACTATACCTGGCGGTATCGGACCAAGCTGCAGGCTCAGTGCTCGTCCGAGAGGTCGACGGAGTCCAGAAGCCGGTATACTACGCGAGCTACGTCTTCAAGGACGCAGAAACGAGGTACCCAGCCATAGAGAAGATCTTCTTGGCACTCATTGTAACCTCAAGGAAGCTACGACACTATTTCCAGGCGCACACCATCCTCGTTCTTACCGAGCGCTCTTTGGGGGCTATTCTCGCCTCACCCGAGTCCTCTGGCCGCTTGGAGAAGTGGAGGTGGGAGTTGTCCCAGTTCGACATAAAATACCGCCTGAGGCAGGACATCAAAGTACAAGTCCTGGTCAATTTTATCGTCGAGTGCACCATCCCCAGCAGGGAGCCGGAGTCAACGCCGGCCCCCGCAGCTCAACCCTCGGTCGATGGGAAGCCCGACTCAGTCCCTGATTGGATCCTTTACGTCGACGGGTGTCACGTCCCGCTTCCCAGAGTACGCTAGATTGGGCACGTGACATAGCCAACCATGCTACCTATGGGTAGGAAGTATCCATCCACAGTCACATTACGGCTGTAGAGATATCAAGAACAAGATAAAACTATCTAAACATGTCCATAATCCAGAATAACAAGAGTCAATGATAAATAAATGCGGAAGCAAATGATCCAATATAATAACGGAAAAGTATGTCCCATAATGCGGGCTCACATCTGGAAATAAAAATGCAGTAAATAAAACTAACCACTACAGAACTCACAACTCAGCCTGCTGGCTGAAGTACTCCTGCTCGGACAGCGACAGTGGTAAAGAATCTGGACCATGCAAAACCCAGACGTCAGCGCGTCAAGTCAACAAGTAATATAATATGAACAGTGTAATAGGCAATGCAGAACTAACATGAATAAAGCAATAATGTGAAACAGGCGGTGCAAGGTAATGTGCAGTGGGTAACTAAACTGTTCTATCGGGTTTCCTAGTCTAAAGTCTTTGAAATCAATTTGAGTAATCCTCCATGTAACTCAAAGGATATGTCCCGTTACCCCCCGGGACCACGGATCAGGAATATGGGAACCAATAGTGGTTCTGTCCCGTTGCCCCCCGGGACCACGGATCAGGAAAATGTAAGAGTCACGAATGGCTCTGTCCCGTTACCCCCCGGGACCACGGATCAAGTAATACCCTTTTAAGTTACACTTTAGTTTACACTTTTGATTTCCCCATACCCCCAAGTTATGTATGTCGAGTTAGGTATTCAGTAATCAAGAACTAATGCCAACACAGGATCAGGTAAAAGCAGGTTTGTCTGGATAGACAACAGGAACGGTCCATGAGGACTACATGTTATGTTTGTTGGCATTAGACACAAGATCAGGTAACAGGTAATGTCACGCCCCGCTTCCCAGAGTACGCAAGATTGGGCACGTGACATAGCCAACCATGCTACCTGTGGGTAGGAAGTATCCATCCACAGTCACATTACGGCTGTAGAGATATCAAGAACAAGATAAAAAAAAAACTATCTAACACATGTCCAAATCCAGAATAACAAGAGTCAATGATAAATAAGTGCGGAAGCAAATGATCCAATACAATAATAGAAAAGTACGTCCCATAATGCGGGCTCACATCTGGAAATAAAATGCAAGAAATAAACTAATCACTACAGAACTCACAAATCAGCCTGCTGGCTGAAGTACTCCTGCTCGGTCAGCGACAGTGGTAAAGAATCTGGGCCATGCAAAACCAGACGTCAGCGCGTCATGTCAACCAATAATATAATATGAACATGGTAATAAGCAATGCAGGAATAAACATGAATAAAGCAATAGTATGAAACAAGCAGTGCAGGGTAGTGTGCAGTGGGTAACTAAACTGTTCTATCGGGTTTCCTATTCTAAAGTCTTTGAAATCAATTCGAGTAATCCTCCATGTAACTCAAAGGATATGTCCCGTTACCCCCCGGGACCACGGATCAGGAAGATGGGAACCAATAATGGTTCTGTCCCATTGCCCCCCGGGACCACGGATTAGGAATGTAAGAGTCACGAATGGCTCTGTCCCGTTACCCCCCGGGACCACGGATCAAGTAATACCCTTTTAAGTTACACTTTAGATTACCCGTTTGATTTCCCCATACCCCCAGGTTATAAGTGTCAGGTCGGGTATTCAGTAGTCAAGGACTAATGCCAACACAGGATCAGGTAGCAGGTCAGGTTTGTCTGGATAGACAACAGGAATGGTCCATGAGGACCC
Source organism: Agapanthus africanus (assembly GCA_030015575.1). Classification (NCBI taxonomy): domain Eukaryota; kingdom Viridiplantae; phylum Streptophyta; class Magnoliopsida; order Asparagales; family Amaryllidaceae; genus Agapanthus; species Agapanthus africanus. Next base: position 193,000 of record JASDDO010000233.1, read on the forward strand.
CGAGTCAGGTTTGTTGGCATTAGGCATGAGATCAGGTAACAGGTCAGGTCATGGTACATCAGGTCAAGTCAACAGTAAAGGGTACCATGTCCGGTGCATCGGTATATATATATATATATGTCATGTGTAGCAAGGTCAGGTCAATATGTAACACAATCGAGGGTGTGCTCACAACAGGTATAAAATCGATCAAGGAATAACAGCAGGAAATAAGCAATGAATTAAACAACAATAAGCAATTTATTTAATCACATTAGTGCATTGGTATAGTACAGATGTTTCATTATATTAGCAAGTTTCGAGCACCCCTTGCGGTGCAATACCGTTATAACAATATCAGAATGTAATAGAACTACCAGTGTATAGGCTATCATCCTTCAAACAGTAAAATATGGTTAACGGGTAGCTTCGTTATTAGGGTTAAAGTGGCAAGCTGAAATTTTAGGTTAAATTGTAAAATGATATATGTCATATTGCAGCCAAAATGAGAAATTAGCTATATTGAGTTACGTTTGCAGGTTTAACGAGTCAAATATATATAACTGTTTAGTATAGCATGTAGCAAGTGATACTTGCCTCGACGGATCAAGACCGGGAGTACGGAACGACTCACGTCGGCGGAAAACGTCGCGACGCGCGCACGGCACACGGAAAGAGTCCAAACAACGCACGATGGAAACATACGGATCAGGGGTCCCTGCTGGGTCGTCGGGAAACATCGCCGGCACGGTCGGATTCCGGCAGCCCAAAGCAACAGTGAAAACCACATAATGAAATGCCACTAGAAGCGTCGTAGGGGAGAAAGAAGAATATCTTACAGTGGTTTAAGCGTTCTGGGATTCCAGGGAAGTCAACCGAGGGGCGACGGCGGCGGGGTTGGTCGGCGTGGTGGTTTTCCGGCGAAGGGCAGTGGGTTGCCCGAGTGCTGTTGAGGTCGGGAGTTTGCAGAGGGTGGAGGTAGAGGCTTGTTATGTCGGTAATGGAGAGGGAGGTGAGGAGGATGACGACGGCTAGTCACAGGAGAGGTGGGCTCGCCGGAGGTGAAGGGACGAAGCTAGGGCAGCGACGACGACGAGGCTCTGGTGGGTTGCAGGTGCACGGGGAAGAATGGCGAGGGTCGTGGTCGAGACGAGGAGGCGCGGGGGAGGGTGGCGGTGGCGCCGGCGACGAGGTTGCGGCGGCGACGGGGAACAAAGCGGCTAGGGTTCTCGCGAGGGCTCATGGGTTCTGGGAAAAAGATTCTCGGGAAAGAGGACGTATATATATATATGGGAGTAGAGAGAGAGAGGGTTAGAGAGAGAGAGAGAGAGAGATTAGAGGAAGAGAGGGATAGAGAGATAGAGAGAGAGAAAGAGGCGGGGCCCACGAGGGGTTAAACCCCTCGTGATTGGCTAGGCGTTAGTTAAGGAAGATAAATAAAAGATTTAAATGATTTATATAAATAACAGTATAAGGTTATGAATATATTTTATAGTTTAGAATATTTTATTAAATTGGGATTTTGGCGCTAAATGAAACATTTCCAAATCGCGCCCGGGTTGCGCCCAAAAATTTGAAATTTAAATAATAGGATTTTAAGCGGGTTCCAAATTTTAAAATGAGATGTTTTATGATTAAAAAGCATGCCCCCAAGTCGGACACTTGCACGCGCGCGTAGCCGTCCAAACTCGCCCGTTTCACCGAACGGGATGAAAACTCGACGCACGAACGCTACCACGCGGCTAGGGGTGACGAGTAGGCCAATATAGATACTTTTAATTTTACTTTAGGTGTTAAAATTTGTTATATGCAAAAATGACTTAGCCGGTTAAAATTTTGCAATAAAAACCAAACAAGCAAGATAAATGAAATGAGCAATGTCGAACACTCAACTAGTAACAGAAATAGTATTATTGGGCTCGGGTGTTACAGGTAAAGCCATGGTACATCAGGTCCAGCCAGGTAATGTATAAAAGTGTCATGTCATGTCAAGAGTGTACGGTACCATGTCATGTCAAGTAGGAAGTGTAACAGGTCATGTCAGGAAGCACAAGATGTCATGTGGGTGCTCATAATCAAACTAACATAAGCATGTGTATAAATAAACAAGCATGAGTACTATCAGAACAATAAACTGGAACATGTAATATGATATGCAAATAGATTTAATTACAAGGATATGGATGCACAGTTATCGATTAAGGTTACATTTATAGTTCCAATATTAATTAGGATGCAATTTATTAAACATAGAGTGTTAATATCACATTATTATGTAGTAATGTGATCTATGGATGCAATTATATGTATCTTAAATGCGATGGATGCAAACGGGTATCCGAAAAGTTATAAAACTATAAAATGGTAATGTGGGATGTACAACTAAGAAATATGTGATATAAATATTGATATAATAATATTAATATGGATAGCATATTCAAAGCGATTAATAACTATAAAAGTGGTATTGATTAACCATGCGCAAGAAGGTTCCGTTCAGAAATTCAGCGCCATCCTAATTTGTAAAATAGCTTAAAAATAACAAACGTTCACCAAAAGGGACTTGTTTTATACCAAAACAAAGATAATTCAATAAGGTTTTCAGTTTTATAAGTATAAGTATCTCAGGTTGTCCCTACAAAAAGTTATGAACATTCGAAATTGAAGGTTTGCTGCTGGAATTTCCCTGGACAGCAGTTTGGAGACATTTTCATTTGCATTTTACGTTATTTAAACAATTTATTTTGTAAGTAAATATTTCATAGAGTTATAGTATTCTGAGTTAGCTTCGTAACAAACTAAAGAACGTATACTAATGATTTTTGTATGATTTATAATGAATTTTATAAAATAAGGTGTACAGTAAATTTCAGATTTGTCATATCCGATTTTTCAACGACGTTTCATGTGTAAACTATAAGATTTTCAAATGTATAACATTATAAAATGAAGATTATAAACTAATTAAAGATAATAATAATAAATATTATGACGATATATATTTTAAATGATATAGTTGCAGTATAATGTAATCTAGTATGTCACAAGATAAGTTTTCATGATCTAGATTTAATATGATATAAACGGATGCAAACGGAACATCGAAACGTTATAAAATTAAACATGGGGTGCTAGATTAAAACTATAGGTATGGTATTTATTTAAATAGGTATAAAATGAATTATATAGCACGTAGCAAGATTAACTTGCCTCGATGGGTCGCGAATCGGGAAAACGGAACGTTAACCATCGGCGGGGAAAATTCGCGATGGGCGCACGGTTCACGGAATGAACTCAAACGACGAACAAAGGAACCACACGGGTCGGGGTATCTCGCTGGAACGTCGAGAAGCGTCACCGGCACGACGGAATTCCGGCAACAAAAGAACAGTTAAAAAAATGAGAAACGAGACATGAAGCAAGAAGAGAAAGAATGATAAAGAGAAGTATGAGAGAATATATGAGAGAGAGAGAGAGAAAGTGGAGAGAGAGAGAGCTGCAGGTGGGGGCCCACGGAATTAAAAGGAACGCGATTGGCTAAAGGGGAATCGTTAGTTAGGGATAAATATTAATTAAAGATTCAAAACATTTTAAGTAACAATAGGATATATATATAGGTTAATTTAAAGATTTAAAAGATAGGTAATGAACAGTAAAATATCAGGTTAGTTAGAAAAATATATGCGATGGTTTTAATAATATTAAAATTTGGGATTTTGGCGCCAAATAAAACATTTCCAAATCGCGCCCGGGTCGAGTCCAAAAATTTGAAATTGAAATAATAGGATTTTAAGCGGGATTCAAATTTTAAAATTAAGTGTTTTATGATTAAAAAGCATACCCCCAAGTCGGACACCTGCACGCGCGCGTAGCCGTCCAAACTCGCCCGTTTCACCGAACGGGATGAGAACTCGACGCACGGACGCTACCACGCGGCTAGGGGTGACGAGTAGGCCAAGATAGATATTTTTAATTTTATTTTAGATGCTAAAATTTGTTATATGCAGAAATGACTTAGCCAGATAAAATTTTACAGTAAACAACAAATAAGCAAGTTAAATGAAATGAGTACCACATTATACTCAAACAGTAACTGAAAATTGTAGGATTGGGCTCGGGTGTTACATTATACCCAACTACAAAAAGAATTTCGTCCTCGAAATTCCAAGAATACAAAGATAGATAACTACAAGAAAAGGTGAGGAAACTTCTGCCGGATTTCATCTTCTCGTTCCCAAGTGGACTCTCCATGCGAGCGATTACCCCAAGAAACAAGCACAAGGGGGATAACCTTGTTCTTAAGAACCTTTTCCTTTCGATCCACGATTTCAATCGGTCGCTCCTCAAAAGTCAAGTCTTCTCATACTGTTAGCTCCGAATGATCCAAAACGTATGTTTCATCTCGAACATACTTACGGAGTTGAGATACGTGAAACACATCGTGCACATTTGCCAAGGACTGCGGTAACGCCAAACGATACGCTACCTCACCAACACGCTCCACGATCTCAAGGGTCCAACGAATCGAGGACTAAGCTTTCCTCGACTTCCAAAACGAATCACCCCTCTAGTCGGTGATATCTTCAAGAATACCAAATCACCCACGGTGAACTCTAGAGGTCTTCTTGATGTATCTGCCCAACTCTTCTGTCGGTCCTGTGCTGCCTTCGCATGATTTCTGATAGGGTTAACCTTCTCAACTGTCTGCACAACCAAATCTGGTCCCAATAATTTTCGTTCACCGACATCGTCCCAACAAACAGGTGAACGGCATTTACGACCATACAAAGCTTCAAATGGAGCCATCTGAATAGTTGCCTGAAAACTATTGTTGTAAGACAACTCCACCAAAAGTAGATGATCCTCCCAAGACCCCTTGAAGTCCAACATGCATGCTCTCAACATATCCTCAAGAGTTTGGATCGTTCTCTCCGACTGACCATCAGTTTGAGGATGATAAGCTGTGCTAAACTTCAATCGAGTCCCCAAACTTTCCTGTAAACTCCTCCAGAAGTGTGATAAGAACCGAGTGTCCCGATCGGACACGATGCTCACCGGTACTCCATGCAATCTTACAATCTCCTGCATGTACCGTTCTGCCAAAGTCTCTGTTGATTGACCAACCCGGAAAGGGATAAAGTGAGCTGCCTTGGTCAACCGATCAACAATCACCCATACTGCATTGTTGCCCTTTGGACTCCGCGGTAAAGTCGTCACGAAATCCATGGTTATATGTTTCCACTTCCACTGAGGAATCGGAAGTGGTTGCAATAAACCAGCAACCTTTTGGTGTTCAGCCTTAACTTGCTGACACACCAAGCACTTTGCCACAAAGCGAGCAATCTCCCGCTTCATGCCCTCCCACCAGAAATGCTGTCGAATATCTCGGTACATCTTTGTGTCTCCTGGATGTACAGAATAAGCTGAACTGTGTGCCTCCTTCATAAGCTCTTCACGAACATCACCCTTTGGCACACACAAACGGCTACCATACCTCAACGAACCATTTTTATGGATCAATAAATCTGTTCGTAGCCCGGCTTCAACCTGCTCTCGAAACTTTTGCAGTCTAGGATCCTGCGATTGAGTTGCTTTAATATTCTCGATCAAAGACGAATGTACTTGCAGCTGCAACAACTGTCCCGTAGAACGCGGTAGCACAACCTCCAAGTCAAATCTTCGAAAATCTGCGACGATCTCCTTCTGCGTAGTTAACACCTGAATTACTGGTAACCGACTAAGCGCATCCGGCACAACATTAACCTTCCCCGGATGGTACTTAAGATCAAGATCGTAGTCAGCCATCAGCTCCAACCATCTACGCTGCCTCATATTAAGCTCCTTCTGTGTGAACACATACTTCAAGCTCTTATGATCTGTAAAAACTTCGACTCTTTCGCCCAAAAGGTAGTGTCTCCAAATCTTCAAAGCGAAAATCATAGCCGCAAGCTCCAAATCATGAGTTGGATAATTCTTCTCATGGGTCTTCAACTGTCTCGATGCGTATGCTACAACCTTCCCATGCTGCATCAAAACACATCACAATCCTTTTCCAGATGCGTCGCTGTGAATCACCAATCCTCCGGAATTGTCTGGCACGGTCAGAATAGGGGCGGTTATCAACTTCTGCTTCAACGTCTCGAAAGCTAACGCACACTTATCCGCCCATACAAAAGGTACCTCCTTGCGCGTAAGCTTGGTCAACGGCTCTGCTAGACGAGCAAAGTTCTCCACAAATCTCCTGTAGTATCCGGCTAATCCAAGGAAACTTCTTATCTCAGCAACATTCTTTGGAATAGGCCAATCTCGAACTGCTGCAATCTTTTCTGGATCGACGGCAATGCCATCGCCAGACACAACATGCCCCAAAAACCTTACTTCCTCCAGCCAAAACTCGCACTTACTCATCTTCGCATACAATTTCTCCTGTCTCAACGTCTGCAGTGCGATCTTCAAATGCTCAGCATGCTCTTCAAAACTCTTCGAGTAAACCAGAATATCGTCAATGAATACCATAATGAACTGATCCAAGAACGGTGAAAAGATTCGGTTCATCAAGTCCATGAATACTGCCGGCGCATTCGTTACTCCGAAGGGCATCACTAAGTACATGTAATGTCCATACCGAGTTCGGAACGCCGTCTTGCAAATATCTTCCGTTTTCACTCGGACCTGATGATATCCGGATCGTAAATCCAACTTCGAGAATACCCTCGCGCCACTAAGCTGCTCAAAAGTTCTCCAATGCGAGGGATCGGGTACTTGTTCTTGATAGCCACCTGGTTTAATTCTCGATAGTCGATGCACATCCTTCTTGTGCCATCCTTCTTTTTTACTAGAAGAACTGGAGCTCCCCAAGGCGAGTTACTGCTTCGAATCCAACCCCTTTCAAGCAACTCAGCAACCTGTTTCTTTACTTCTTCCAACTCTACTGGCGCCATTGGATAATACGCTTTAGATACTGGCGCTGCACCAGGAATAAGATCAATTGTGAACTCCACGTCTCTCCTCGGCGGTAAACCCGATATATCTTCAAACACGTCCATAGAATCACGAACAACAGCCGGCTCTTTACTTTCATCACTTCCATTGATGCAAGAATATTGTTTGTCGGCCTAGCCCTAAACTCGACCGGCCCGACCGAACTGCTTCCTTAACGCAACTGCTGTCTGCTGCAAACTCCCTTTCATCCCAGATAAACTCTGCTGCTATTGGCTGCTGCAAGTATTTGTGAGAAAGTGGTCAAACCCAGGGAGACAATCTGCCTCTGGATGTCCCCGTCCAGTCTGTGCATGAACCTCCGTGCCCTGTCAGCATCGTTGGCAACTAAAGGTCCAGCGAAACTACTGAGTCTCGTCCATTCTGCTACATGCACATCTACGGGTGCTCCCTTCTGCTTTAGTCCGATGAACTTCTCTTCCATTTCCTCCCGTGCAGTCCGCGGGAAGAACTTCTCCAGGAAACTCTTAGAAAAATCCGCCCACTTGATCGGCTTGGGCAAGCGGGTCTCCTCAACAAGCCACCATTCTCGGGCGTAGTCCACTAGCTGAATGCGTACCACAACAACTTTTTTGTCATCTGGAATCTGTGCCGCTAAAAGCAAGTTCTCTGTGTCAACTAGCCACTGCTCCACTGGCAACGGCTCCTTTAAACCAGTAAATATAGACGGACCCAACCGCCTGAAATCTGGTACGGTCCCTACTCGGTCAACTGGTCTAGCTCCAACATTGTTCACAGACTGCTGAACGATCTGCAAACCTTCCCGAAACGAGTCCGCTTGCTGCTGGATCAGCTCGGTCTGTTTCTTTGATTCTCCAGCATTTCTCTTATCACTCCAAGCATGGCGGCTTCGTCCACATGCCTCTGGTATGTCTTCAATTTCTTACTGGCCATAATCCTAAACTCAAAATACCCAACATTAGCATGATGATAGATTTTGAATATAGATCAAGGCTAGAACTCCAAGATACTTAAATAGAGTACCGCATTGTAACTATGCCGCGGTATCATAGCCACAATTACATAACTCCATCCAAGTCGCCTAAGTCCTGGAGATAACAAGGAACCAGGTTTTCGAGTCGATATGCAAAGGAAGTTTGCACATCGTAAAAGATATAATCAGGAAGAATGTGATTCAAGAATGGTAAAACGGTCAATGTGGCAGGACATGTTTCCTAAACACGGGTATTCTGATTCGTGTATCGGGTACAATACCCAACTACAAAAGAATCAACCCAACTAACCTATGGCTTTGATACCAAAAGAACCATGTCACGCCCCGCTTCCCAGAGTACGCTAGATTGGGCACGTGACATAGCCAACCATGCTACCTCTGGGTAGGAAGTATCCATTCACAGTGACATTACGACTGTAGAGATATCAAGAACAAGATAAAACTATCTAAACATGTCCACAATCCAGAATAACAAGAGTCAATGATAAATAAATGCGGAAGCAAATGATCCAATACAATAACGGAAAAGTATGTCCCATAATGCGGGCTCACATCTGGAAATAAAAATGCAGTAAATAAAACTAACCACTACAGAACTCACAACTCAGCCTGCTGGCTGAAGTACTCCTGCTCGGACAGCGACAGTGGTAAAGAATCTGGACCATGCAAAACCCAGACGTCAGCGCGTCAAGTCAACAAGTAATATAATATGAACAGTGTAATAGGCAATGCAGAACTAACATGAATAAAGCAATAATGTGAAACAGGCGGTGCAAGGTAATGTGCAGTGGGTAACTAAACTGTTCTATCGGGTTTCCTAGTCTAAAGTCTTTGAAATCAATTTGAGTAATCCTCCATGTAACTCAAAGGATATGTCCCGTTACCCCCCGGGACCACGGATCAGGAATATGGGAACCAATAGTGGTTCTGTCTCGTTGCCCCCCGGGACCACGGATCAGGAAAATGTAAGAGTCACGAATGGCTCTGTCCCGTTACCCCCCGGGACCACGGATCAAGTAATACCCTTTTAAGTTACACTTTAGTTTACACTTTTGATTTTCCCATACCCCCAAGTTATGTATGTCGAGTCAGGTATTCAGTAATTAAGAACTAATGCCAACACAGGATCAGGTAAAAGCAGGTTTGTCTGGATAGACAACAGGAATGGTCCATGAGGACTACATGTTATGTTTGTTGGCATTAGACACAAGATCAGGTAACAGGTAAAGCCATGGTACATCAGGTCCAGCCAGGTAATGTATAAAAGTGTCATGTCATGTCAAGAGTGTACGGTACCATGTCATGTCAAGTAGGAAGTGTAACAGGTCATGTCAGGAAGCACAAGATGTCATGTGGGTGCTCATAATCAAACTAACATAAGCATGTGTATAAATAAACAAGCACGAGTACTATCAGAACAATAAACTGGAACATGTAATATGATATGCAAATAGATTTAATTACAAGGATATGGATGCACAGTTATCGATTAGGGTTACATTTATAGTTCCAATATTAATTAGGATGCAATTTATTAAACATGGAGTGTTAATATCTCATTATTATGTAGTAATGTGATCTATGGATGCAATTATATGTATCTTAAATGCGATGGATGAAAACGGGTATCCGAAAAGTTATAAAACTATAAAATGGTAATGTGGGATGTACAACTAAGAAATATGTGATATAAATATTGATATAATAATATTAATATGGATAGTATATTCAAAGCGATTAATAACTATAAAAGTGGTATTGATTAACCATGCACAAGAAGGTTCCGTTCAGAAATTCAGCGTCACCCTAATTTCTAAAATAGCTTAAAAATAACAAACGTTCTCCAAAAGGGACGTGTTTTATACCAAAACAAAGATAATTCAATAAGGTTTTCAGTTTTATAAGTATAAGCATCTCCGGTTGTCCCTAAAAAAAGTTATGAACATTCTAAGTTGAAAGTTTGCTGCTGGAATTTTCCTGGACAGCAGTTTGGAGACATTTTCATTTGCATTTTACGTTATTTAAACAATTTATTTTGTAAGTAAATATTTCATAGAGTTATAGTATTCTGAGTTAGCTTCGTAAAAAACTAAAGAGCGTATACTAATGATTTTTCTATGATTTATAATGAATTTTATAAGATAAGGTGTACAGTAAATTTCAGATTTGTCATATCCGATTTTTCAACGACGTTTCATGTGTAAACTATAAGATTTTCAAATGTATAACATTATAAAATGAAGATTATAAACTAATTAAAGAAAATAATAATAAATATTATGACGATATATATTTTAAATGATATAGTTGCAGTATAATGTAATCTAGTATGTCACAAGATAAGTTTTCATGATCTAGATTTAATATGATATAAACGGATGCAAACGGAATATCGAAACGTTATAAAATTAAACATGGAGCGCTAGATTTAAACTATAGGTATGGTATTTATTTAAATAGGTATAAAATGAATTATATAGCACGTAGCAAGATTAACTTGCCTCGATGGGTCGCGAATCGGGAAAACGGAACGTTAACCGTCGGCGGGGAAAATTCGCGATGGGCGCACGGTTCACGGAATGAACCCAAACGACGAACAAAGGAACCACACGGGTCGGGGTACCTCGCTGGAATGTCAAGAAGCGTCACCGGCACGACGGAATTCCGGCAACAAAAGAACAGTTAAAAAAATGAGAAACGAGACATGAAGCAAGAAGAGAAAGAATGATAAAGAGAAGTATGAGAGAATATATGAGAGAGAGAGAGAGAAAGTGGAGAGAGAGAGAGAGAGAGAGCTGCAGGTGGGGGCCCACGGAATTAAAAGGAACGCGATTGGCTAAAGGGGAATCGTTAGTTAGGGATAAATATTAATTAAAGATTCAAAACATTTTAAATAACAGTAGGATATATATATAGGTTAATTTAAAGATTTAAAAGATAGGTAATGAACAGTAAGATATCAGGTTAGTTAGAAAAATATATGCGATGGTTTTAATAATATTAAAATTTGGGATTTTGGCGCCAAATAAAACATTTCCAAATCGCGTCCGGGTCGAGTCCAAAAATTTGAAATTGAAATAATAGGATTTTAAGCGGGATCCAAATTTTAAAATTAAGTGTTTTATGATTAAAAAGCATACCCCCAAGTCGGACACCTGCACGCGCGCGTAGCCGTCCAAACTCGCCCGTTTCACCGAACGGGATGAGAACTCGACGCACGGACGCTACCACGCGGCTAGGGGTGACGAGTAGGCCAAGATAGATATTTTTAATTTTATTTTAGGTGCTAAAATTTGTTATATGCAGAAATGACTTAGCCAGATAAAATTTTACAGTAAGCAACAAACAAGCAAGTTAAATGAAATGAGTACCACATTATACTCAAACAGTAACTGAAAATTGTAGGATTGGGCTCGGGTGTTACAACGGGTCCTTGACCGAGGAAGGCTGTGGTGCCGGCCTCATCATTCAGGGCCCAAACACGGCAGAAATGGAGTATTCTCTGAAGCTCAGTTTCAACGCCTCAAATAACGCGGCGGAATACGAGGCCTTGCTGGCCAGACTGTGCATAGCCTCTAGACTGGGGCTGAAAACAATTCGGATCCGCGGCGACTCCGCCCTAGTCGTTGGCCAAGTGACAGGCCGATTCGAGGCACGGGAGCCTCTGATGGTGAAGTATCTGCCCGGGGTAAGAAGGTTGTGGAAAGACGTCGACGAGTCCAGCTGGAACAGATCCCCAGGCAGCTCAACGCCCAATCCGACGGCTTGAGCAAGCTAGCTGCATCTTATACCGCCAACAACAAGAGAAACATCCTCTTCGAGGTCTTGCCACGGCCCAGCGTGGAAGACAGGGCAACAATGCTCCAAGTGTATACAGCCCGGGAAGAAGACCGGGACTGGACAAAGTCCCTCGTGGAATTCCTGAGGGAAGGTACGCTCCCAGAAAATCGGGGAGAAGCCCTCCGTCTCCGAGCCGAAGCTCGCCATTTCTTCTGGAGCAATAGGAACCTCTACAAGAAGTCCTTCACTCAGCCCCTGCTCTGGTGCGTCGACTCCCACGAAGCCGACTATGTCCTCCGTGAGATCCACGAAGGGGTCTGCGGCGCGCACCAAGGGGCCTGCACCTTAATCCAGAAGGTATTGCTCCAGGGGTACTATTGGCCAACCATTCATCAGGATGCCCAGAAGCTCATTAGGAGATGCAAGAGCTACCAACTCCATGGAAGCATACCTCGCCTTCCCATTACCGAGCTAACTGCCCTAACATCCCCGTGGCAGTTTTCCCAGTAAGGAATGGACATGATAGGCCAGTTCCCTACCGGTACGGGCGGGCACAAGTACGTCCTTGTCGCGGTGGACTACTTCACGAAGTGGATCGAGGCCATTCCCATCAGGAAACCGGACGCCGCCATGACTATTAAGTTCCCACAGAACAACGTGATACTCCAGTTCGGTATCCCGAGGTGCACCATCACCGACCATGGAACAAATTTCGAAAACGAAAGAGTTAAGGAATTTTGCAGCGAATATCATATCCCCATGAAATTTGCCACGGTCGCACATCCCCAATGCAACGGGCAAGCCGTGGTCGCTAATCGGGACGTCCTCCGAGGTCTTCGAACATGCCTAGAAGGACGCCATTGCAGTTGGGTTGAGGAATTACCCCGGGTCCTATGGGCCCTGCACATGTCGAAGAAAAACCCCACCGGGGAGACCCTTTTCAGCCTCTGCTACGGTACAGAGGCAATGGTTCCAGCGGAGATCGGGCTCCCCAGTCACCGGGTCGAGCATTTAGACGACGAAGCGAACACCTCAGCCCTACGAACTATCCTAGACATCTTGTTAGAGAAATGAAACCGGGCTCAGATCAGAGCTGCCGTCTATCAACAGCAAATCGCCCGCTACTACAACGGGCGAGTCAAGCGTCGTTTCTTCAAGACCAGAGATTTATTCTTAAGACAGAACGAGTTCGTCGACCAAGGCAAGTTGCATAAGTTTTTCCCTAAATGGGACGGTCCTTTCCTCGTCTCCGAGGTCCTGCCCGACGGATCTGTTACGCCCCGCTTCCCAGAGTGCGCTAAGATCGGCACGTGACAGCTCCAACCATGCTACCTGTGACTAGGAAACATCCCTCCACAGTCACATTACGGCTGTCTATAAGATATCAAGAACAATAAAAAAAGAATAAAACTATCTAATACATGTCCATCTGCCAGAATAAACGAGTCAAGAAATAATATATATGCGGAAGCAATAAAATCCAAATAACAATAACATCTGGAAGTACGTCCCAAATACGGGCTCACATCAGGAAATGAAAGTATGGAAATAAAACTAAACTAAACTAGATACTAACAGGATCCTCACCGCTCGGCCTGTCGACTGAAATACTCCTGGTCGGCCTGCGAAAGAGATAAAGGATCTGGGTCATGCAAAACCCAGACGTCGGTGCGTCATAATATCAATAATAATAAGCAACTAGGATGTAACGAGATATGCAGGCATGAATTATAAATAGTAACATGAATGTAACTAGGCAATCACGGATATAGAACAGTGAAGTGTATCAGTATATGTGACGTGCAGTGATCAATCTAAACTGTGCTACTGGGTTAACTATTCTAAAGTTTGTTTGAAATCAATTAGTGTACTCCTCCATGTAACTCAAAAGAATATGTCCCGTTATCCCCCGGGACTACGGATCAGGTAGTGGGAGTTATGAATGACTCTGTCCCGTTATCCCCCGGGACCACGGATCAAGTAAGAATCACGAATGATTCTGTCCCGTTATCCTCCGGGACCACGGATCAAGTAATACACTTTTAAGCCACACTTCAGTTACACTTTTAATTTTTGCATACCCCCAAGATTATGTGTTCAAGTCAGGTATTGATAAATATGAAGCTAATACCAACACAGGATCAAGCAGGTATAGGTTCTGTCTGAATAGACAACAGGATATGTCCGTCAGGACGACAAGTCAGGATTGTCGGCATTAGTAACAAGATCAAGTAACAGATCAAGCAGTAGTGTATCAGGTCATGTCAGGTAGTGTATATGTATCACACGGATGCTCGAAATAAAACTGCAGCAAGTACGGATGCACGATAAAAGTACGGATGCACGAGTGTCTATCAGGGATCACATCTATAACTCCATCACTACGTATGATGCACATTATCTAGCATGGGGTATTAATATAACAGTGACATGAAATAATATGGTCCGGCATGCAACTAGATATGCAATAAACAGCACGGATATGAACGGATGTCGAAAAACGGTAAAACGGTAACATGGATATACAATGCAATAAACATGTGATAATTTTATTCATATAGATGTAAAATATGTTGTATAGCCTGTATCAAGATAAACTTGCATGCAACTAGATATGTAATAAATTGTGCGGATACGAACAGGTATTGTAAAACTGTAAAACTGTAACATATGATACATAATTAAACGACATGTAATACTTTTATTCATATGAATATAAATATATTAATATAGCATGCAGCAAGATAAACTTGCCTGTTTGGATCTCACGACTGGGTGCGTACGCCGGCGTACGATGTCGGTAACTGTCCCGATGCACACACGGGTGTACAGAACTGAATCAGGCGATGCAAGAAAGTGACCACGCTGGATGAGAACGTCCACTGGGTCGTCCGGATTGTCGGTGATGGGCACGGTTCCGACGATGATCGGAAAACCAAGAAACAAGAAAAGAAAGAGAAGAAGAAGTAGTAGAAGAAGAAGAAGAAAGAGAAGGAGATGAAAGTTTTTCTCTGGGGTTTTGTACTCTGGGGTCAGAGGAGGTGGCAAGGGGGTGACTTCAACGATGGGCCATCGACGGCGAGGTTGCAGGCGGGGGTTTTCCGGCGACGAGGCAATGGGGTTTCTTGGTTTCTTGGGGCCGGTTTCTGTGCAGGGTTTTTGGTACTCAGGTGAGGGTGGTGACGACAGAGGTGAAAAGGAACAGGAAGAGGAGATGATGATGGTGTAAGGTGGTCGACGGGGTCGGACTCCGGCGAGGCGGTGTGGGCAGGCAAGGCTTAGAGTGGGTTTTCTTGGGTTGTGCAGGGTCGGGTTGCCGTGGGTTGGTCGAGAAAGGAGACGAGGTGAGGTGGAAGAGGGTAAGGAGAGGTGATGGAGGCGATGGGAACAGATCTCCGGCAAGGCTTCACGGCGAGGCAGTGGGTTACGAAGGGGCTGTTAGGGTCGGGTTCAGTGTAGGTGTGCTGTCGGGATGTGCAGGGAGTTCGGGTATGGGAAGAAGAGGGAGTAGGAGAGGCAAGGGGCCGGTGGCTACGATGACGAATCGCCGGCGAGGAGAGAGGTGACGACGCGTTGATAGGTGTTGGGTTTTCTTGGGTCGCCGCAGTGTTAGGAGAGGAGGAGAGGATGATGTTGAGGAGGTCGGGGAGGTGAGAGGAGGAGGTCGATAACGTGGGTTAGGTAGCGACGGCGTGAGGCGGCGAGGGACGAGCGCGACGCGCGGGCGTGGGTCGCAGGCAATGGGTTCACGTTGGGAAAGGAGAGTGGGGGAGAAGGAAGAAGAGAAGGAGGTGTAGGCGGTACTGGCGGCGACGTGGAGGTCGATGGCGATGAGAACAGACGTCGACGGGGGTCAAGGGGCGTGGGTTCGAGCACGGCCATGAGGAAGAAGAAAGAAGGCGGGAGAGAGAAGAACATGAGGGAGTGAGTTTAAAAAAGTAAAATATTTTAATATTAAATGTATGGTTTAAAATATACATAGAGAGAGACTAAGTTTGTTAGGATAGGATTACAAAATTATTTTAAAAAGATATTTGGTGAAAATAATGTTAACAGTTTAACAGTATAATATTAAAGAATATAATATCGAATATATTTTGAGATTTTGGCTAATGCAAAAATAGTCCAAAATACGTCCGGGTCGGGTCTAAAAATCTAGTTTTAAAATACGGATAATATACCTATCAACCAAAACCAAAGTAGGATATCCGGATAACGAAAATGCATACCCCAAAAACGGATGCACGTAGCGTGCACGTAGCTATCCAAACAAGTCTATTTCACTAAACGGAACGAGAACAAGATGTACAGATGCTACCACAGGGTTAGGGTATGATGCAGGCCATGCTACATATTTTAAAATTATTTTATTTGACTTTATTTGTTTTATTAAGAAAATGCAGATACTAGATATAATGCAGCTATACACGATATACAGCATGACAGTGCACGGAACCTCATAACTAGCCGGGATAAATCATAAATAGGAATCAATACGGTTTTTCAGCATGCGGGTCGGGTCGGATGCAAACACAGATATCAATTACACTATTTACACCCAAACAACAATAAATCAAGAAATAGCCATAAATAAAGAAATACCCAAAATAGAACTGGTATAAATGAACTAGGGTGTTACAGGATCCTACCGCTTGCAAGACGTGAATGGGCGCAAGTTTTCACGGCCTTACAACGCTGAGAAGCGCAAACTGTACCAAAAAGAATATCTAAGAGTGTGTATTTCTTCTTTCACAAGGATAATGTAAACATTTCTAAAGTTCTTTCTATTTAAATAATAAGAAGGGAACACTAGAACACTGCAAAAAAGAATTTATTCATTCAAAAGGTACTACGGGCTCCTCAGCCTTACAAAAAAAAGGGGTTACAACAGAGGTGGAACGGGATCGAGAAAGTACTCCTGGTGATACTCGGAGTAGATTTTCGCTAGCCGGGCCCTCGCCTCTGCAGCCCGCTCCTGCCGATACTGCACGCGAACCCGGGACGCCACGGAAGCACCCGACGCTCCGCCTTCTGCTCCTTGGCTCACTACGTACCTCATTTTGAAGCACTCCAAAATGAGGGCCAAGCATCGGTCGTGCCTGGATTTCGAGATGAGGCCGAGAAGGAAGATCGAGCGCATCTTGTCGAGCGTCTCGTCTAGAAGCTCCTCAGTGAAGGGGTTGTCCAACCCCGGGGACCTCTTCCAAATCGCGTAAATCAGCAACTGAAGCAGGGACGACCGTCGAGGGAGAAGCCGGCCAACATGACCCTCGAGGCGCAGAACCACTCCCTGGTACCCATCCTCAGCCAGGGATTGATCATACAAGGAGATGTCATCAAAGGTGATGATCTCTTCGATCGAATACATGCGCCCAGTCATCTCAAAAGAAAACGGTGCTGAAGGGGTTGCCACCTCCTTCTCTATTTATAACCCCAAACAGAATCCTTAAGGGCCCAGATTCGCGCGCGAATCTTAGGATCCGCCAAGGTTAATCCAATGCCGAGCCGCCACGTGGCAAAAGTGACGCAGCTCCCTGAAACGTTGCACCTCTCCCAAGAATTCCTGGCACGTGCCGCCTGTGACGTTCGCCCCTCCCAATGTTCACGAACCAGGGAAGGTCGGGTTGAACCTCCGGATCCACCGAGCAGCTATCCTGCTCCTCCATCCTTCGCCGGACGCTACTTGGATTCTTCAACAAAGCAATGTAAATTCTTCTAAGTTTTTTTTTATTTAAATAAACAAGAAGGACAAAGCAGTCGAGCATTGCAGAAAAGAAGAATTTTATTGATTCAAAAAAGGTATTGTAGGCTCCTCAGCCTTACATTACATAAAAAAAGGATTACAGCAGCGGGGGAAGGGGGTGCAGAAAACATTGCTCATGGTACTCCAAGGATATTTCCGCCAACCGAGCCCTTGCCGCCTCGGACCTCTACCTCTGATGCCGTCCGCAAACATCGGCAAGATGCCTCAATTGGTAACACTCAAGGACGAGTGCCGCCGAGTGATCCCGCCGACTCGTCGAGATCAGACCGAAGTGGCACAAAGACCTTAGCTTACCAACCGACTCATCCTTCAGTTGCTCAGACAAGGGGTTTTGCATCCCCGGCGACGCCCTCCAGATTGAGTACATCAACAGCTTAAGCAGGGGTGAGCGCCGAGGAAGCAGTCGGCCAAAATGATCCTCAACACGGCCGATCACCGCCTACCGCGTATGCTCGGAGCACAGCTGGTCGTACAAGTACACGTCCTCGAAGGAGATCTCGGAAATGGTGAAAAGGAAAGTGTCCATTCTTACGTTTTTGGGATGAAAAGGGAGTGATCAACACGCCCTCCTTTTTATAGCCCCACAATGCCCCAAGAGTCTAACAGTCATTCGTTTCATCCATAACTGTATCGCCACGCGGCAGACATCCTGCCTTTCTCGGCGAAATCGGAACGACATGGCTCTTACGCTTCGCCTCCCTCCACGCGTTCATAACACGTGTCGACAGAGACGACCACTCTTCCCGATGTTCAAACGCTGGGGAAGGTCGGATAGAACCACATGAATCAACCGAGCAGCTACCCTGCTCGGTTAATCCTTGCCTGGTAGTTCACTACCCACCGACGCCGGGAATCAAAGCCCTCACCAAGAGGCCACCGGGCAGCAACCCTGCTCGGTCCATCCTTGGCAGGCCTTCCAATGCCCTCCCGTGCTAAGGATCAAAGCCCTCACCAAGAGGCAACCGGGCAGTAATTCTGCTCGGTCTATCCATGGCTGGTAATTTCTTACCCACGACGCCAAGGATCAAAGCCTTCACTAAGAGGCCACCGGGCAGCAACCCTGCTCAGTCCATCCTTAGCAGGCCTCCCAATGCCTTTCCGCGCTAAGGATCAAAGCCCTCACCAAGAGGCAATCGGGAAGTAACCCTGCTCGGTCCATCCTTAGCTGGTAATTTCTTACCCACCGACACCAAGGATCAAAGTCCTCACCAAGAGACAACCGGGCAGCTACCCTGCTCGGTCCATCCTTGGCTGGTAGTTCACTATCCACCGACGCCAATGATCAAAGTCCTCACCAAGAGGCAACCGGGCAGTAACCCTGCTCGGTCTATCTATGGCTGGTAATTTCTTACCCACGACGCCAAGGATCAAAGCCCTCACCAAGAGGCCACCGGGCAGCAACTCTGCTCGGTCCATCCTTAGCAGGCTTCCCAATGCCCTCCCGCGCTAAGGATCGAAGCCCTCACCAAGAGGCAACCGGGCAGTAACCCTGCTCGGTCTATCCTTGGTTGGTAATTTCTTACCCACCCACGCCAAGGATCAAAGACCTCACCAAGAGGCAATCGGGCAGCTATCCTGCTCGGTCCATCCTTGGCAGGTAATTTCTTACCCTACGACGCCAAAGATAAAAGCCCTCACCAAGAAGCCATCGAGTAGCTACCCTACTCGGTCCATCCTTGGCTGGTAATTTCTTACCCACCGACGCCAGGGATCAAAATCCCTCATCAAGAGGCCACCGAGCAGCTACCCTGCTCGGCCCATCCACATCTAAGCGATCTCCACCTCGACTTTGGGCTATGAAGATATCGACCTTTCACCGTGTTAGTTGTATATATGCCCTAGAGGCCATTGTTGTACATATGATGTATATTATAGTGGATGCTTGGATATATATAGCGAGGACTTTCTTGCTCGATATGATAGTATGCTATCTGGTTTCACTTTGTCTTAACATGTTGACTTGTATTGGTTTACTGTCTTGCTCTCACATGTTGATAAAGCCCTTAGGATATGTACTTGACTACTAGGACTATGATGAGATCATACTAGTGGGGCCAGGGTAGTCAACGAGTACATCCTATAACTGTTCCTAGTCGAGAGTGTATCGAGACAGGGTATCGATACACCAGAGTAGACTAGCGTATACGCATCTTGACCCATATGATGGGCGATGGATGATCCCATATCCATTAGTGTTTGACATCAAAGATGGTGTACGGGTGCTCAGTGGAGACTGGGTACACTGAACGGACTTGCCGAGAACTCCTAGATGGTATTATACCTATCGTCAGATAGCAGTTCTCCGGTGACACTGGTATAGGTTAGTCTGTAGACCCGAGATCGTCATAGAGTCTTGTGTGATTCCCACTGTGCTTTGATTTCCACCATACCACGTCCAAGAGGGCGTGCAAAACGGTGGCTTTTGGGTATAGTCCAGAATCACATGGAGGCAATGAGCGATAGGAGGGGTTTCGTCTCTCCCGGTATAGGGAGTTGATATTGTGCTGTGTTCGATTGGCTATTACTGGAAGTCCCTGGCCAAGGCTGATTTGGAGTGCTGCTGGTAAGAGTTATCAGTAGTTTCTTGACCTGTTATGAGCCTCACATCGACACGACTTATCGGTTACTGGGGTCTGACGTTTACCACCCCTAGACTTGATATGCGACATATCAGACGAAGAGACCGGATTGTACGGTAGTGTTACTGATTGGATTCACAGGAGAATGTATAGGCTTGCTTGTTGATCTTCGGATCGCTCAATACCTGGGCGGCTGTTACGTTTAGCTGACTGCTTGCATCTTGTGGATGTTTGATATGATCATCACCTACTGCCGATGTATTGACAATTCTTTAGAGTCCTACACAAAGGTTTCCCGGCTCAGGCAAAACGTAGTAGGAGCACATATGCGATATGTGCGGGACCGAGAATAATACGATATGAGATACCGTATTCTATTCTCGCAATATGTGATATTGGCCGGGTATATGTGATATAGCCGGGTCATCGGATCAAGTGTTGATTTGATGAATTGGTACATGTTATATTAGTCGGTTATATGCTATATAGCCGGATTGTCGGATCAAGAGTTAATTCGATAATTTAATATATAATTATATATATGTGATATATTACATTACGTTAACTAATATAAGCTCGCTTTATTGATTTATTTTCTCACTGGATAATACATTGATGTATATGCGATATATGTTAATTGTATTATTTTCTTTTGTTACAAAATATAATATATATGTGATATATAATATTGTAACATGTTAGGGTTACAAATGCAACATAGTTGTTGAGTTTAAACCAAGTTAGGGTTTGGATTAGGGTTAGCTTTTGGATGAGGTTCATGGATGTTTCATAAAGCTTTGACTTTGTCATTTAGCTTTGATATTTTGTGTAGATATTTGTTAACCCAACCCAAACCCTTAACCATGGTTTATTCTCTACATGAGTTAAAACCTTCATTCTTAACTCATGGTTGCAATTGTAACCACAACAATAATTCATTATTCATCACAAAAGCTTTTGCTTCTTCTTCTTCTTCTTGATCTTGAAAAAAGATTGCTAGCTTTTTGAGTCGTGGTGATTAATAGTGAGAAATTGAAAACAAAAAAGTGTAAAATTCCCACTCATCATTCTCATCTATTCTAGACACTTAGATTAGGGTGTTCACTTCTCTAATAAGTTAATTAGTGAAGTGTAAGTTTGGGTTAGAGATTCTTCAAGGTAGACCATCTTAGATCAAGAAGACTTCAAGCAAGATGCATCATTCACCTCTTGGAACCTCACGAGAGTCGGAGTTCTTGATAATCGCAACTAAGGGACCTCAACACGGAGCTTATGAAGCAAAGGAACGGACTACAAAGGTTGTAATCCTACTTCTTTGTATGTGATACAAACTTGTTACCCTAGAATTTCTAGTAAAGATTCATGATTTGCTTGCTTTGCACCTCTCTAAATTTTAAAGTGGCATGAGTGATAGTACCAAACCTAGACTAGGTGTAAGGGAAGTCCAACACACCGGTCTTTGCACACTTGGCAAATGGTCGACTTCTACTCTCAACTCGACGTGCAATCGCTACACGAAAAACCGACCTAAAGATGAAAGTAGTACTGCGCAAATATAAGTGTTTACCACAAACAAAGGAAAAATGCGCACGCAAAGACTGCTGCAAAAAGACTTTTTTATTCACA
Source organism: Agapanthus africanus (assembly GCA_030015575.1). Taxonomy (NCBI): domain Eukaryota; kingdom Viridiplantae; phylum Streptophyta; class Magnoliopsida; order Asparagales; family Amaryllidaceae; genus Agapanthus; species Agapanthus africanus. The sequence continues at coordinate 214,682 of JASDDO010000233.1, forward strand.
AAAAATCAAAAGTCTCTACAGAGGTACTTTGGGCTCCCCAGCCTTACAAAAACGCCCGGAGGCTTACAAAATTTTAGCGCAAAGAAAATAAAGAGGCGGGAAAGTTCAGGCCTCAGGGCCAGGAAGAACCTCGACGAGCCACGCGTCCACTGCGAAAACCGGGGCGGCATCTTGAAGGTCGGCATCCATCGCAGGAGCTTCAGCACCGGGAGACGGGGGGACCGATTTCTCCCCAACGCTCCCACCGGGGGCCTCTTCCCTTGCAGCATTTTCAGGGGCATTCCCCTGCGCGTCATCCTCGAGAGGGTACACATTCCAGAGCTTGGCGTCAGGGAATTCCAGCATCTGAGCCTTGACGGCGTCGAGGGCATCGTGCCAACGATGGCAGTGGCTCCGGCGAGGTCAGCGTAGAACTGATCCGACTTCTTGTAGCTCTCCACCGCCTTCGACACCAGAAGCTCAGCCTTCGACGCCTGAAGCTCAGCACGCCTCGTCCCCTCCCCTTACCGCCTCATTCTCCCTCTGGAGGGTGTTCGCCATCTTCTTCAGGGTGCCGACAAGCGCCCTGGAATCTTCTAACTTGGCCCCGGCGGCTCAAGCGGCCTCTCGGCACCTGGCGATCTCCCGGTCCCGGCCGCCACCCGGTCCTCGAGGGCTGCGACCTTTTCCATCGCCGCCTCCAGCTCCAGCCTCGAGCTCTTCTCCCGTGAAGAGAACTCTCTCGCGGCCTGTATTGCCGGGGCTATCTCCTTGTCCTCCATGTTGACGATGAAGGCGACGTGCTGGAGGACCTGAATAAAAGAAAGAGGGTTAAAAAGAAAAGGGAGGGACCCAATCACGCGAACAAAAATGCTCAATGAAGAACCAAGTGGGTGCGAACACTAACATGCACGGCCTCTTGAGTTATGGCCACTATTTGGGCCCGGAGGGTCCCCCGAGGGATCCTAGCCTCGGCCGACCTTTCCATCTCCGAGAGCAGGCTGTCGGCGACGGAAAGCCCCGAGGGCATCTCGAAGCGAAGCTCCTCATCGTCCACAAGGATCGGGGAAGCCGGGGAGCGGGGCACCGTCCTATGAAACCTCTTGAGGAGCGACACGAGAGAACCAATCTCGCCTCCCACCTTAGGAGCCCAGAGCTCTTGCTCCCGAGCACGCTTTTGGCTCGGTGCACGACCGGTCTTTGCACACATAATCTACTGCCGTATCTCAAATATCCATCTTCATGGATGATGAAGTCTGTTCCGAGTCCATTCTCCACTTGTTCTCTGATCTTTTGCAACTTAGCATCACTTGCTTGAGCTGCTTTGATCTGATTGACAATGGTAGATTGAACTCGTAAATTCATCAAACATGAAGCGTTACCTGACATAACTACTTCAATCTCCATCTGATGCAAGTCTTGTTGAACCTTCCACTGAGCGGTGAGATACATTGCTAATGGTTGGCGACTAAGAGCATCTGGAACTATATTCACCTTCCCTGGGTGATATTGCAGGTTGATATCAAAGTCCGCCATGAGTTCTAACTATCGTCTCTGCCGCATATTAAGATCCTTCTGAGTAAACACATATTTCAGACTCTTGTGATCTGTGTATATGTTCACTCGTTCACCAAGAAGATAATGGCGCCAAATCTTAAGAGCAAAGATAACGGATGCCAATTCCAAATCATGCGTCGGATAATTGCGCTCATGAATCTTCAACTATCTTGAAGCATAAGCCACAACCTTTCCGTGCTGATGTTGAACACATCCTAATCCCTTACCGGATGTATAGCAATGCACTTCGAAACCTCCAGATTGGTCCGGTATAACGAGAATAGGTGCTGATGTCAATCTTAACTTGAGTTCTACGAAAGCTTGCTCGCATGCTTCTGACTGTAGGGTGTTTTTCGTCACCCCATTGAGATGGGAATACGCGCCCGGTTGTCAGGAGCATTACAGATGCCCCCTGCCCAGGGTAGGCTAGGGTTTATTGATTATGGGGATCCGAATCTCTGGCAGCCGCGGACTAAGCTTCCGTTAATTACCCCTCACTTTTGGGGCGAGGGAACCTCCTATTAACGGGTTAAACTGGTTATGCGAACTCAATGTGCAGTGTACGTGTGTTGTGTTTTGAAAAAGTGGGTTTTTGGATATATCGGGGGCCCCGCAAAGTTTTTACGAGGGTCCCGCTATCCGGATAGCGGGCTGGGGGTCAAGAGGGCTAGCAGCCCCCTTACGGGGTGCCGGCCAGCGCCCCATTAGAATTTTTTTTTCTAACAGGGAAAGTGTCATGGAGTATGTGTGTGTGTTAGCGTATACACACACACATAAAGGAAAAGGGCACCCAAAGGATGCATGGGAGAAAGCGCTCGGGCGCTAGCACCTTTGGGCGCTAGCGCTTTGGGCGCTAGCGCTTTGAGCGCCAGGGCTCTGGGCGCTAGCGCCTCACGTGCCAGGTACGCGGGCGCTCGGGCGCTAGGTGCTAGCGCTTTGAGCGTAAGAGTGCTGGCGCTTTGAGCGCTCGGGCGCTAGCACCCCACGTGCCAGGCACGTGGGCGCTCGGGCGCTAGCGCTCAAAACGCTAGAGCCCCACGTGCCAGGCACGTGGGCGCTCGGGCGCTAGCGCTTCGAGCGCAAGGGCGCTGGCGCTCGGGAGGCAAAAGGGACTTGGTCCCTGCAACGGGAGTTGTACTCCCAGAAATAAACACTTATTATTTTGTGTGTGTGTGTGTGTGTGTGTGTGTATGAGGAGTTAAACTCCTAGGATATCTTGAAGCTGATGAAGGGGCTTCTCCCCTTGAGCCCTGGATTTTCTCCAAAGTGGGGTTTCTGGAGATGGGTCTCCTCCTTCTTCCTGTCGTTTGGCCGGATCTTGGAGAAAGGGGTGAGATTTAAAGATCTCCCCTTTTTGAGATCTAATGGAAGATCTAAGTTTCCCTTTATGGTTTTTGTGGTGGAAAACTATTTAGTTTTATAGAAGGAAGAGTAAAACTCTTGATTTAATTCAAAAGAAAGAAGAAGGTTTTAGAACTTTGAGGAAGGAGAAGATCACAGATCTTGATGCTTTTTGGGGGAGAGAAAAAGTTGTTGAGATATTTTCATTATCTTGGCCTTTATAGGCTATACACTTTATATATAACCCCTTGGGTTTTACAAAAATAGCGTTTTGCCCATCCCATGGCTCATGTGCCATTTCTTTTTCCACATAAGCCATGGGCTTTTACAAAAATTTGGCTCTATGCCCATTCATACATAAAAAAATTACATAAAAATTATTTATTACATGATTTCATTTTGGGCATGGAGGAGGGGCCGGCCGCTTCATGTTCGGACTCGGCTTGGGCATGGGCCCACTTGATCCAGGCTTGGGCCCACTTGGCTTGGGGTTGACCTTGACTTTGACTTGGTCAACTGGGGTGCAATTTTCAACCCCAACAAAGTGCCCCCCATCAATAAATGCACACCACATATGTGGGTCAAATTGATGGATCTTCTTTCGCGTGGAGGCGGCTTGCTTTGGTTCCCACTTTTTGGGATGCACTTCCCTTTTTACGACATGGACGGTCGACGCTTAACGCGTCTCCGAGACGGAGTGTCCGTGGTAGATGTTTCCCTGGCCCGAAGTGATTTAGTAGACGTGCCCCCGGCACGGAGTGTCGCTGGTCGACATTTCCCCGAGGTGGAGTGTCTGTAGTCGACGTGCCCCCGGCACGGAGTGTCTGCTTGACGTTTCCCCAAGGCGGAGTATCGGCTGGTTGACGTGTCCCCGAGACGGAGTGTCTGCTTGACGTTTCCCTGTTACGGAGTGTCACTGTTGGACGTTTCCCCGGTACAAAGTGTCACTGGTCGACGTTTCCCCGAGGCGGAGTGTCTGTTGTCGACGTGCCCCCGGCACGGAGTGTCTGCTTAACGTTTCCCCGAGGCGGAGTGTCTGCTTGACGTTTCCCCGTTATGGAGTGTCGTTGTTGGACGTTTCCCCGATGCGGAGTATCGCTGGTCGACGTTTCCCCGGCATGGAGTGTCTGTGTTGGACGTCTCCCCGGCACGGAGTGTCGCTGGTCGACGTTCACCGGCATGGAGTGTCTGTGTTGGACATTTCCCCGAGACGGAGTGTCGCTGGTTGACTTATCCCCGGCACGGAGTGTCTGCTTGACGTTTCCCCGAGACGGAGTATCGCTGGTTGACGTGTCCCTGGCACGGAGTGTCTGCTTGATGTTTCCCCGTTACGGAGTGTCGTTGTTGGACGTTTCCCCGGTACGAAGTGTCATTGGTCGACGTTTCCCGAGGCGAAGTGTCGGCTGGTTGACGTATCCCCGAGACGGAGTGTTTGCTTGACGTTTCCCCGTTATGGAGTGTCGTTGTTGGATGTTTCCCCGGTATGAAGTCTCGCTGGTCGACGTTTCCTGAGGCGGAGTGTCGGCTGGTTGACGTATCCCCGAGACGGAGTGTCGGCTTGACGTTTTCCCGTTACAGAGTGTCGTTGTTGGACGTTTCCCCGGTACGGAGTGTCGCTGGTCGACGTTTCCCCGAGGCGGAGTGTTTGTTGTTTGGCGCAGAGGTCGATGTTGGAATTGGTTGGTTTGATTTGTTTGATTTGAGTTAGCATCGGCATCCCTACACTGGAATATGGTACCAGGAGCGAATCATCATCTATCTTTGAGAGGGTTTGGGGATTGGTTTTTTTTTGTGGCATCTGCATTGCTACACTGGAATAATGCCAGGAGCAACTCATCATTTGCCCCGAGAGGATTTGGGAATTGATGGCTTAAGAGGCAGGTTTAGATCCCTATCACCTAAGACTTTTCAATTTTATGGGCCGTAAGGGTCCCATAAAAGCATTTTCTCCCTACGAGTCGAAAGGATCTCGTAGGTGTATTTTCTCCTTAGGAGTCGTAGGGACTCCTAATTGTGTTTCTCCTTTGTGAGTCGTAAGGATCTCACGCTAGAATTTTCTCCTCACAAAGTCGAGAGGACTGTTTACCCCAATCAGAGCAAAGCTTTGTTCAAATTCCAAGGTGGGAAAAGAAGCAATACTTCTGTTTTTCTCCAATCAGAGCAAAGCTCTGTCTTGAAAATAAAAGTTAAAATAAATGAAGTAACGCTTCATTTCTCCTGCGCTGCACGCAGAGCGCCACGTGTCAAAATCGGACACGTCAGCGCAAGGAGCGCAGCGCCCAAGGTAGCGTACTCAATCAGAGCAAATCTCTTAAAAAAAAAATAAGGGTTGCGCAGTGCGCAGCGCGACACGTGTCTGCGCAGCGCGACACGTGTCAGCGCGCGCAGTGCGCAACTGCGCAGTACTCAATGCGCAGCTGCGCAGCTTAAAAAAAGTTGCGCAGTGCGCTACGCGACACGTGTCAGCGCGCGCAGTGCGCTGCGCGACACGTGTCTGCGCGCGCAGTGCGCAGTGCGCAGTTGCGCAACTAAAAAAAAAAAAAAGTTGCGCAGTGCGCTGCGCGACACGTGTCAGCGCGCGCAGTGCGCAACTGCGCAGTGCTCAGTGCGCAACTGCGCAACTAAAAAAAAAAAGGTGCGCAGTGCGCTGCGCGACACGTGTCAGCGCGCGCAGTGCGCAACAAAAAAAAATATTGCGCGACACGTGTCTGCGCAGTTGCGCAAGCACAGCTGCGCGACACGTGTCACGCGCTGGAGAGTTGTGCAAAAACAGAATAAATCTTTTCTGTTCTTGTTAAAATAAGAAGATTTTCTTCTGTAAAGCAGGGGCTTTTGGATCAAAAATCCAACGGTGGGGAAGATTACCCAAATCACTCAGAAAAATATTTATGTAACAAATTTAACTAATTTATGAGCACTATAAAAAGGACCCCAGACCTTATTTAAAAATCATCAACATCTTGCTAAAAAAAAAAGAGAAGAGAACTCTTGAAGAATAAAAAAAGGTAAAAACCTTTTAAAGAAGAGAAAATTCTCTTATGAACAAGATCATAGATCTTTAATGATAAATAAATAAATAAATAAAATAGTGCCTTGCACTTGTTTTATGAACCATGGGTTCTTAAACCTAAAAGGTTATTAAATTAATAGTGCTTTGCACTTTCATGAACCTTTGGTTCTCTGAGATAAGAATAATAAGAAAAAAACTTGTTATTTTTTTTTTTTAAAAATCTAAATTCAATAGTGCCTTGCACTTGTTTTATGAACCATCGGTTCTTGAACCTAAAAGGTTCTTAAATTAATAGTGCTTTGCACTTTTATGAACTTTTGGTTCTTTGAGATAAGAAAAACAAGAAAAAACTTGTTCTTTTTTTCTTAGATCTAAATCAAATAGTGCTTTGCACTTCTTTTATGAACCATCGGTTCTTAAATCTAAAAGATTCTCAAATTAACAGTGTTTTGCACAAATGCAATGCATTAATTAAAGGGCCAGGCCCAAATCAAAATGACCTGACAGGCCAAAATAAATTGCAAGGCAATAAATGGGCAGAGCCCAAATAAATTGATGCTCTGCATCATTTATAAAGGGCAGAGCCCAAAACAAATTGATGCCCTGCATCTTTTCTGGACAAAGCCCAAATAAAAATAAAAACAAATGCAAATAAAATATTGGACATTTTTAACTGGACTTAGCCCAATCGTGGCCATAAGTCCTTAAATTAAATTGAGTGAGCAAAATGGCTCTCCTAAATCAATTTACATCCGGTTCGAGGGTACATCTCCGAACTCCTTTGACATCCATCGTTGTAATTCCTCAACGACGTCAAAGAGGTGACGGGTCCCAACGACCACACATCGATATGGACCGCGGGGTCCTTAAATTCGTGGACCGAAACGTCCCTAAACTAATATTGGACCGAGACGTCCCTAAACTAATATCGGACCGAGACGTCCTTAAACTAATATTGGATCACCATAAACTGGAATACGGACCACCACGTCCCTAAACTGGCACAATAGAGCCCAAATGCTCTTTTGTCGGACCTAAACGGTCCCGTTAAGTTGACCTTAGTCCCAAAATGGACTAACGTATCCTTAACAAACGTTTGAGTCGATCTTAGCCTCAAAAATGGCTAACGTATCCTTCAAATGGAGTGGACCGAAACGTCCTTAAACTAATATCGGACCGAAACGTCCCTAAACTAATATCGGACCGAAACGTCCCTAAACTAATATCGGACCACCATGTCCCTAAACTGGCACAATAGAGCCCAAATGCTCTTTTGTCGGATCTAAACGGTCCCGTTAAGTTGATCTTAGTCTCAAACTGGACTAACGTATCCTTAACAAACGTTTAAATTGATCTCAGCCGCAACGCGACTAATGCATACTTAAACTGAAAACACCAAACCCAAATCTAAGTAAATACGGATTTGGACTAATCCACGTCCTACGGGCGACGGCATTACTCAGTCTCCGTATACAATCCACGGGCAACCACAAACAAAATGAACACACACGACACGAAGTGAAATTCTGGAGAAGGAGAAAGTTGTTACCGCGATGCGGTAGCGTAATTAACTGCAGGGGCTTGCGCCTGCAGGGAAGAGCGTCCCCACAATCAAAAACCCCTCAAGCGAGAGGGAATCTGACAAAGTCTGCTATATCGGCCGCATCCATCTAAACCTTCGATACACGGTGCCATAAATCAACTTGGCATCTTCGGAGAGGTAGACGGATAAAACCAAATAGCATCTGCCCCGAATCTCAGGCACAGACGTCCTAACGCCCAGGCCGCCATTCGGAGGGGAACAGATTCTGGCACGCCCGGTGGGACCTTTATCTCTTTCCACTCCACACTTCGTGTGTCGTGTTCGCGAACAAATCGCGGTTTGCTGTGGTTGCCTGTGGATTCAAGGTACTAAGATTTGGTGTCTTGCTCCGTGCAGAAAACAGAAGATCGATGGCTTCGAACTGCACCGCCTGCAGCAACAACTCTCGCTCCGTTATTGCTGGAGGAGTGACTTATGGGCCCCAAACGGCCTCCCTTTTCAAAATGCCGGTGGAGCAGGTGGCTCGAGCCACCACCGGACTATTTTTTGGGACCATGCTCCCACCAATGAGCTTCAACGCCCCAATGACATTGCAAGAAGCTCCAAAGAAGTCGGTCTTCGATCGAATTACCACTGCCGCGACCCCTCTCAACGGGTCGTCCAACTCCACTGCTTCAGTTTTTAACGGACTAGGCCAGAGCTCTAACAGGCTCATGAAGAAGCCTGCCATACCAGAAGCCGTTATCCCGAAGAGGATAGCCATTCCAACTCCCGTTCCTGGCAAAATCACCAAGGTTGCTTCCCATGTTCAAAAGTCCGCTTCTGACAAGTTGGCCGTCCCCGTTCAACGGACGTCGATCTTTAAAAAGCTGGTACCAGTATATTCTGACCAACACAGGGGGCATGAGAAGGTCACCCCTATAGCTGAAACAACTCCATCAGCACGACACGCTCGACGTCGCCACTGGCGTCGAGTAAGGAAGGCTGGGGGCAACTCCCCCTCTGGGATAACTCCGTCAGCTCTGATGGTGAGGATCGACGCTGCTGTTCCAACCAAGAACAGCTTTGAATTGCTCAACAAGGTGTGCAGAAACTCTCCTACTGCGATGTTGAAACGAACTCCTTCACCTGTGGAGAATACTCCAGAGAAGAAGCTAGAGCAGCCCCCTCAACGGCTGTCCTCTAAAATTTACAAAGTCTGGCGACAGGTCCAAGAGTCGGTAATCGATCAAGACTGCCTCCGACGACAGAAAAAGATGAAGGTTCGGCAAGGGAAGGATTACTCTGTCAAACCATAAAAAGCAAAAGCTACTTGGGTGCCCACTACAACGGCTCCCTTAACTCCAATCACTCAAAAAAGGAGGCCACAAAAAGCCCCTGTGAACATGGTGAAGCATAAAAGCGCTGAACACAAACGCCCCAAGTCTGGGGGCATGGTGGTGTACACTGTTTATATGACTTCTGGAAAGGATGAAAGCCGCACTTCTACGGGCCACCGACCGCTCACCCAATCCATGACGAAAGCCCAGGAGCAACAACAAAAGCTTCAGAAAATGATGACTACAATGGCTGCACTCACTGAGCCAAAAGAAAGCTCTGAAATGTCTTCGGATGAGCGTCAAGAACAAGAAACCGACGCTGACTTTTTACGCAGAGTCCTCGAAAAGAGGGACAAAGAAGCTGCAGAGCAAGCGGCTAACATAAAACAGATGGCGCTCCTCTTCCAAGATATGGTAGGGATGATGTTACAGCCGGACCCTCCTGCTGAAGATCCTCCAGTCATCCTTGAAGACGACAGGGGAGAAACGTCAAATCCTCCGCCGGCTCTGTCAACAGCTAAGGAGGAGGCAATCTCCAAAGTTGACCTAGACGAATATATAGCTCAGCAGATCCGGATTCATCAGGCGAATGAAGCGGCTGGGCAAATTGTTAGAACCGGACGACCGTATCCGAGCTGGTATGACCAAATCAGTTACCCGCCAGGATATACGATCCCTAAATTCCACGTATATAAAGGGACAGGGAATCCGCAACAGCATGTCGCTCAATTCAGGGCCTTATGCGGCAATACTGGAGGAGATGACAAATTGTTGCTACGTCAATTCGTCGGCAGCTTAGCAGAAACAGCCTTTGAATGGTATTCGGAGCTACCTAACGACTCTGTCAAAACATTTGCAGAGATGGAACTGCTGTTTACACAAAGATTCGCGAGTGCTAGTGAACGCACCCCGATAACAGCACTGATAAATGCCAGGATAAGGCCAGGCGAAACGTGGGTCCAATACGCAACACGATGGCGAAACCTATGGTCGAAATGCTAACAACGCATAGAAGAGGCACCTGCGGTAGGCATGTTTGTGGGCACTCTCGATCCGCAGGCGACCATCTCGCAATTCATGATGTTCTTCAGGCCGACCACCTTCCAGGCCTTGATCGACAAATTAGCCCAAATGGACCAGATGGGCCATAAGCCATCTCCTCCAAGACCCGAACCCCGAAATGAGAAAGGAAAAGCGATCATCGTCGCCGATGCTCAACAACAGTCGAGCAACTCAAAGCCGGTCGTTCGCCAAAACAACGTGCGTCCACGCCCATCTCTCGAAGAGAGGCTAGGACGTCCTTACTCGTTTCCTCAGAATAAAACGAGAAGACTGTTTGAGCTAGCAGTGCGTAACAGACTCATCAATCTGCCGAGTCCAAAGCATCTGTCGCAGCCAGGCGATCTTAATAATCCCAATTATTGCCCTTACCACCAAACGGTAAGTCACCCGATTGAGGATTGTTTCGTCTTTAAGGGATGGATCGAGGATCAATACCTGCAAGGCAAGTTCGTGCTGTCTGAAAGCTGGAAGGTAAACCCACCACAGCCGCACTCTCCAAAGAAAACGGACACGCCGGGGGCAGCTTGTTCTTTAGTCAAGGATGAAAACAATGGAAAAAACTTATCGGATGAATCCGAAGACTACGTAGCGACTTGTCATGTGATTTCTCATTCACTGACGGATGATGAGGAGGCTTCTTGCGCTGAGAAATCAATGGCGGACCCTGAAACAGAAATTCCGCAGCCGTCAGACAAGTTGATCGATGCCTTCCTAAATGAAATTCGTCTGAAAGCAAAAGCCAATCAAGAGCATGAAATGGCCATACTGGAAAGAACCAAGGTATTCCCGTCAAATCAAAAGCCATACACTGCGGGTAAAAACAAATTCAAGACGAGGAAACGGTTCGCCAAAGCTCTATCAGTAGGAATGAAGCTACCGCCCTCTGAAGAAAATTCTTTCTCTGAGGTAGAGATGCACCCTAACTTCTGTTTATATCATCAGAAGATCATACATCCTACCGAAGACTGCGAATCCTTTAACTGTTGGTGGCAAAGGTATGTCGCTCAAAAGCGACACTTCGACAGGACAAAGTGCGAAGCTTGTGGACATCGGAAAAATGCGATAGATGAGCGCAAAAGAGCCGCCGCCGACTGTCATATAGCCGACTTCAAGGGATCACAAATTATCACCTTTGGAAGCGACTCTGACGAAGAAGCTATCCCCAACTCTTCCCTCGGGGAATCTATTTCAAAAATAAAGGAATTGAGAAGCTGCGAGAACGTTCAGCCATGCAATCGCATGCTACTCGGAAAAAATCCCGACCCCGTAAGCAAGGGACCGAACAAGAAGAACAAAGGAAAAGGAAAAACGGCCCTCGTCGCCAGCGCTCAACAACAATCAGGTGACCCTAGACCGGTTGCTCGCCAAAGCAACAAGCTGCAATCCCTCCAAGAAAAGTTGAAACGTCTTTACTCGTTTCCGCAAGATAAAACAAGGGGACTGTTCGAGCTGGCAGTGTGCAACAGACTCATCAATCTGCCGGCTCCAAAACGTCCGTTGCGGCCAGGCGATGTTAATAATCCTAATTATTGCCCTTACCACCAAACAGTAGGTCACCTGATCGAAGACTGCTACGTCTTCAAAGACTGGGTTGAAGACCAATACCAACAGGGCAAGTTTGCGCTGTCTGAGAACTGGAAGGTGAGTCCGCCACAACCGCACGCTCCGAAGAAGATGGATACGTCGGGGGCATCATGTTCATTCACGGAGAAAGACTCATAGACCGAAAAGTCAATAAACTAGATATTCGCCTCAAATACGGCGACAACGGACCGAAACGTCCTTAAACTAACAACGGACCGAGATGTCCTTAAACTAATGATGGACCGCAATGTCCTAAAACTTGCAAATGACCGAAATGTTTTTAAACTACTACCGCAGCATTCTCAGGTTGACGAGAATATAAAAAAAACAAAAAAACGGTATGTCCATAAGCAAAATGGGCACGGATGAAAACCCGAAAGGGCTCCGTGAGTAAAAACAGCAGGACTACAGGCGAGTGTTCGTGAAAACCCGAAAGGGCGCGACCTCGTTAAAAAAAACGGTATGTCCATAAGCAAAACGGGCATGGAGGAAAACCCGAAAGAGCTCCGTGAGTAAAAACAGCAGGGCTACCAGCTAGTATTCGTGAAAACCCGAAAGGGCGCGACCTCGTAAAAATAAAAAATAAAAAAAAATAAAAAGAATAAAAAAAACGGTATGTCCATAAGCAAAATGGGCACGGATGAAAACCCGAAAGGGCTCCGTGAGTAAAAACAGCAGGGCTACCGGCGAGTGTTTGTGAAAACCTGAAAGGGCGCAACCTCTTTAAGAAACACTTATAGGATCCTCTCGACCCTGTAAGGAGAAACCGCCTGCGTGAGATCCTTACGACTCACAAAGGAACAACACGCTTAGGGATCCCCACGATTCCGAAGGAGAAAATACACTTGCGAGATCCTCACGACTTGTAAGGAGAACTCTCTTGTGGGACCCTTACGGCTCATAAGATTTGAAAGTCTTATGTTGCAGAAACCTTAACCTGTTCTTAAGCAGCCCCCACAACCTTCGATATTGCCCTACAAGCGGCTCATAATGACCCTTGTATACAATCCACGGGCACGAATAAATATTTCCCTAACAAAGTCCCATCCGTGTCTAGGGATATGCTTGTACAGCAAACAACACTTGTAAGTCCTCTCGACTTATAAGGAGAAAACCCTTTTGTAAGATCCTTACGACTTACAAGAGAACATGCACTTAGGAATCCTCACGATTCCCAAGGAGAAAACACACCTACAAGATCCTCACGACTTGTAGGGAGAAATACCTTTGTGAGACCCTTACGGCTCATGAAGTCAAAAGCCTTAGCCGACAGGACCCTTAATCCTGTTTACTAAGCCACCTTTGTTCGGGATCGACAGAGGCAAATGATGATTCGCTCCTGGCAATATTCCAGTTGTAGCGATGCTGATGCCTAAATCGGTATCAAATTCCAAGTCCTTTCATGGCAGATGATGATTCGCTCCTGGCAATATCCCTGTAGGGTGTTTTTCGTCACCCCATTGAGATGGGAATACGCGCGCGCTTGTCGGGCGTACTACAGATTCCCCCGGCCTAGGGTAGGCCGGGGTTTAATGATGGTGGGGATCCGAATCTCCGGCAGCCGCGGACTAAGCTGCCGTTAATTACCCATCGCCTTTGGGGCGAGGGAACCTCCGATTAACGGGTTAAACTGGTCATGCGAACTCAATGTGCAGTATACGTGTGTTCAATTCTGAAAGGGGGGTTTGGATATATCGGGAGCCACGCAGAGTTTTTACGGGGGTCCCGCTACCCGGATAGCGGGCTGGGGGTCAAGGGGGCTAGCAGCCCCCTTGCGGGGTGCGGGGCAGCGCCCCGTTAGAAATTTTTTTCTAACAGGGACAGTGTCGTGGAGTACGTGTATGTATAAATTTGTATACATATGTATATGTGTATATATGTACACAAAAGAGGGGGAAAAGACATCCAAGGGATGCACAGGTGCGCAAGCGCGCGCGCCACGTGTCGGCACGCGGGCGACTTGCGCACTTGCGCAGTTGCGCAAGCGCGCGCGCCACGTGTCGGCACGCGGGCGCCTTGCGCACTTGCGCAGTTGCGCAAGCGCGCGCGCCACGTGTCGGCACGCGGGCGCCTTGCGCAACTGCGCAGTTGCGCAAGCGCGCGCGCCACGTGTCGGCCCGCGGGCGACTTGCGCACAAGCGCAGTTGCGCAAGCGCGCGCGCCACGTGTCGGCACGCGGGCGATTTGCGCACTTGCGCAGTTGCGCAAGCGCGCGCGCGCCACGTGTCGGCACGCGGGCGACTTGCGCACTTACGCAGTTGCGCAAGCGCGCGCGCCACGTGTCGGCACGCGGGCGACTTGCGCACACAACAGGCTTTTAGCCTAAAAAGATTTCTCTGAAGAGAAATCAAAGAGGAGTTAGACTCCTGAGTGTTTTTTTTTTGTTGGGTTAATGGAAGGGTTCTTCTTCTTCCTCCTGTTGCTTGCTGGATCTTGAAGATCAAGAGATGTAAAATCTCAAAATCTCTCCTTTTTAAGATCTGATGGCAGATCCAAGTTCCCCTTTGCGGGTTTTGTGGTGGAAAACTATTTTGTTTTTGAAAAGGAAGAGTAAAACTCTTGATTTAATTCAAGAGAAAGAAGAAGGTTTTGGAACCTTGAGGAAGGAGAAAAGATCTCAGATCTAATTTTTTATGGAGAGAATGAAAAAAGTATATCTTATTCATCATCATGTTGCCTTTTATAGGCTTACATATTTACATATAGCCCCTTGGGCTTTACAAAAATGGCATTTTAGCCATCCCATGGCTCATGTGCCATTTCATTTTTGCACATAAGCCATGGGCTTACAAAATATTGGCTTTGTGCCCATTTTGTTTACATTCATGCACAAAAATTACATAAAAATTATTTGTTACATGATTTTTGTTGTTGGCATGGAGGAGGCTGGCCGCGGGCTCGACTTGGGCATGGGCCCGCTTGACCTGGGCTTGGGCCCACCTGGCTTGGGGTTGACCTTGACTTTGACTCGGTCAACGGGGGTGTAAATTTTTACCCCAACAAAGTGCCCCCCATCAATAAATGCACACCGCACATGTGGGTCGTGTGCATGAATTGATGGATCTTCTTTCACGTGGAGGCGACTTGCTTTGGTTCCCACTTTTTGGGATGCACTGCCCTTTTTACGACGTGGACGGTCGACGCTTGACGCGTCTCCGAGACGGAGTGTCCGTGGTAGACGTTTCCCTGATCCGGAGTGATTTGGTTCCCGATTTGTGGGGAGCTCGCACTGCCCGTTTTACGACATGGACGGTCGATGCTTAACGCGTCTCCGAGACGGAGTGTCCGTGGTAGACGTTTCCCTGGCCCGGAGCGATCTGGTTCCTGCTTTGTAGGAAGCCTGCACTGCCTTTTTTGCGACATGGACGGTCGACGCTCTGTTACGGAGCGATTTGGGTTCCCAGTTTGCGGGAGCCTGCACTGCCCTTTTTGCGACATAGACGGTCGACGCTCTGATCCGGAGCGATTTGGGTTCCCAGTTTGCGGGAGCCTGCACTGCCCTTTTTGCGACATAGACGGTCGACGCTCTGTTACGAAGCGATTTGGGTTCCCAATTTGCGGGAGCCTGCACTGCCCTTTTTGCGACATGGACGGTCGACGCTTGACGCGTCTCCGAGACGGAGTGTCCGTGGTAGACGTTTCCCTGACCCGGAGTGATTTGGTTCCCGATTTGTGGGGAGCCTGCACTGCCCTTTTTGCGACATAGACGGTCGACGCTCTGTTACGAAGCGATTTGGGTTCCCAATTTGCGGGAGCCTACACTGCCCTTTTTGCGACATAGACGGTCGACGCTCTGATCCGGAGCGATTTGGGTTCCCAATTTGCGGGAGCCTGCACTGCCCTTTTTGCGACATAGACGGTCGACGCTCTGTTACGAAGCGATTTGGGTTCCCAATTCGCGGGAGCCTGCACTGCCCTTTTTGCGACATGGACGGTCGACGCTCTGATCCGAAGCGATTTGGGTTCCCAATTTGCGGGAGCCTGCACTGCCCTTTTTGCGACATGGACGGTCGACGCTCTGTTACGAAGCGATTTGGGTTCCCAATTTGCGGGAGCCTGCACTGCCCTTTTTGCGACATGGACGGTCGACGCTTGACGCGTCTCCGAGACGGAGTGTCCGTGGTAGACGTTTCCCTGACCCGGAGTGATTTGGTTCCCGATTTGTGGGGAGCCTGCACTGCCCTTTTTGCGACATAGACGGTCGACGCTCTGTTACGAAGCGATTTGGGTTCCCAATTTGCGGGAGCCTGCACTGCCCTTTTTGCGACATAGACGGTCGACGCTCTGTTACGAAGCGATTTGGGTTCCCAATTTGCGGGAGCCTGCACTGCCCTTTTTGCGACATAGACGGTCGACGCTCTGTTACGAAGCGATTTGGGTTCCCAATTCGCGGGAGCCTGCACTGCCCTTTTTGCGACATGGACGGTCGACGCTCTGATCCGAAGCAATTTGGGTTCCCAATTTGCGGGAGCCTGCACTGCCCTTTTTGCGACATGGACGGTCGACGCTCTGTTACGAAGCGATTTGGGTTCCCAATTTGCGGGAGCCTGCACTGCCCTTTTTGCGACATGGACGGTCGACGCTTGACGCGTCTCCGAGACGGAGTGTCCGTGGTAGACGTTTCCCTGACCCGGAGTGATTTGGTTCCCGATTTGTGGGGAGCCTGCACTGCCCTTTTTGCGACATAGACGGTCGACGCTCTGTTACGAAGCGATTTGGGTTCCCAATTTGCGGGAGCCTGCACTGCCCTTTTTGCGACATAGACGGTCGACGCTCTGTTACGAAGCGATTTGGGTTCCCAATTTGCGGGAGCCTGCACTGCCCTTTTTGCGACATGGACGGTCGACGCTCTGTTACGAAGCGATTTGGGTTCCCAATTCGCGGGAGCCTGCACTGCCCTTTTTGCGACATGGACGGTCGACGCTCTGATCCGAAGCGATTTGGGTTCCCAATTTGCGGGAGCCTGCACTGCCCTTTTTGCGACATAGACGGTCGACGCTCTGTTACGAAGCGATTTGGGTTCCCAATTTGCGGGAGCCTGCACTGCCCTTTTTGCGACATGGACGGTCGATGCTTGATTTGACTTGCTCTGCTTCTTGCAGTGTCAGGGGTAGACTTGACTTTCTCCGCTTCTTGCGGTGTCGAGATTGGATTCTGACTTGCTCCGCTTTCTGCGGTGTCGGAGTGGAAGTTGACTTGTTGATTTTGATTTCGAGGCGGAGCATAATTCCGACGAGGAGGTCGTTATCCCGAGGCAAAGCATGATTTCGACACGGGGTAAATTCTGGGACGAAGCGTGATTCCGCCGCAGAGGTTGTTGGTTTGATTTGATTTGGTGTTGACATCAGCATCGCTACACTGGAATATGGTACCAGGAGCGAATCATCATTTGTCATGAGAGAATTTTGGGATTGGTATTTTTGTCGGCATCTGCATTGCTGCACTGGAATAATGCCAGGAGCAACTCATCATTTGCCCCGGGAGGATTTGGATTTGGTTTTTTTTTGTTTGGCATCTGCATTGCTGCACTGGAATAATTCCAGGAGCAACTCATCATGTGCCCCGGGAGGATTTGGGAATTGGTGGCTTACGAGACAGGTTTAGATCCCTGTCACCTAAGGCTTTTCAATTTTATGGGCCGTGAGGGTCCCATAAAAGCATTTTCTCCCTACGAGTCGAAAGGATCTCGTAGGTGTATTTTCTCCTTAGGAGTCGTGGGGACTCCTAAGTGTATTGCTCCTTTGTGAGTCGTAAAGATCTCATGCGGGAATTTTCCCCTCACAAAGTCGAGAGGACTTTGCGAGTGCATTTAATTTCTTCTCTCTTTTTTTTTACGAGTTTGCGCCCTTTCGGGTTTTCACAAACTCGCCGGAAGTCCTGCTGTTTTTACTCACGGAGCCCTTTCGGGTTTTCATCCGTGCCCATTTTGCTTGTGGACATACCGTTCTTCTTTTTTTGTTTTCCCTTTTTTTTTTCTTTTTTTTTTCTTTTTCTTTTGGAATCTTCCCTGCCGGTGGGACTTTGAATGTGGTCTCACCGGTAGGACTTGGGAGAGATTGGGATCGTTTTATGCCCGTGGATTGTATACGGTTTTGCAGGATGTATGATCCAGACCGTAGGGCCAAAAACATTTCGGGACTTTGTTGGCGTCTGCATCGCTGCACTGGAATATGGTACCAGGTGCGACTCATCATTCGCCGTTGGGGTATGGGAGTTGGAATTTGGTTGGCGTCTGCATCGCTGCACTGGAATGTAGTACCGGGAGCGACTCATCATTCGCCATTGGGGTATGGGAGTTGGAATTTGGTTGGCGTCTGCATCGCTGCACTGGAATGTAGTACCAGGAGCGACTCATCATTCGCCACTTGGGGATTGGGGAGAGATGGCTTAGGAGACAGGTTTAGATCCCTATCGCCTAAGACTTTTCAATTTTATGGGCCGTGAGGGTCCCATAAAGGTATTTTCTCCCTACGAGTCGTAAGGATCCCGCAGGTGTATTTTCTCCTTAAGAGTCGTGAGGACTCCTAAGTGTGTTTTTCCTTGGTGAGTCGTAAGGATCTCACGAAGGTTTGTTCTCCTCATGCATCGTGAGGACACATGAATGGGTCTTTCCAATAAAGCATAATTCCAAAGGCGGAGACCAGCCGCGTAACTGGTGGTTACGGTGGGGCATGGGTATGCTGAGAATTATTTGAGCCCGTGGATTGTATACGGTAGTCAATTTGGGGACTGGCCGTAGGGCCGAAAGAATTTTGGGAAATTGGATTTTTGTTTGGCGTCTGCATTGCTGCACTGGAATAATGCCAGGAGCAACTCATCATCCGCCCTTGTTTTTTTTTTGTTGTTTTTTTTTTTACCGCGATTGCTCTATCATTTCAGCTTTTCTTATCGCGAAGGTCGCGATCGCCCTATCATTTCGGCTATTTATTCGCGGTTGCCCCATCATTTCGGCTTTATTTTCATTTTCATTTTTACTCGCTGATTTTTATTGCGAGTTGCCCCATCATTTCGGCTTTTCTTTATTTTTCTTTTATTTACACATTTTTTTTTATTTACATTTCCAGTTTAACGACTTAGAGGTCGACTGTTTCCCAGTTTAACGACGTGGTGGTCCTCTTTGCTTATCCCAGCTCCTTGAACATTGATCTTGGCGGAGCTGTGCTGATGGCCTAGCTCCGTGGCTTGCCGATACGTCCGAGGACCGAGAGGTTTTTCCAAGCTTATATTGGTCCTCTGCCCAATCTTTGAAAACACAGCAGTCTTCAATGGTATGACTCAGCACTCTATGGTATGGGCAGTATATAGGATTGCCAGTCATATTCATTTCATGTGGCCTCTTCGGAATAGGCAGTTGCAGGCCATTGTTCAGGGCTTCCTTGAATATATCGCGGACCTCATCCCTCCTAAAGGAGTACACCTTCTTCCTTCTCTCCATCAGAGTAGGTGCCCTCACTGACGCCGGTCCCTGAGGCCGATCAATCTTTGGTTCGCCCTGCACATGTCTGGGAGGGTTAGGTTCCCGAAAGGTTTCGGTCTCCATTTGCATGAAATCGGCGGTCGTAGCTTGACTGTTTGCTAACACGCCTTTAGACAGTTCTATCTCTCCCGTCATGTATTGCTTTTCGACCCAATCTTTGAAGACGAAGCAGTCCTCAATGGAATGACCTATCACCCTATGATAGGGGCAATATTTTGGGTCGTCGATCATATTCTCTTCTTGCGGTCTCTTTGATTCTGGCAGTTGTAGACCGTTTCTTAGGGCGTCCCTGAATATCTTGTGGACCTTTTCCCTCTTGAAGGAATAGACCTTTTCCAGCTTCTCTTTCAGAGGCGATTCCCCCCCGGCGTATGTATCAGAGGGACTGGAGGCTAACTGCGGCCGTTTTTCGCGAAGGCGCTCCGCTTTTAGATTTAAAGGGATATCAGCTGGCTGCCCCCGGGTACCAATCCCTGGCTCATGAGCCAAAATTTGATTCTGCTGTGATTGTAATCGGGCGACTTGGGTCGTGAGATCTGCCACGACGTTTGCCAGCTCGTCGACTTTGGAATAGACCTCGGCCATCTTCTCATCCCTGTCCTGAAATTGCCTTTGAAGCCAATGGAATAATGCCTGTTCTGTAGTTCCGGCTATGACAACCGGGTAATCTTTATTGCCTGAGCTCCATTCCATAGGAATCACGGGATCCTCTGGCTTATCGGCCTGAGCGGGCTCTTCATCATTTAGATCGAGCCGATGCTGGATAGCGTCAACCGTATCATCACCATGGCTGTGAAGAAGAAGAGGGTTCGTTTCCTCATGTCCGGCCATGTAGACAGTGTGGATAACACATTCAGCCATTCTTTCATCACTGGCAGCTGGTTTCGCGGAGCGGTCCGGGCTTTGGAAATTCATAGATTTTAACATGGCCAGAGCCCTAGCCCTTCTGTTGGCTCTATATCTGAGCCGCTTCTGCCTCAGCTTTTCGATTTTGAAGGCTTGGCGGGCATCCACTACCCGGGTAGCCATTGTGAGTTGATCAGAGGGGAGCTTAGAGAAGACACCCGATCGAGCAGTGGTCAAGGGCACCGCTGGAGCCTGCTCGGGACGCATTGTAGCTTTGTTGGTGTCGATGGCCTTGCCCCCAGCTGGGGCCATGGAGAGTCGTTCGGGAACGGACTTGCGCTTGGGCTGAGGTGCCCTTGCGACCACTACATTTGGTCTCCTGCCTTTCGAGACCGGTTTGTCTGCCACCGGGGTCTGAGGAGCTGGGATGGCGCCAACTGGCATGAACATAATAGAGCCGAATAGTAGCAGCGGCTCCTCCCATTGTCGCCCGAGACTGGCCGGAAGGACCGTCCTGGAGTCTATCTTCATCGTGTAGGAGACGGGAGCTGAGTTCATTATCGAAGACATCATTGAAAGGTGATTGCTTGAAAACCTGCATGAAAGAGCATTATTTTAGTATAAATACAGATATGTACATTGATTGAGTTCGCATGAACGCTTAACCCGAAATATGGGAGGAGAGATTGGTCCCACCGGGCGTGCCAGAATCTGTAGGGTGTTTTTCGTCACCCCATTGAGATGGGAATACGCGCGCGCTTGTCGGGCGTACTACAGATTCCCCCGGCCTAGGGTAGGCCGGGGTTTAATGATGGTGGGGATCCGAATCTCCGGCAGCCGCGGACTAAGCTGCCGTTAATTACCCATCGCCTTTGGGGCGAGGGAACCTCCGATTAACGGGTTAAACTGGTCATGCGAACTCAATGTGCAGTATACGTGTGTTCAATTCTGAAAGGGGGGTTTGGATATATCGGGAGCCACGCAGAGTTTTTACGGGGGTCCCGCTACCCGGATAGCGGGCTGGGGGTCAAGGGGGCTAGCAGCCCCCTTGCGGGGTGCGGGGCAGCGCCCCGTTAGAAATTTTTTTCTAACAGGGACAGTGTCGTGGAGTACGTGTATGTATAAATTTGTATACATATGTATATGTGTATATATGTACACAAAAGAGGGGGAAAAGACATCCAAGGGATGCACAGGTGCGCAAGCGCGCGCGCCACGTGTCGGCACGCGGGCGACTTGCGCAACTGCGCAGTTGCGCAAGCGCGCGCGCCACGTGTCGGCCCGCGGGCGACTTGCGCACAAGCGCAGTTGCGCAAGCGCGCGCGCCACGTGTCGGCACGCGGGCGACTTGCGCACTTGCGCAGTTGCGCAAGCGCGCGCGCGCCACGTGTCGGCACGCGGGCGACTTGCGCACTTACGCAGTTGCGCAAGCGCGCGCGCCACGTGTCGGCACGCGGGCGACTTGCGCACACAACAGGCTTTTAGCCTAAAAAGATTTCTCTGAAGAGAAATCAAAGAGGAGTTAGACTCCTGAGTGTTTTTTTTTTTGTTGGGTTAATGGAAGGGTTCTTCTTCTTCCTCCTGTTGCTTGCTGGATCTTGAAGATCAAGAGATGTAAAATCTCAAAATCTCTCCTTTTTAAGATCTGATGGCAGATCCAAGTTCCCCTTTGCGGGTTTTGTGGTGGAAAACTATTTTGTTTTTGAAAAGGAAGAGTAAAACTCTTGATTTAATTCAAGAGAAAGAAGAAGGTTTTGGAACCTTGAGGAAGGAGAAAAGATCTCAGATCTAATTTTTTATGGAGAGAATGAAAAAAGTATATCTTATTCATCATCATGTTGCCTTTTATAGGCTTACATATTTACATATAGCCCCTTGGGCTTTACAAAAATGGCATTTTAGCCATCCCATGGCTCATGTGCCATTTCATTTTTGCACATAAGCCATGGGCTTACAAAATATTGGCTTTGTGCCCATTTTGTTTACATTCATGCACAAAAATTACATAAAAATTATTTGTTACATGATTTTTGTTGTTGGCATGGAGGAGGCTGGCCGCGGGCTCGACTTGGGCATGGGCCCGCTTGACCTGGGCTTGGGCCCACCTGGCTTGGGGTTGACCTTGACTTTGACTCGGTCAACGGGGGTGTAAATTTTTACCCCAACAATCCCAGTTGTAGCGATGCTGATGCCTAAATCGGTATCAAATTCCAAGTCCTTTCATGGCAGATGATGATTCGCTCCTGGCAATATCCCAGTTGCAGCGATGCTGATGCCTAGACCGGTATCAAATTCCAAGTCCTTTTACGGTAAATGATGATTCGCTCCTGGCAATATTCCAGTCGCAGCGATGCTGATGCCAAGATTGGTATCAGATCCCAATCCCCTACTCGCAAAAAAAAAAATCAGCGAGCCAAAAAAAAAATATATATATATATATATATATATATATATATATATGCGTACGAAATAGCCGAAATGATGGGGCAGCTTGCAAACAAAATCAGCAAGTAAAAATGTATGCATGCAAAATAGCCGAAATGGTTGGGCAACTCGCAATAAAAAGCAGCGAGTAAAAAGAAAAATAGCCGAAATGATTGGGCACCGCGAAAAATAGCCGAAATGATTGGGCAATCGCGATTTTCGCGATATAAAAAGCTGAAATGATAGAGCATCGCGGAAAGAATAAAAAAATGAAAAAATGAAACTTTTTGCCCTACAGGTGAAATCACATTGATCCCTGTATACAATCCAGGGGCACAGATAAAAAGGGAACCATACCTTCCCAACAGGCTCCATCAGAAAGCGAAGCCAAATCTCGACGGTTCATAGACAACCTAGAGACAATCTCGACATTTGTCGCAATATTACAGACACGATGTCAACAAATGAATCAAACGAAGATCCCGAGCTTCAGGGTCTCGACGTCAACATCGACAACTTAGAGATCACCAACGGCGTTTCTCCTCACTCCAACTAGATGCAGACATGACGTCAACAACCGACCTCAGAATCGCAACAAAACGGAACCATGGCAAAGTCTCTAGTTCCAAATCTCAATGGCCACATCTACAGAGACCAACAACGGTGTGCCTCCTCGTTCCAGCAGGACACAGATATTACACCATCAAGCGAAGCGATGGCAAAATCCCAGCTTCACCTCAGCATTCGTCTGGATACAGTAGACGCAATGTCAACAGCAGCGTTCCTCTGCAGTCCGGCTGGAGGCAGATGCAACGTCAAAAAAAGACCTCACGGTCGAAACAAAGCGGAGTAACGGCAAAATCCCAACTCCACCTTAGCATTCGTCTCGTTACAGCAGACGCAATGTCAACAACGGCGTTCCTTCGCAGCCCAGCAGGGTGTACATGCAAAGTTAACAAAAGACCCCATGGTCGAAACAAAGCGAAGTGATGGCAAAATCCCAGCTCCACCTCAGCATTCGTCTCAATACACCAGACGCAGTGTGAGCAAATGAAGCGAAGGCCAAATTGCTAGCTTCAAGATCTTAACGGCAAGTCATATAAGGCCTGAAAGACCACCGGAGATCATCTCACATAAAGTGGTCACCTCCTCGATGTTCGTCTCGATACAGCAGACAAAATGTCAACCCTAGCATTCTTCTTCCAGCAGGGATTCAGACATGACAAAGCAAATGAAGCGAAGGCCACATTCCTAGCTTCAAGTCTTTACGGTAACTCACATAAAACCGGAAAGACAATCGGAGATCATCTCGCATCAGCACAGAGTGGTCACCACCTTGACGTTCGTCTAGATACAGCAGACAAAATGTCAACCCCAGCGTTCTTCCTCCAACAGGATTTGGACACACCAAAGCAAACGAAGCGAAGGCCACATTCCTAACTTCGACGTCTTGACGGTAACTCACATAAAACCGGAAAGACAATCGGAGACCATCTCACATGAAGTGGTCACCTCCATGACGTTCGTCTCGATACAGTAGACGAAATGTCAACCTCAGCGTTCTTCCTCCAGCAGGGATTCAGACATGACAAAGCAAATGAAGCGAAGGCCACATTCTTAGCTTCAACGTCTTTACGGTAACTCACATAAAACCGGAAAGACAATCGGAGATCATCTCGCATCAGCACAGAGTGGTCACCACCTTGACGTTCGTCTCGATACAGCAGACGAGATGTCACCCCAATGTTCGTCTCGACACAGCAGGCGCAACGTCATTAAACGAATGGAGCCACAGCAAAATCCCTAGTTCCAAACCTCGGCGGTTCACCAGCAACCTAGAGACAACCTCGACGTCCGTCTCGATACAGCAGACGAGATGTCACCCCAACGTTCGTCTCGACACAGCAGACGCAACGTCATCAAACAAACGGAGCCACGGCAAAATCCCTAGTTCCCACCGCAACATTCGTCTCGATACAGCAGACGCAATGCCAGCAAACGAAGCAAAGGCCAAATTCCTAGCTTCAGGGTCTTGACGGCAACTCATATAAAACCCGAAAGACTATCGGGGATCATCCCACACCAGCGCGGAGTGGTTATGACTCATCGGGGCTCTCCAAAATGAGCCTAACCTCAAGTAAAAAGCGGCATGGCAAATTCCTAGCGCTTGCTCTTCCGACGGTCAAACTGCCAAGGAGGATTGCTTGAAGACGTCTTGTCCAGCCCCCGAAGGGATCAGAGACACGGCAGTTGCAGGGCTACTCGAACAGCACGATTACCTATTGAGGACTATATCAGCTTATGCGACGGTACGATGGCCAAAACCCTAAGTACCACCAACCTTAACGGGCTTCTGTCGTAAAGAGCAGAGGTTAAATGCGACGTTAAGATGTTCTTGCGAGAAACGTTCGATTCGTCTCGACTTGTGAAAAATTGTCGAGGCGGCTCGTCTCGTGAGATAAAGCCTTAGGCAGTGGGCATAAAAGAAGCCTGTTTCCTAAGCATTGGGACCCCGTAAGTTGGCCCAAAACGGTCTCTTGCATACCATCCACGGGTCTTACTCTCTAACGTCGAACTTCGACAAGGAGGGAAACAACCGCTTACAAGTCCTCTCGACTCGTAAGAGGGAAAAATTCTCTTGTAGGATCCTTACGACTTACAAGAGAAAACCACACTTAGGAATCCTCATGATTCTTAAGGAGAAAAATCCGCCTACGAGATCCTCTCGATCCGTAGGGAGAAAAGTCTCTATGAGACCCTCACGGCTCATAGAGTTGAAAAGTCTTAGGCAGCAGATCTGAACCTGCGGCCTAAGCCCTCGCTATCTCGTGAAGAACTCAAGAAGCTTACTCTATTACCTGCTAATTGTTACGACATGCTGAGAAAGAGGAAAAGCAACAGAAAGAGCATCCGATTTACATTTGATCAAGCGTTCAAGACACAATCATTCATGCATGGGAAAAAAGACTCAGGACAAAAGATATATAAGACAAGCTGGAAAAAAAAAATTTCATTAATATTGCCCGAAGTTCTTACAGTCATAAAAACAATAAATGAAAGTTACAATGGAATAACCTCAGATCTAGGGCATGGATTGAGGAATTCAAAAGCGACCCTATCTATGACTTTCCAAGCCTCGCGGACCATCCTAGTGTGCTTCCTTTCGCGAGCATAAGCGTCAGGGTCCCTTCCGATGTCTTCCATCCTCCGATAAGCAGCGAGTATGGCAGACTGTTGAAAGACCTTGTGCAAGAGGTCGATAAGACTGTCTCGCTGTCTCTTCGAGATAAAATTCAGTAGGTACATAGAGTGCACCTTGTCTTCAGCGGCATCCAACGCCCTAAGCGGCACGCCGGAACAGAATAGGGGAAGCGCTTCCCAGATAGCTCCCACGATAAGTTTAAGAAGAGAGGAACGGCGGGGAAGCAGTGGACCATTGTATGCGTCGAAACGACTCATTATTTCAGCACACCCCTCGTTTGTGAACTCCCGATTTTGAGAGCGGCCAAGTCGGCGGATTTCCTCATGAGAGATGATTTCGTTAAGAGCGTACATGTGGGCGTTCATTGTTCCTGTGAAAGAGAATCAACAGAATTATCAGGAAGACTGATTAAGCAAAACGATATAATGCGCTGAGAAATAAAATTCCATCTTTAAGTTCCAAGATCCATGAAGAATTCTTAAGAGTTCTTCTATATGATTTAGGAGGAGCAAAGCTCCATTAATGAATTAAGAAAATCCAAGGAAAATCTTTCAGAGAGCAGAGCTCTATGGAACCCTAGTAGGGTCTCCTTTAGTTCTCTTTAGATCCCTTTAAGACCTGTAGAGCAAAGCTCTGCTAAGTGAAACCCTAAATAGGTTTCCTTTAGATCAGGGATGTATTGAGAGCGAGGCTCTATCAATGAAAATTAATTTAATTTAATTTAATCCAAATTAAAATTTTCACCTAAAAGTTTTAAGAATTTAACTCTTAAAGTTCTTGAAAATAAAGAGCAGGACTCTGAGTTCTGAAAATAAAATTTTAGAAATGAGAATCATCTAAGGGACCAAAGGTCCTATTTATAGGCATCAAGTGCCCTTTCAGCTTCTAAGGGATGGCGCGACGGTTCGGAATCTGCCACCGCTGCGCTCACGTTATGAGGTCACGTAAGCGCAACGGTGGGGGGGCATCTGTTTACCCCAATCAGAGCAAAGCTCTGTTCAAATTCCAAGGTGGGAAAAGAAGCAATACTTCTGTTTTTCTCCAATCAGAGCAAAGCTGTCTTGAAAATAAAAGTTAAAATAAATGAAGTAACACTTCATTTCTCCTGCGCTGCACGCAGAGCGCCACGTGTCAAAATCGGACACGTTAGCGCAAGGAGCGCAGCGCCCAAGGTAGCGTACTCAATCAGAGCAAATCTCTTAAAAAAATAAAAAAAAATAAGGGTTGCGCAGTGCGCAGTGCGCTGCGCGACACGTGTCAGCGCAGCTACGCAGTGCGCTGCGCGACACGTGTCAGCGCGCGTAGTGCTCAATACGCAGCTGCGCAGCTTAAAAAAAAAAGTTGCGCAGTGCGCTGCGCGACACGTGTCAGCGCGCGCAATGCGCAACTGCGCAGTGCTCAGTGCGCAGTTGCGCAACTAAAAAAAAAAAAGAAAAGTTGCGCAGTGCGCTGCGCGACACGTGTCAGCGCGCGCAGTGCGCAACTGCGCAGTGCTCAGTGCGCAACTGCGCAACTAAAAAAAAAAAAAAGGTTGCGCGGTGCGCTGCGCGACACGTGTCAGCGCAGCTGCGCAGTGCGCTGTGCGACACGTGTCAGCGCGCGCAGTGCGCAACTAAAAAAAAAAAAATTTGCGCGACGCGTTGCGCAAGCACAGCTGCGCGACACGTGTCACGCGCTGGAGAGTTGCGCAAAAACAGAATAAATCTTTTCTGTTCTTGTTAAAACAAGAAGATTTTCTTCTGTAAAGCAGGGGCCTTTGGATCAAAAATCCAACGGTGGGGAAGATTACCCAAATCACTCAGAAAAATATTTATGTAACAAATTTAACTAATTTATGAGCACTATAAAAAGGACCCCAGACCTCATTTAAAAATCATCAATATCTTGCTAAAAAAAAAAGAGAAGAGAACTCTTGAAGAATAAAAAAAGGTAAAAACCTTTTAAAGAAGAGAAAATTCTCTTATGAACAAGATCATAGATCTTTAACGATAAATAAATAAAATAGTGCCTTGCACTTGTTTTATGAACCATGGGTTCTTGGACCTAAAAGATTATTAAATTAATAGTGCTTTGCACTTTCATGAACCTTTGGTTCTCTGAGATAAGAATAACAAGAAAAAAACTTGTTATTTTTTTTTTAAATCTAAATTCAATAGTGCCTTGCACTTGTTTTATGAACCATCGGTTCTTGAACCTAAAAGGTTCTTAAATTAATAGTGCTTTGCACTTTTATGAACTTTTGGTTCTTTGAGATAAGAAAAACAAGAAAAAGCTTGTTCTTTTTCTTTTAGATCTAAATCAAATAGTGCTTTGCACTTCTTTTATGAACCATCGGTTCTTAAATCTAAAAGATTCTCAAATTAACAGTGTTTTGCACAAATGCAATGCATTAATTAAAGGGCCAGGCCCAAATCAAAATGACCTGACAGGCCAAAATAAATTGCAAGGCAATAAATGGGCAGAGCCCAAATAAATTGATGCTCTGCATCATTTATAAAGGGCAGAGCCCAAAACAAATTGATGCCCTGCATCTTTTCTGGGCAAAGCCCAAATAAAAATAAAAACAAATGCAAATAAAATATTGGACATTTTTAACTGGACTTAGCCCAATCGTGGCCATAAGTCCTTAAATTAAATTGAGTGAGCAAAATGGCTCTCCTAAATCAATTTACATCCGGTTCGAGGGTACATCTCCGAACTCCTTTGACATCCATCGTTGTAATTCCCCAACGACGTCAAAGAGGTGACGGGTCCCAACGACCACACATCGATATGGACTGCGGGGTCCTTAAACTCGTGGACCGAAACGTCCCTAAACTAATATTGGACCGAAACGTCCCTAAACTAATATCGGACCGAGACGTCCTTAAACTAATATTGGACCACCACGTCCCTAAACTGGAATACGGACCACCACGTCCCTAAACTGGCACAATAGAGCCCAAATGCTCTTTTGTCGGACCTAAATGGTCCCGTTAAGTTGACCTTAGTCCCAAAATGGACTAACGTATCCTTAACAAACGTTTGAATCGATCTTAGCCTCAAAAATGGCTAACGTATCCTTCAAATGGAGTGGACCGAAACGTCCTTAAACTAATATCAGACAGAAACGTCCCTAAACTAATAACGGACCGAAACGTCCCTAAACTAATATCGGACCACCATGTCCCTAAACTGGCACAATAGAGCCCAAATGCTCTTTTGTCGGATCTAAACGGTCCCGTTAAGTTGATCTTAGTCTCAAACTGGACTAACGTGTTCTTAACAAACGTTTAAGTTGATCTTAGCCGCAACGCGACTAATGCATCCTTAAACTGAAAACACCAAACCCAAATCTAAGTAAATACGGATTTGGACTAATCCACGTCCTACGGGCGACGGCATTACTCAGTCTCCGTATACAATCCACGGGCAACCACAAACAAAATGAACACACACGACACGAAGTGAAATTCTGGAGAAGGAGAAAGTTGTTACCGCGATGCAGTAGCGTAATTAACTGCAGGGGCTTGCGCCTGCAGGGAAGAGCGTCCCCACAATCAAAAACCCCTCAAGCGAGGGGGAATCTGACAAAGTCTGCTATATCGGCCACATCCGTCTAAACCTTCGATACACGGTGCCATAAATCAACTTGGCATCTTCGGAGAGGTAGACGGATAAAACCAAATAGCATCTGCCCCGAATCTCAGGCACAGACGTCCTAACGCCCAGGCCGCCATTCGGAGGGGAACAAGGACTTTGCGAGTGCATTTCATCTCTTTTTCATGAGTTTGCGCCCTTTCAGGTTTTCACAAACTCGCGGGCAGTCCTGCTGTTTTTACTCACGGAGCCCTTTCGGGTTTTCATCCATGCTCGTTTTGCTTGTGGACATACCATTTTTTTTTCCGCTGGTGGGACTTTAAAAGTAGTCTCACCGGCAGGACTTGGGAGAGATTGGGATCGTTTTACGCCCATGGATTGTATACGGTTTTGCACGATGTATGATCCAGACCGTAGGGCCGGAAAAATTTCGGGACTTTGTTGGCGTCTGCATCGCTGCACTGGAACATGGTACCAAGAGCGACTCATCATTCGTCGTTGGGGTATAGGATTTGGAATTTGGTTGGCGTCTGCATCGCTGCACTGGAATATGGTACCAGGAGCGACTCATCATTCGCCACTTGGGGATTTGGATTTTGGCCGGCGTCTGCATCGCTGTACTGGAATATGGTACTAGGAGCGACTCATCATTCTCCATTGCCTATTGGGAAGAGATGGCTTAGGAGACAGCTTTAGATCCCTATCACCTAAAGCTTTTCAATTTTATGGGTTGTAAGGGTCCCATAAAAGCATTTTCTCCCTGCGAGTCGTAAGGATCTCGTAGGTGTACTTTCTCCTTAGGAGTCGTGGGGACTCCCAAGTGTGTTTTTCCCTCGTAAGTCGTAAGGATCCCACGAAGGTTTGTTCTCGTCATGTATTGTGAGGACACATGAGTAGGTCTTTCCAATGGACTATAATTCCAAGGGCAGAGACCATCCGCGTAACTGGTGGTTGTGGTGGGGCATGGGTATGACGAGAATTATTTGAGCCCGTGGATTGTATACGGTAGTCAATTTGGGGGACCACCCGTAGGGCTGGAAGAATTTTTGGGAAATTAGATTTTAGTTGGCGTCTGCATCACTGCACTGGAATATGGTACCAGGAGCGACTCATCATTCACCGTTGTTTTTTTCTTTATTTTTTTTATCACCGCGATTGCTTTATCATTTCAGCTTTTCTTAACGTAAATGTCGCGATTGCCCTATCATTTCGGCTATTTATTCGCGGTTGCCCCATCATTTCGGCTGTTTATTTTCATTTTTATTTTTACTCGCTAATTTTTATTGTGAGTTGCTTTATCATTTCGGCATTTTATTATTTTTTGTTTTATTTACACATTTTTACATTCCCAGTTTAACGACTTAGAGGTCGATTGTTCCCAGTTTAACGACGTGGTGGTCAGTGGTTTTCTTATCCCAACTCCTCGAACTTTGATCTTGACGGGGCTGTGTTGATGACCGTAGCTCTGTGGCTTGTCGGTACATCTGACGACTGTGAGGCTTTCCCGAGTTTGTATTGGTTCTCCACCCAATCTTTAAAAACATACCAATCTTCAATGATATGACTCACCATTCTATGATATGGGCAGTATATGGAATTGCCGGTCATTTTCATCTCATGTGGCCTCTTTAGAATAGGCAGTTGAAGACCGTTGTTCAAGGCGTCCATGAATATTTCGCGGACTTTATCCCTCCTGAAGGAGTATACCTTCTTCTTTCTCTCCATTAGAGTAGGTGCCCTTACTGATGCTGGACCCTGAGGACGATCAGTATTTGGTTCGCCTACTGTCCGTTTACCACGTTCAGTGTACGTATCGGAGGGACTGGAGGCTGATCGCATCCGTTTTTCACAAAGGTGTTCCGCTCTTGGGCTGGAGGGAGCATCGGGCGGCTGCTTCCGGATATCAATCCCCAGCTCACGAACCAAAATTTGATTTTGCTGTAATTGCAATCGAGCGACTTGGGTCGTGAGATCCGCCATGACATTTGCCAGCTCGTCGACTTTAGAATGGACCTTGGCCATCTTCTCATCCCTGTCCTGAAGTTGCCTTTGATTGCCATTGGAATAATGCTTGTTCTATAGTTCCAGGTATGACAACGGGGTCATCCCTACCGCTTGAACTTGATTCAACATGAACCACGGGTTCCTTTGGCTCAATGGCCTGAGCGAGCTCTTCATCATTTGGATCGGGCCGATGTTGGATGGCAACAACCGCGTCATTGTCATGGTTATAAGGCGTAGGAGGACTTGTTCCTCTGAGCTCCATCATATAGAACGTATGGGTTGTGTACCCGTCTATTGCTTCTTCATTGGAAATGTTGCTCGCTTGGCTCTTATCTTGTTGCCTTGGTCCGCTCTTTTTAGAGAAAGGCAGATGTCTGAGAGAATCAGGTCCCTGAAGGACTTCGGTCTCCGTTTGTATGAAATTGGCGGTCGCAGCTTGATTGTTTGTTAACACGCCAGGGGACAATGATATTTCTCCCGCCTTTTATTGTTTCTCGACCCAATTCTTGAAGATGCAACAGTCTTCAATAGTGTGTCCCAGCACTCGGTGGTATGGGTAAAAGTTGGGATGATCAGTCCTGTTCGCTTCACTTAGCCTTTTTGGTTCTGGTAGCCACAGGCCATTATTCAGAGCATCTTTAAAAATTTTGTGGACCTTGTCCCTTCGGAATGAGTAGACCTTATTTCTTCTTTCCTCCAAACTTGGCTCTCGAGATTTGTTAGTTTTTGCTCCGCCCGCTCTCTGCTTATTTAGAGAATCGGTGCTGTTAGAACTTCCGCCTTTTCGGTTGTCGTCCCTCCAAGGTTTCAGTCTGTTTGTGAACTGAAGATCTTGAGCGGACTCGAGCTTTGAGCGTTCCAACGTTTGGACCTTTTTGGTCAGCTCTTGGAATGTTTTAAGGCCTGCGGTGCACAGGAAAGGTTTCATCCAGTCCTTCAGATTTTCTATAAGAAAACTGACGGATTGGTCTTGCTCCAACGGCGGTTCACATTTGACAGAGAGATTGCGCCATCGGACTATAAAATCCATGTTGCTTTCGTTGTTCTTTGGCTCTGTCCTTACGAAGTCGGCAATGGTGATTTTATCGCTGACACTCATGAACCTTTGCTTGAACATGGATTCTATTTGAGCGAACGTCGTGATCGAGTCATCTGGTATGCTTGCATACCAATTGAAAGCAACATCTGTCAAGCTATTAACAAACTGACGGAGAAGGAGCGCATCATTGCCCCCAGTATTTGCACATGATGCTTTAAATTGGGCAATGTGCCGGTTCGCATTTCCCGTCCCATCGAACCTTTCAAATTTGGGGACGACATAGCCAGTGGGAAACTCCACAAGATCGTACCGAGCAAGATATGGTCTCCCGCTACTGCTGGCATCTTTTCGCTCTCCGGCTACGGCTACCAATGTTTTGATTTTGTTGGAAACAAAATCCATGATTTGATCTTGAGTTAGTGGGTTGCTGTCATCGATAGCCAAGACATTTCCCGAGATAGGATGCGACTGAATTTCGTGCGGTCCTCCCACCTTTGGATTTGAGGGAATAGGCGTCGGCTGTCTCGGAACACTATTTCCCGGTTCATGAGTAGAACCAAGCGCTTGATTGGGCGGCTAAGAGGCAACTTGGGCTATGAGCCTCAAGACGTTTGTCAAGTCGTCAATTTTGGAGTAGAGCTTGACCATCTCCTTGTCTCTACTTCTGAGCTGCTTTCAGAGCTCCTGGAGAAGTTGCTGCTCTACGGTATTAGGATGGAAAGTTGGTTCATCTTCGCTTTCCGAGCCCGACTCCTCATGAACTGAGGGCTCTCCCTGCTTATCAGCTTCACTGGAAGGGTCTTCATTACCTTCCATAGGAGGCTGGTCTTGAAATGTGGCAGCCATATTCATACCAGATTGAATTTGAGATGTAGTAGCCCCTTCCTTGCTCTTGCTGCGCGTGCCCACCATATAGACAGTGTGGACTACATATCCAGCTGTCTCTTTATCATTGGCGGGGAGCTTAGAGAAGACACCCGATCGAGCAGTTGTCGAGGGCACCGCTGGATCTTGCTCGGGACGCCTCGTTGCTTTGTTCATATTGATGGCCTTGCCCCCAGCTGGGGCCAAGGAAAGTCGTTCAAACACCGACTTGCGTTTGGGTAGTGATGCCCTCGAGATCACCACATTTGGCCTCTTACCTTTCGAGACTGGTTTTTCTGTCACCAGGGCTTGAGGAGCTGGGATGGCGTTAGCTGACACGAACAGAATAGAGCCAAATGGTAGTGGCGGCTCTTCCCATTGTCGCCCGAGACTGGCCGGGAGGACCGTCATGGCGTCCATCTTCATCGTGTAGGAGATGGGAGCTGTGTCGATAGCTGAGCTTGTCCTTGGAGACATTTTTGCTGCGTCCGGAGATTGCAATTTGAAATTTGTTAACCTGCACAAAGAAGCATGATTTCAGTACAGGAAGTTGATATGTATATTGATTGAGTTCGCATGGATATTTAACCTGAAATATGGGAGGAGAGACCAGTCCCACCGGGCGTGCCAGAATCTATAGGGTGTTTTTCGTCATCCCATTGAGATGGGAATACGCACGCGCTTGTCAGGCGCATTACAGATTCCCCCTGCTTAGGGTAGGCTAGGCTTTATTGATTGTGGGATCCGAATCTCCGGCAACCACGGACTAAGCCGCCGTTAATTACCACTCGCTTTTGGGGCGAGGGAACCTCCGATTAACGGGTTAAACTGGTCATGCGAACTCAATGTGCAGTGTACGTGTGTAGTGTTTTGAAAAAGGGGGGTTTTGGATATATCGGGGGCCCCGCAGAGTTTTTACGGGGGTCCCGCTACCCGGATAGCGGGCTAGGGGTCAAGGGGGCTAGCAGCCCCGTTGCGGAGTGCGGGGCAGCGTCCCGTTAGAATTTTTTTTCTAACAGGGACAGTGTCATGGAGTATGCGTGTGTGTTAGTGTGTTAGTGTGTGTGTGTGTGTGTGTGTGTGTGTATACACATACATACATACATACATATACATAAGGGAAAAGGGTATCAAAAGGATGCATGGGAGAAAGCGCTCGGGCGCTAGCGCTTTGAGCGCCAGGGCGCTAGCGCTTTGGAGCGCAAGGGCGCTGGCACTCGGGGCGCTCGGGAGGCAAAAGAGACTTGGTCCCTGCAACGGGAGTTGTACTCCCAAAAAGGAACACTTATTATTTTGTGTGTGTGTGTGTGTGTGTGTGTAATCCTAGGATATTTTGAAGCTGATGAAGGGGCTTCTCCCCTTGAGCCCTGGATCTTCCCCAAAGTGGGGTTTCTGGAGATGGGTCTTCTTCTTCTTCCTATCGTTTGGCCGGATCTTGGAGAAAGGGGGTGAGATTTAAAAATCTCCCCTTTTTGAGATTTAATGGAAGATCTAAGTTCCCCTTTGTAGATTTTGTGGTGAAAAACTATTTAGTTTTATAAAAGGAAGAGAAAAACTCTTGATTTAATTCAAAAGAAAGAAGAAGGTTTTAGAATCTTGAGGAAGGAGAAGATCACAGATCTTGATGCTTTTTGGGAGAGAGAAAAAGTTGTTGAGATATTTTCATTATCTTGGCCTTTATAGGCTATACACTTTACATATAGCCCCTTGGGCTTTACAAAAATAGCATTTTGCCCATCCCATGGCTCATGTGCCATTTCTTTTTGCACATAAGCCATGAGCTTTACAAAAATTTGGCTCTATGCCTATTCATGCATAAAAAAAATTACATAAAAATTATTTATTACATGATTTCATTTTGGGCATGGAGGAGGGGCCGGCCGCTTCATGTTCGGACTCGGCTTGGGCATGGGCCACTTGATTCAGGTTTGGGCCTACTTGGCTTCGGGTTGACCTTGAATTTGACTTGGTCAACCGGGGTGCAATTTTCGACCCCAACACTGACCACACAAAGTCTTCATCTTTATGTGTGAGCTTGTTCGGGGGGTGTTGCTATCTTTGAAAAGCCTTCAATGAACCTTCGGTAATATCCAGCTATACCCAAGAAATTTCGAATGTCTTTCACTGACTTTGGTATCGGCCATTCGCTTACTGCTGAAACTTTCGCTGGATCCACAAAGATTCCTACGCCCGATACAATATGTCCGAGAAAACCGACTTGATCTAGACAAAACTCGCACTTGCTGTACCTGGCGTAGAGTTGATGTCACGCCCCGCTTCCCAGAGTACGCCAGATTGGGCACGTGACATAACCAACTATGCTACCTGTGGGTAGGAAGCATCCATCCACAGTCACATTACGGCTGTAGGGATATCAAGAACAAGATAATAGACTAATCTAACACATGTCCAAATCCATAATAACAAGAGTCAATGAATAATAAGTGCGGAAGCAAGTGATCCAATGCAATAATAGAAAGGTACGTCCCGAAATGCGGGATCGCACCAGGAAAAAAATGCAATAAATGAACTAACCACTACAGAACTCACAAATCAGCCTGCTGGCTGAAGTACTCCTGCTCGGTCGGCGACAGTGGTAAAGAATCTGGGCCATGCAAAACCCAGACGTCAGCGCGTCATGTCAACCAATAATATAATATGAACATGGTAATAAGCAATGCAGGGATACACATGAACAAAGCAATAATATGAAACAACAGTGCAGGGTAATGTGCGGTGGGTAAATAAACTGTCCTATCAGGTTTCTACTCTAAAGTCTTTGAAATCAATTGGTGACTCGTCGATGTAACTCAATAGTATCCCGTACATACCCGGGACCACGGCCACAATATTCTCGGCTGCAGCCGAGACATGCCGCTAGGCACAAAACAGGAAAGTGTACACTCGGTGGTACCCCGTACATACCCGGGATCACGGCCACAATATTCTCGGCCGAAACCGAGACATGCCGCTAGGCACAAAACAGGAATGTGTACACTCGAACAGGTAGTGAACTGTCGGGTTACAAGTCAGGTTCATCTTTGATTTCCCCATACCCCCAAGTTATGTATGTCAGGTCAGGTATTCAGTAGTCAAGGACTAATGCCAACACAGAATCAGGTACAAGCAGGTCTGTCTGGATAGACAGCAGGAATGGTCCATGAGGACCCCAAGTCAGGTTTGTTGGCATTAGGCATGAGATCAGGTAACAGGTCGGGTCATGTTTCAACAGGTTGAGTCGATATGTATGTATGTGTCAGGTGCAGCGGAGTCAGGTCAATATGTAATGTGATCGAGTGGGTGCTCTCAACAGGTATACAATCGAATAAGTAACAGCAGCAAGAATTTAAAGTAAACAGAAATAATAGTCACTTAGTCATAATGGTGCTTTGTATTATCTTTATTAACAGGTGCAAGCACCCTTGGGGTGCAATAGTCACAAGGTGAACCAATATCAACAGCATAAAGTAATGAAGCTACATGAATTTAAACTAAAGCATAATAATTGTCTCATGGGTGATTTAACAAATGAAGCAAGGACGATCTACTTGGTTTAGTTAGTAAAGTGTGGATTGATAGCAGACCGATTAATTACAAGAAACTACTATACCGATTCAATGTTAAGAATAATTGTAACCGTCAGTTCTAAGATATAAAATAATATTGATATTACTAATAACTGTGTGGTTATAATAAATAATATGATAATTAAGTGTATAGCAAGACTTGATCTTGTGTACTAGCATGTTAAAGCAAGTATTCGGATACTTGCCTCGACGGTTTCGCAAACCGGAAAACACGAACGTAGCGTCGGCGGAAAACACGCGACGGATGCACGGGTCGCGGATCGAGTCCAAACAACGAACAGCGGGACCACACGGACCGGAGTACTTCGCTGGAGAGTCGGGTCCAGTCGTCGGCACGGCCGGAATCCGGCGAAATGTCAAAACGGCGACTATGTTAGCAAATACAAATCAAAGCGAGAAAACGATCAGCGAAGGGATACGCGAAGGGAGATGGTGAAGAGAGGCTTACAGGGAAAAACCAGGGGGCAACCACGACGGGTTCGACGGCGATGGGGCGCCGGCGAGGCAGCGACGGCGGCAGCGAAGGCTGAAAGTTGCTGGGTTCGCTGGAAAGGGATGGTGCGGTGAGTAGAGGGGGGTGCTGGCCTGATCTGGTGTTCAGGGGGAGAAGGAGGTGGTCGGCGGTGGCTCTGGCAACGACGGCGAGGGTCGACGGGGATTTTCCGGCGAGCTAGGGTTAGGTGCTAGGGTAGGCTCGGGTTTGTGGCAGCGCCGGCGAGGGAAGGAGGAGGAAGATGAGGAGGTCGGGACGAGGGTGAAGGGAAGAAGTCGTGGACGTCGGCGATGGGAGGCGGCGACGACGGCGAGCACCACGTGCAGGTGGCGGTGGCGTCGGGTGCTGCTGCAGGCTCTGGAAGGAGGGAGGAAGTCGTTGCGGTCGAGGCTGTGGAGGTGAGGATGATGACGGCGAGGTCGCGGGGACTGCGGCGGCGACGGCGGCGAGATGGCTCGGGCTAGGGTTCGTGGGTTCTGCGATGGTTTCTCGTGCTGGAAAAAAAGGTTGCAGGGGACTGTTCATATAAATATAGGGAAGAGAGAGAGACGTGAGAGATGGAGAGAGAAAGAGAGAGAGAGGAATAGTGGAGGGGCCCACTGGGTTAAAACCCACTTCAAATGGCTAGCCAGAGAAAGATTCAGAACTAAAGAATATTTTAAAAGATTTGAACGTTAATTTAACAGAAGAAAATATATATAAACGAAATATTATAAGGTTTAGATTATTTTATTAATTTGGGATTTTGGCGCTAAATGAAACATTTCCAAATCGTGCCCGGGTTGGGTCCAAAAATTCGAAATTCAAATAATAGGATTTTAAGCGAGTTCCAAATTTTAAAATGAGATGTCTTATGATTAAAATGCATGCCCCCAAGTCGGACACTTGCACGCGCGCGTAGCCGTCCAAACTCGCCCGTTTCACCGAACGGGATGAAATCTCGACGCGCGGATGCTACCACGCGACTAGTGGTGACGAGTAGGCCAACATGGATATTTTTAATTTCATTTTAGGTGTTAAAATTTGTTATAGGCAAAAATGACTTAGCCGGTTAAAATTTAGCAAAATCACCAAACAATCAAGATAATTGAAATAAGCAATGTATAATACTCAACTAGTACCAGAATTAGTATTATTGGGCTCGGGTGTTACAGTTGATGCTGTCGTAAAGTTTCCAAGACAATTCGTAGGTGCTCGGCATGTTCTTTCCGACTCTTTGAATACACCAGGATGTCGTCGATAAAGATGACAACAAACCTGTCTAAGTACTCCCGGAAAACTTGATTCATCAGGTTCATGAATATTGCCGGTGCGTTGGCCACTCCAAATGGCATCACAAGAAATTCGTAATGTTCATAGCGAATTCTGAAAGCCGTTTTGTGAATATCATCTTCCTTGACATTCACCTGATGATTACCTGAACGAAGATATAATTTGGAGAAAACACAAGATCCACTTAGCTGATCGAATAAATCTTCGATACGCGATAGCGGATACTTGTTCTTTATCGTTATTTCGTTCAAGCCTCTATAATCGATGTACATTCTGTATGAATCTTCCTTCTTCTTCACAAGAAATACTGGCGATCTCCAACTTGAAGTGCTGGGACGAATCCATCCTTTCGCCAATAATTCGTCCAACTGAGTTCGGACTTCCTTCAAACCTTCCGGACTTAATCGATAAGGTGCTTTGATCACCGGTTGTGCTCCTGGTACTAAATTAATACTGAATTCAAGAGCTCGATCGGGAGGCAAACCTGATATATCGTCAGGAAACACATTGTCGAACTCTCGAACTACTTTTGGCTTTGATCCTTCCTCCGCTTGAATTGCTGCAACCATTGTCTTCTTTGGTTTTGCCTTGTAAGTACTTGGCTCCAAGGTACGGTCTCCGCTTTTGAAATGAATGACCGGATGGTCTGGAATCTCTAATACTACCCTCCTTTGACGATAGTCAATGGTAGCATAAAATGTTCCGAGCCAATCCATACCTAGAACCACATCGAAGTTCGGTATATCCGGCACCTTGAAGTCAACATAGAATTCTCTGCTGTAGAAGACTACTGGACACAAGCTTTATCCCGTTGTTGCTTTAGAACGTCGTTCCCTGAACTGACATTCCAACTGGATACAAGCGGTGTGACTGGAATCACATGAGTTCGGATGAACCGTTGCGACATAAAGCAATGAGATACTCCAGTATCGAAGAGTGCTAGTGCAGGAAGTGAGGCTACTAAGATTGTACCTAAAGTATGTGGGATATGTTTTAGGTATAGAGAAAAATATGTAGGTAGGTGTTAAGACTGAAAGAAAAGCTTGAGAAGAAAGGGTTATCAGTGATGACTTGGTCAGTAGTCTCCGCTTCTTCCACGGTCATCGTGAAAGCCTGTCGCCATGGTACATTCCTCCTAGCCGGAGGAGCATTCCTCGGAACGTTCCGTTGAGCTTGATGGAATTGGCGAGGAGGAGGTGCAGTCGGTGGTTTTCTGGGTGGTGGAGCAGGGAGAGCTAGTCTTGGAGCAGGTGCCTGAAGGGCTGGTCTCTGCTGATAATTGATTGCTGGCCTGGGTGCAACATATGGATTTTGTCTACGAGGACAAGACCCAATATCATAAGTAGCTAAGCCGTAGACTAAGCAAAGACAGTTGGCTCGCCGATAGTTTTTCATCAGATGCTCTTCTCTCTTGCAGTAGGTACAAAAGGCTGGGCTGGGCCGGTTTATTGGTACTCCAGGTCTCATTGGCACATAAGATGGCCTTGATGAGGCACCTCCTGCCATCTGGTTAGCAGGGCGCTTAACTCCAGCAGATTGAGATGCGCTCCTCATCTTTACCACTGCCTCATAATGGCGGACAGCTTTCAGAGCCGATTCGTGGGTCGGAAAATTGCCTGTGGCTAGTGCAGCCTAGATCTCCGGATCTAACCCTTGTTGAAATCGACGGGCTCTGATCTCATCCGTCGATATCAGGTGTGCCGTAAATTTATTAAAATATTGTGTTAGCTGTATAGTATGTGATATATTGAAGAATCGAATTATTGAGACATATCTTACCGACTGAGCATGGTGAACTCGGCGTCATATTCATCTACTGATTTGGTCCATATTGAACATTGTTGCAGATGGATGAATTGTTGTTCCATGTCGAACCTAGCAGTCTCTGGGAAATACTTTGCATCGAACATGTTGCGGAAAGTCTTCCATTCGATGGGTTGATCAAGACGACTTTCTTCCGCCTTCCACCAAACCCGTGTATTGTCCGTGAGCTGCAGTTTCGCAACACGAACCCAACATATCTCTGGCACTTGTGCTGCTGCCAGATCATCTTCGATGCTCTGAGCCCATTCCTCAGTTTCTAGAGGGCTCTCTTTTCCTGCAAACTGTTTAGGGTGAAAAGCCCTGAATTGCTTCACCCCATGTGCTTCTGCCTCTGGTCGGTGCATCAGGATAGCAGTCTGCTGCTGCTGTCCTTCCAGGAGGCTGCGGATTGCCTCAAGCAGAACCGTCTGCTCGTTGATCGGAGCAGCTACGGCAGGTGTGTAGGGTTCCTAGGCACACTAATAAGGTCTCACAAGGCATCAACTATGCCAATTTCAAATTTAAACGGTGCCGAGAAACCCTAGAACGGATCGTTGGCTAGATTTCTAGGCGAAACAATAAACTAGTTAACATTTAACTACAAGTAAACGGAAATACAACCTTTGTAGATCCGGTCCTCCACCTCCACGGCTCCGTGATGAAGTCCTCTCCGCTGTCCAAATCAAAATCTGGGCTCTAGCGTCGGCTTCATCGGAGAAAGAGCGGGCTAGGTCATCGACGACGTGCCGAAGATGATCTACGTCGAGGCAACGCTAGATCAAGCTCCCACTTCACCAAGTCATGAAAATTGTGAAGAAAACACCCTATACTACTTGGCAAGAGGTAGAGGATGAAGAAATAGGAAGTGGGTTCACTTTAGAATTGGATTTCTCACTCATTTTCATCAATCACCATTGATGAAGTGAAGGTTTCTTCATTGAAGAAGATGAAGAAGAAGATGATGATGATTATGATAAGTTAATAAAAATAGAAAAGAAATATAATACTTATCATAACTTTAACCATGGTAAAGTGTAGAGAATTAACTTTAGTTAGGTGGAATGGTTAGGGTTAGAGAAGAAGACAAAAATGGTTGCTTTGGTCAAAGTTGCATGAAGCTTGAAGAAGCTTCTAAGAAAGCAACCATTTGTTTTCTTTTCTCATTCTTTTCATCCAAAAAGAAATAGATAAATGAATGAATAAATAAATAAGCAAATAATAAACCCTAACCATTTCATTAACCAAGGTTTAATTCTTTATACTTAACCAATTTTACATGCACCATCAAACATGATACAAGCATGTGCACAAAATCATATCACATATATAATGCGCACATCCGAGCGAGAAAATCCATTTAAAGTGAACCGATACTAGTTAATGCAAAGTAATATATCAAGTATATAATTATGCATTAAATCATTAAATCAACACTTGATTTAACGATCCGGTCATATCGCATATAACCGACTAATATCCAATGTATCGATTTATCGAATCAATCTTCGATTCGATAACTAGGTTATATCGCATACAACCATTCGACACATTGTTCGCGAGAATGAAATACGGTATCACATACACGCATTATTCTCGGTCCCGCACATATCTCATATGCGCTCCTATTTCGTTTCGCTTGAGCCAGGAAACCTCTGTGTAGGACTCTAAAGACTCGTCAATACGCCGGCAGCAGATGATGATCATATCAAACATCCACAAGCCGCAAGCGGTCTGCTAAACGTAACGGCCACCCGGGTATTGAGCGATCAGAAGATCGACGAGCAAGCCCGCTCACACTCCAGTGAATCCAACCAGTAACACTACCGTACAGTCCGGTCTGATCGTCTGATATGTCGCATATCTCGCCTAGGGGTGGTAAACGTCAGACCCCAATAGCTCGATAAGTCGTGTCGATATGAGGTCTATAACAATTCGAGAAACTACTGGTAACACTTACCAGTAAATCTCAGCAACCCTGGCCAGGAATTTCCTGTTATAGCCAATCGAACACAGCGCAACATCAACCCCCTATACCGGGAGAGACGAATCCCCTCCTATCGCTCATTGCCTCCATGTGACTCGGGACTGTACCCAAAAACCACCGTTTTGCACGCCCTCTTGGACGTGGTAAGATGGAAATCAAAGCACAGTGGGAACCACACAAGACTCTATGACGATCTCGGGTCAACAGACTACTCTGTACCAGTGTCACCAGAGAACTGCCATCTGACGTGAGGTATAATACCATCTGGGAGTTCTCGGCGAGTCCGTCTAGTGTACCCAGTCTCTACTGAGCACCCGTATATCATCTCTGATGTCAAACACCAATGGATATGGGATCATCCATCGCCCATCTGTATGGGTCGAGAAGGTATACGCTAGTCTACTCTGGTATATCGATGCCCCGTCTTGATACACCCACGACTAGGGACTTTGAAGGATGTACTTATAGACTACCATGTCCCCACTAGTATGATCCGCATCATAATCCAGGTAGTCAAGTACACATCCTAAGGGCTTTACCAACATGTAACAGAGAGACAATCAGTATACACGTTAAGGTAAAGAGTAACCAGATAGCATACTATCATGTCGAGCAAGAAAGTCTTCCCTATATATGTCCCAGCATCCACTACAATATACATCCAATGTACAGTAATGGCCTCGAGGGCATACATATAACTAACAATCTCCCACTTGCACTAGGGCCATCTGTAGCAGTGGTTGTAGTATCTCATACTCAACCATCCCATAAAAGTCTCTCTCTGGGAACAGGCCTTTGTGAGTGGATCCGCTGTGTTGCCCTCTGTGTCTACTCTCCTAACCTCGATCACCTTGGAGATCCGTCATCTCCATGATCAGGTGATACTGTCTTAGAATATGTCTGGATCACTGATGGGACCGGCGTTCCTTGGCATAAGCCACAACTCCATTGTCACACAATGGGAGGAACTAAGTTCATCTCATGAACAAATATACACCCAAACAGCCTCTTTGGTAGCATCTTAAGTAGCGATGTATCCAGCCTTTATCGTCTAGTATGTCACGGTATCTAGTTTGGAACTCTTCCAACATACCGTCCCTTTACTGAGGGTAAAGACAATGCCTGCGACTGACATTCAGTCGTCTTTATCACCCTGGAACCCTTCCAGTGATTCTCCCCAGGATCGATTGATATCATCTCATTTCAACTAGTGAGAATCCTAACATCCAATTAAATCTATCTCATAGATCTAAAACTCAGGATTTAGGAGGTATCATTTTGATCCTATATGGAGAATCATGGTGATAAGCGGAGA
The DNA here is from genome assembly GCA_030015575.1 of Agapanthus africanus. Classification (NCBI taxonomy): domain Eukaryota; kingdom Viridiplantae; phylum Streptophyta; class Magnoliopsida; order Asparagales; family Amaryllidaceae; genus Agapanthus; species Agapanthus africanus. Next base: position 257,966 of record JASDDO010000233.1, read on the forward strand.
TTGATCGAGCGTAGCATAGGAAACTCCTTCCCTATCAAGAGAATGTCATCCACGTACTCTACGAGGATCGTCACCATACTCCCTACTACCTTTTTATATATACAAGGTTCATCTACCATTTTGATGATGTCAAACTCTTTGACCGCTTCATCAAAACAGATGTTCCAACTCCGCGATACCTGCTTTATCCTATAAAGCATCTTGCACACGTTTCCGCTGCTCCCACTGTCTACGAAGCCCTCTGGCTATGTACTTATAGACGTTCTCTTCTAAAACATCATTTAGAAAAGCAGTCATGGCACCCAACCGCCAGATATCGTAGTCATGGTATGTAGCCGTGGCAAGTAGGATCTGGATGTACTTAAGCATAGTTACTTGAAAAGGTTTCATCATTATCCACACCTGGTCAATGATGCAAACTTTAACAAGTCTAGCTTTGAAAGTCTCAACTTTTCCATCTACATCAAGTAATCTTCTCAAGATATACTTGCTCCTGATGGGGATTTAACCCTTCAGATGTAGTAACCAAAGTCCATACTTTATTGGTGTATAAGGATTCCATCTCAGATCACTAAGCATCCAGCCATTCTTACAGAGTCTTACTCCTGATGGTCAGCTCGAAACTAGTTGGGTCATCATCTCATGATGCAATCCTCGCTCCCACTGTCATAGAGAAACAGAAGTATCTCTCAGGTGGGTGAGGAACCCTACTAGATCGGCGGAGAGGCTAAGGTTCGTTGGAATCTACTGAATCCTTTGGCTCTATCAAATCATCTGCTGTAGTTTGTATAGCTGGAACCTTTCCAGTTCTACATTACAGACCTTGCCTCGAGCTTGTCCGGATTTTGTTTTTAGACATAGGCCGGACAACCCCAAATCTTAACTAGCTTAAGACATGGGCTCTTTCCATATCATATCTCATATGGAGTGGTAGGCAACTGATTTGATTGAAACCCTATTCAATAGGTATGCAGCTTCTCAAGTGCATAACTCCCAAAAAGGAAATAGGTAACTCAGTAGTACTCATCATAGAGCACACCTTATCATATAGGGTGAGATAGCTCCGCCCCGATATACCATCGTGCTATGGTGTATACAGAAGAGTAATGCTGAGAGAGAATCTCATTCTCCTTTAGAATAGTTCAGGAATTCCGTGCTCAAGTATTCTCCTCCCTGATCACATCAAAGGACATAATACTTATACCCGTATTTTGGTTCTCTACTTCTAAATCATATTCTGTGAATATCTCAAAAGGTTCGGACTTGTGTTTCAACAGGAACATATGTCTGAATCTTGGGAGATTATCAGAGAATGTAATGAAGTACAAAGAACCGGTCTTGGCATGTGTAGACAGGGGACCTTTATACATCAACATGTATCATCCCAAGAGTTCACTAACTCTTTCTCCGTTTCTAATAAACGGAGCTATGGTCATCTTATCTCTGTGACATGACTGGCAAGTTTCACAAGATGTAAATTCAAACTGATTTAAATATGCATCTAAATGTAACTTAGCTAGTCGGGTCGCATTGATATGACCTAGTCTACAATACCTCAAGAAGAATTCGTTCATTTCTGAACTCTTCCTCTTGTATGTGATCCGTATACTAAGAACTGTAGTTTGATTTAGAACATCAACGCTTTTAGATAACGTGCCTGAACCGATCAACTTTTGATATAGGAAATGTTCAAAACATTATCCAACAATACAAAATTTTACCGTTTCTTTACTAATAAAGAGACAGATATGATTTTGTATATCAGGTTCGGTATCTAATAACATTCGTTCAGAATCAATGTATTCGTAATACAGGGTGACAGTGACCAACAGACTTGGCTGCAACATTTGCACCGTTTTCTGTCTCATGAAACTTATCACCCGTTCTCAGTTCTCTACCTTTCTGTAACCCTATGTAACAGATTACATATCTGGGATCCTTATCCGGTATCATATACCCAGGACGTAAAGGACACTGAGAAACAGTTCTATATAATGAACACACCCGAAGATGATGCATCAACATGCACTCTCTTCGTTTGGGCGGCACGGGAAATCTGGTATTCCCCAATTTCGTGCTCTGTCTTATAACAATTATAAGTTGGAGCGGGACCAACATTCCCCAGCTCAGTATAACAAGCGGGTTCGGTCAATATTCCGTATTATTATCTTGATTAAGGCGTGATATGGTCGCTACCTGGAGATAGAGAGAAGAAAACACTCAGCGTGCGCTCTTGCAAGAATAGATTGGTTATTATTTTATCTAATCAGGATGGCTCACACTGCTTTTTATCAAATCTTCCTCCAAACCCTAAAAGGAAAGACTAGCCGGGATTAATTACACACTACAAGTTCGCCAATCTTTCAGCCAGGCCAGTGTCGGTACTTTGAGGGAGGTCCCCCGTGCTTTCGCACGAACCTAATTAATGTAAACCTCGTTTTCCCAGAGGCGTAATCTCGTTGGCACCTTTCTAGACACCTACTTGATCGGCTAATTGTAATGTATAAAACTCTCCCAGGAGTAACAATTACTCGCAGCGGGTATCGGGATCCAACTATCTCATAGAAGGTATGCAATCTCATTGCAAATTTCAACACTTGAAATTCTCGATAATATTTTGCCCCTAACCTCCTATGACCTTGACAAAGGCCAACAAACCATAGGATGCTAGTCAAGTTCAACCCGTCATTTCCTGATTGAATTAAACCCACCCGCACGGCCCTTGACAAAGGCCAACAAGGTCGCACGACTACCCTAACCCAATCTGTATCATATGCATAAGCAGATAAGCACCAGTTAGCTACCGCACACTGCGCCTTGACAAAGGCCAACAAACGCAGCACGAATACTAACTACTACTTATCTGAAATGACGGAGGGCTACGACAGGTTTTTCTGAAAACTTATTAATTAATGAACTTGATATCGTTGTAGAATCAAATGATTTTGAAATGGAGTGCTTTTGAGGCTTTTCCAGTTTTGCTAAAGGAGTCACTCCCGGTGAAGGGATCGTCGGTCCTTTCCTCGTCGAATAAGGTGCGGGATATATCATATATATCACTGTGCAAAGCAAAAACTTTTAAAAGCAATCAAAAGACAAACTGAGTGTGTAGCATCTGCCAGTTATTGCTAAAGGAGCCACTCCCGGTGAAGGGATCTCGGTCCTTTCCTCATCGGATAAGGTGCAGGATATATCATATATACCGCTGTGCAAAGCAAGAACTGTAGCTACCTGTTTTATTTTGAAATTCGATTCTACAACATCTTAGGTTTCTTTTACTTTCATTAATCACATTAATGAAGTCCCATCATTTAAGTACCTAAACATCACAGATAAATACGACGTACACTTATGCCATCCGCATTCGCCTTGATGTCCCCTCGTGCACCGTTAGGTTAGGTAACTAACGGCAGAGCGGGGCAGGGCTAGCGCGGGTGTAAAATATAAGTAACGCCTATATAATATATCATATATACTATATACTGTATCTATCACAGAACATCGCATGATCACATCACAGATATCGCAGCAGAAGAATCATATGAAATATTGGATATACTAGGACGTCCGTGTTTTCAATACGAGCCGGTATAAAACACGGATTCCACGGCCGTGATGAATAGCCAAACCCACACCCCTAGACCCCTACGAGAGCGGCAAGCAACCCTGCCAATTCTAGAGTTAGGAGACCCGGACTCGACTCCTCGAGTTGGTCTCCCACTGGACTCCAGAACCCGGTTACTTGTGCCCTCCTCCTTGGGTCTATCCTAGTGCGGAAAAGTAAATAATATACAAAGGGTGACAACTTCCGCAACCTGGAAGTGCCCCAAATAAAAGAATACTACATACAGATTTTTACATGAATGAAAATGAAAAACACTCATCTCACATAAAAACCCCCGGCTATTCAAACACGACGATCCAATATAACATATCCAGCAACACATAACATCACATGCCATCAACGTAAGTAAATATGTCCATCCCAATTGTCGTTGACTATAGCAACGAAACCGGCGATATCACATATTACACTTACGGTCACAGAAAAGAAAGTGTAAAACTACAACAGTTGGAATCCGCAACCTCTTTAGACATCGCATGCTTAATCAAATGAATTACTTAGACATCGCATGCCTAACAATTATAAACCCCGCATTTTAGTCTCATTATCGAAAACACTTTTCAATATCAAGTCGGGCAATTCAACAAGATTCCCGACATTGTGATCGCATACTCGTCGCAAACTTCAGTAGGCGGCCGCACCCCCGATGCCGTCGACGAAGTGCACCAAGGCGGAACACCGCTGCCGCGAGCACCCGAACGGATGCTTTCGGCGACGGGGTTCTCCTACAGTCACTTGGTCGGGGCAATGAAGTGAGGCTGTCTATTAAGTTTACCCGGCGAGTATCCGCGTACGCTACGTGATTGCGACGGACTTTTGATCACATCAAAATTCTGTGGCAACCGATCAATTGAGACTAAACTGCTATGTTTATAACATTCATTCAGTTATCTCATAACTTCTTGTGAATTCCAATTATTGTATCCCATTCCAGATAATTAGAAAATGTTAAACTTTCCGATTGAACATTCGAACACCCAAGTTTTCCCGATACAGATCAACACATGAAACAAGTCTAAAAACATTCAGTTCGTGCCTCAGTACCAACGGTCCAGCCGTAGAAGGGTCAAGCCAACGCCTCACATGTGGCACGCCGTACTGCCCCAAACCCGAAGGTTCAAAGGGCAGTTCAAGACGGTCACATAATCGAGTTAAGGTTTGTTGTCTTCTAGAGGGACCATCGCGTTACTTACACTACTTAGAACGTCTTTAAACTACGGAAAAATCCAACTCTTGGAAATTTCCCGACAGGGGAAAAGTTGGGTATTTATATCCGGTCGAACTTTTTAACATATTCTAAAATTTATCCGGAAAGCCACACAGACAAAATTTGATACTCCGATCGAAACACCGAATCCCCAAAAACAACCCCAGAAAACTCAACTGCATAGCATATATTAAAATTACCCAGAAAACACAGGAATTAATTATAAACATTACTGTGCAAAAAGGAGTCAAAGAGTCAACAATATGGCCGCGGAACCGCCGCGCCACGTTGGCTCAGGCCGCGGTTCCGCGGCGTTATGACGGAGTTAGGTCTCCGTTTTTCACAGTAATTCATAAAAAACCCTGCTTAATTTTCTGCATATTTTTAATATTAAAAAATCCAGATTTTTAAAAATTGGACAGAGAGCATTTTGGAAATGGGTTTTCGGGTTCGTTCGGATTTCAAACTCCGTCTAGACTTCACCTAAGGCTCTAGCTTGTCTCTGATACCACTGTAGGGTTCCTAGGCACACTAATGAGGTCTCACAAGGTATCAACCATGCCAATTTCAAATTTAAACGGTGCCGAGAAACCCTAGAACGGATCGTTGGCTAGATTTCTAGGCGAAACAATAAACTAGTTAACATTTAACTACAAGTAAACGGAAATACAACCTTTGTAGATCCGGTCCTCCACCTCCACGGCTCCATGATGAAGTCCTCTCCGCTGTCCAAATCAAAATCTGGGCTCTAGCGTCGGCTTCATCGGAGAAAGAGCGGGCTAGGTCATCGATGACGTGCCGAAGATGATCTACGTCGAGGCATCGCTAGATTAAGCTCCCACTTCACCAAGTCATGAAACTTGTGAAGAAAACACCCTATACTACTTGGCAAGAGGTAGAGGATGAAGAAATAAGAAGTGGGTTCACTTTAGAATTGGATTTCTCACTCATTTTCATCAATCACCATTGATGAAGTGAAGGTTTCTTCATTGAAGAAGATGAAGAAGAAGATGATGATGATTATGATAAGTTAATAAAAATAGAAAAGAAATATAATACTTATCATAACTTTAACCATGGTAAAGTGTAGAGAATTAACTTTAGTTAGGTGGAATGGTTAGGGTTAGAGAAGAAGACAAAAATGGTTGCTTTGGTCAAAGTTGCATGAAGCTTGAAGAAGCTTCTAAGAAAGCAACCATTTGTTTTCTTTTCTCATTCTTTTCATCCAAAAAGAAATAGATAAATGAATGAATAAATAAATAAGCAAATAATAAACCCTAACCATTTCATTAACCAAGGTTTAATTCTTTATACTTAACCAATTTTACATGCACCATCAAACATGATACAAGCATGTGCACAAAATCATATCACATATATAATGCGCACATCCGAGCGAGAAAATCCATTTAAAGTGAACCGATACTAGTTAATGCAAAGTAATATATCAAGTATATAATTATGCATTAAATCATTAAATCAACACTTGATTTAACGATCCGGTCATATCGCATATAACCGACTAATATCCAATGTATCGATTTATCGAATCAATCTTCGATTCGATAACTAGGTTATATCGCATACAACCATTCGACACATTGTTCGCGAGAATGAAATACGGTATCACATACACGCATTATTCTCGGTCCCACATATATCTCATATGCGCTCCTATTTCGTTTCGCTTGAGCCAGGAAACCTCTGTGTAGGACTCTAAAGACTCGTCAATACGCCGGCAGCAGATGATGATCATATCAAACATCCACAAGCCTCAAGCGGTCTGCTAAACGTAACGGCCACCCGGGTATTGAGCGATCAGAAGATCGACGAGCAAGCCCGCTCACACTCCAGTGAATCCAACCAGTAACACTACCGTACAGCCTGGTCTGATCGTCTGATATGTCGCATATCTCGCCTAGGGGTGGTAAACGTCAGACCCCAATAGCTCGATAAGTCGTGTCGATATGAGGTCTATAAAAATCGAGAAACTACTGGTAACACTTACCAGTAAATCTCAGCAACCCTGGCCAGGGATTTCCTGTTATAGCCAATCGAACACAGTGCAACATCAACCCCCTATACCGGGAGAGACGAATCCCCTCCTATCGCTCATTGCCTCCATGTGACTCGGGACTGTACCCAAAAACCACCGTTTTGCACGCCCTCTTGGACGTGGTAAGATGGAAATCAAAGCACAGTGGGAACCACACAAGACTCTATGACGATCTCGGGTCAACAGACTACTCTGTACCAGTGTCACCAGAGAACTGCCATCTGACGTGAGGTATAATACCATCTGGGAGTTCTCGGCGAGTCCGTCCAGTGTACCCAGTCTCTACTGAGCACCCGTATATCATCTCTGATGTCAAACACCAATGGATATAAGATCATCCATCGCCCATCTGTATGGGTCGAGAAGGTATACGCTAGTCTACTCTGGTATATCGATGCCCCGTCTCGATACACCCACGACTAGGGACTTTGAAGGATGTACTTATAGACTACCATGTCCCCACTAGTATGATCCGCATCATAATCCAGGTAGTCAAGTACACATCTTAAGGGTTTTACCAACATGTAACAGAGAGACAATCAGTATACACGTTAAGGTAAAGAGTAACCAGATAGCATACTATCATATCGAGCAAGAAAGTCTTCCCTATATATGTCCCAGTATCCACTACAATATACATCCAATGTACAGTAATGGCCTCTAGGGCATACATATAACTAACAAGGTGTAATCGGTAGTGGAGGTGGAGTGTTGTTGAAGTTGGTGCTGATGTTGTTTGGGGAATTCATAACCTTGAAAGAAAAATTTGGGTTAGGACAGATTCAAAATATATGAAATGATAAGATTCAAGAAATATGAATTGTAAAGAATGTTTTAGTTCCTGGTTCTTGTGTTATATTGCTTATGTTGTCCACGCAGAACTGAACTGCATGTTAGGGTTCCATACAGCTCTAACTTGCATGGGCCGCCAACAAAACCTGTCACGCCACGCTTTCCAGTGTACGGGCAGAGGATGCGACGAGGCCGCTACGTATTTACTCTGAAGTAAACACGCTAAGCGTATCTAAACAATATAAAAGGAATATACAGAAGAGACAAATGTAATAAACAACTTTATTTATTAACATTCTTTTATAATACATCCGAAAAGTAAATACATGGAATGGAAAGCAATGCCTAAACAGTGGTATAACATAAATGGAAAATACAGAATGTAAATGTGTACAAGGAATTTAAAGCTCTGGGTCGAAAGTCAGCTGATCCAAATTCTCGCTGGCGGGCTCGATCTCCTGAAGGTCTGATCCACCTGACAACATTCCAAAGAAGAAAGAGAAGGAATGTCGTCAACGAACAATCGCTCGGTAAATCCCAAAGATAAGGGAGAGATAGAATAGATAGATAGAGAGATAGTGTGTAACTTTTAAAGTGGTATTATATTATTATAATGTTGTATTTAGTGTTAACGCAGTTGTTTGTAGCATGGTTCAAAAGAGGCCAGTGTATACGAGAGGAGTTTCGTTAGACCAGAGACTACGGTGGATGGAATACAAGAAACCGTTCAGCCACGGTACAACGATAATTGAATTCAGATTAGGTGTCTTAATGGTTGCAGTCTCGTGCCACTTCTAACACCTTCCATACCAATCTACCCCTTAAACCCCGCGATATTTTGATTGTATTGTTTGTATTATATTGTAAATTGTATTATCTTGTATAGATGGATGACATGCCGAAACCATGATATCAGTAAATGGATATAACTGGAGAATCATGTAGATGGATGTATATTCATGTTTCGGTTCGGTCAATATAGATTGAACAGATTGAATATATGGATTCATATTGAGTTGTAATTTATACTTGAATCATATTTAAGTAAGATTAATTATATTGAGACTCAGTCTAAGTCAGATAATTAGAAAATAAATTGAATCCTGAATTAGATTTTGGTGTCATCGGCAACCGCTGCACATGGACGGCGGGATTTGTGTCTTTTTCAAAAATGATTACCGTGTTAATAACACCGTTTGTTAAGTTGTCAACCTTAAATAGGCAAGCGCTCATATCTCCAGCTCCCTAAGGCTCAAGAGACTGGTCCCGCTTAAATCTATATTTACTAAGGTCCTTATTGTAATTTATAAAACTTGAGGGGGGGTTTATATAAAAATAATTTGTATAATTTTCAAAATACACCTCAAGTATTTTATTATCGTCTTTAAAGTTTTCATTGATGTATATTTTTATCATTTGTGATATTTCTAGTGAATAAAACCTATTTTTCATAATATATGGTATTTATTTGTAATATTGGACTTGTATGGTATTTTCTTGCAAATGAAATGTTTTTCTTGAATTTTGGATATGTGGAATATTATAAATATAAAAAAAATAGATATTTTGATATTAATTACATATATATTTATTTATTAAAATATAAGTTTTATTTATAATAGAAATCACATTTTCTAAAGAAAATTGTATTTTTAAATCTTTCGAGACCGTATGCTCCTTGCAGAGGTCTGCATCTCGCACTACTAAGCCCAAGAATATGCGATAATCCGCATCATCCCGAATGGGTTCCCTGAAATGGGTTGTAGCGGCGCATTGCAAACATTTGTTAAAAATACATATCTTGTAGAAAAAGGTTTTTATAAGTTTGAGATAGTTTTGTGTAAAATCGTATTTTCCCAAAATTATGTTCCCAAAAATCATTGTGCTGTATTATATATGAGTGTTGTGAGGAGCTAGGTCATTACCTCGTGAACTATCTAAAGGTATAATAAGGGTAATGATATTTTATGTCGAAACTAAAGTATATGGTATTTTTCTGTAAATGTGCTATAAAAATTGAAATATAAATTCTTTTGATATGAAATTGTCAATATGTTTTGTTAATATTTAATGATCATGATGTGATAGTTTGGTATTATTTTTGCAAGAAAAATATGGTTTTTTAAGGAAAAAACCGAATCGGAAGTCGGATTAACTCTACTTCCGTCGGGTTTTTGAATTCTAAGTTTTTAGAATAGTAAAGAGAAGGGGGAGAAGGGACTTACTGGTTTGTAATGGAGAGGAGAGGAAAAGGAAGAAGTGGGAGGTGCCGGTGCGTCGTTTCGTCGCCGGAAACTCCTCGGAACGTCGTCGGAAGTTCGCCGGAGTTTCGCCCTTCGCTAACTCCACTTGTACACAAAATATCTATGGAATTTTCTTGAGAGTTTGGACAGAGATTTGGAAGTGAGGAAGGGTGAGTTTAGGTGTGGTATTTATAGAAAAAATTAGGATTTATGGTGGATGAAAGGGTGTGATAAAAATTGTATTAAAATGGATTAAATGTGTGATTTAAATTGCTCTGTAAATGTGCAGGGAAATTAAAATATACAGGAGTTATGGGGGAGTTCAAGAGTCTAAGAGAAAAGAAGAAAATTAGTGTTTCGGTCGAGTTGACCCGGCGGCGCCGGCCGGTTCAGCCACGCCGCCGGCCCGATTCGATCGAGTCAGGCCGAGTCTCACCGCCACGTGTCCCATGTCTCTTGGTCTACCTCCTGAACTTGTTTGTTTTATGTGTCACTTTTGGTTTTTACGAGTTATGCACGTGTAGGCTTTTGGGTTTCTAAAAAGATTAAAAGAAAACTAATTAAAAAATAATGTGGCTGATAGGATTTGAACTCTGATACTTTGGTTCAGCAATGCAAGCTCTTACCAATAAGCTACAAGCCCTTTCTTATTGTTCAAAATTGAATTAAATACTTATAGTACTCACAGGAAATGTAAATACCCAAATTATACATTAACTTTAAATCAATTTTATGTACACAAGAATTGGAGTTGTTACAACCTCCCGCTCATGCCCGAGCCTCCCGCCGAGCTCATCTTCCTCGGTCTCACCGACCGACCGGCAACGCTGATCACAGGCGCCTCCGCCACGGCTCCTCAAATCTCGCCATGCGCGAGATATCCGCCGCCCATGATCCCGCGTTCCATGCCATCACGATCCCCCATTAACGCGCATGTCTCGTCCTTAATGCGGGATCCCGCCTATCATGCGGGCATGATGCCAGGAGCGTAACGGCCGGCGTAAATCTCGCGTCCGTCTGCCCATAGCTGCCGCTACATAATCCCCTCTCTCAAGCGATTCAGATAAGCTATTTTCACCCCAATAGACCGTTACTCTGCCAAAATACCTTTCTAACTTGATCATCGGAAGGTCCTCGGTGGCACAACCACCCCGGGACTTCTTTACAGGTAGCTCGGCCTCAACCACACAAAACCCATTGAGATCCACACGCTTCAGGAGTGAACCCTCCAACTCAATTTCAGCCGTCCATCAGCGCTCGCAGCAGATCAACGGATGATAACATCTGAAGGAGATCCAGAGATCCGTCACATCCATTCAAAGCTAAATGTAACAACAAAGATAAAAATTCCTTGGAAATTGCTGCTGTTTCTCCCAAATGAACATCCATAACTAGATCACTGAGGTGTTTCAAGTGTCAGGTCTATCAAACAAAGAGAAATATCAGGAGCACACATAAAATATAAAAATAATAATCACACTTTATTCTAAGTTTTAGATATCCCCAATCAAATTGTTCAATTAACTATCATATAAATCTAGAGAAAGCATCGTTGCAAAACTATTTTCATCAACCATATTCCCCTCACCAATCAAAGTGAGATAATGAATATATCACAAAATAAGCATAAGTACAATGGCAAAATTACCTTTTGTTTGTTTTGCTTAAACTAGGCGTAAACCCTCACACGATGCGTGGGATTTGTAGAAAATGATATTAAATTTCACCAACTATCGATCTTAGCATTTTAAAGATAAATATCATAGAAACTAAATACCAAAAGATTTCTTGGATGCAAAAATAGACATAATTATAGGTTCTTTTATTTTTATTTTACATTTTATATTTTTATAGCTTTCAATTCATATGATGATAAAAGATATGGTGTTTATTTGCAACAATTTTAAAACCCCAACATTTGTGGTATTTATTAACACTATGCTATATTTATGGTATATATTTTCTACACCATGGAGAAAAAGTGAAAGTTTATGGTATTTATTTGCCATAATTAAATTTCATAGCTAATAAACAATTATTCTTGGTATTTATTTGAAAAGAATTAAAAGTTCATGATATTTTATTTGGAAAACCTTGAAAGTTCATGGTTAATAAAGAATAATTCATGAATTACTATAATTGCCCTCAATATTTGAGCACAACCATAAGTTTACCAGCATAACTCAAATCTCCACAATACTTGATGTGAGAGCAAAATGAGCATCCAAATGTTTTGCATATAGCTAAATTTACATGTTTGCTTATGCCAGCAAACCATATTCTCCAAAATACCAATATAATTAAAATTTGATGCAAGAAAGAATAGTTAAAATCAAGGGGTAAAATAGGAAACCTCAAAGTTTCACATTTTCACTCCACTTTCTTATAGTATAATGGAAGAAAATAAAGAAAGATAATGATAAAGACTAGCAGTAAACTCTGCGTGATGCAGCAGGTTTTGGAATAATCTGTGAAAATAACATTTATCCAAAAGGTGGTGAAAGTCCATGATATATATTTGTGAAAAACAAAATCCATGTTATTTATACGGAAATGTTGAAAATTATTTAAGAGTGTTGAAATTTAATGTTATTTATTTATAACGGCCATTGTATTAATATAATATAAGGAACGTTGAAATTTATTGATATTTTTTTGTAGCAGACATAGTCCATGGTATTTATTTGAAAAACGCAGTATGTTTATGGTATTTTTTGTAACGGACAAAGTTCATTGTGTTTGTTTGAAAAAGGTAAAGTTCATCATATTTTTATAAATATCTAGTGCTATTAACTTGTAAAATACTGAAAGTTTATGTTGTTTATTTATAAACTGGGCAAGTCCATGGTATTTATCAAACAACGTCGAAAGTTTACATTATTTATTTATAACAGAAAAAGTCCATGATATTTATTTGAAAAACATTAAAAGTTAACAATATTTATTTGTAACAGACAAAAATCATGGTATTTATTTGGAAAACGTTGGATATTTATGGTAATTTTATGGATAAAATTCATGGTATTTATTTGACAATAGCGATATTTTAATAAAAATTTAATGGTATTTATCTATAAAACATTGAAAGGTCATGGTATTTTAAGGAAAACTATTAGGATTTTGAATTGATGCCAAACTTGTAATTATTAAAAAAAATTAATTAATGGCACATTTATAAATAGTGAGAATTTGAGATGATGGTAAAATTGTAAATAATAAGAAGTTTGCAAAACTTTGCCATAAACTATCTAAAATACCCCTCCAAAAAATTAGAATTTATAAAAAATCCAGATTTTTGCAAACAAATCTAAATGAATATTTTATTATTAGAGGCCTTTTGGACATATCACCAAATTTCCACTTCTCATATAACTTTTTATTATTTGGTTAAAATTCACTAAAACCCTAATGAGTTTGGCCATATCCCAGAAAACCCTCAAAAAGTTTGATTGAGACAGAAAACCCTCATAGATAAAGGTAACTAGCTAACGGTGTGAAGCATGCGTGTAAAATGGCTATTTTGCCCTTTAAATAAACATAATTAATTAAATTATTAATTAATATCATAAATTATTAATTAATTAGCAAAAAAAATTATAGGGGTCGGGCTTTTGAGGAGGAGGGTGTTGGAGACGGGCGATGAGGAGTGCGGTCGGAGGAGGCGGCGGCGAGGTGGACAAGGAGGAGGCTGGTCAGAGAAGGAGGAAGGGGTGAGGTGGACGAGGAGGAGGCTGGTCGGAGAAGGTGGGTGAGGTAGAGACATGTAGTAAGGAGGATGAGGCGAGGTGGATGTGGGCTCGGGCAGGAGGGTGAGGAGGAGGCGGCGAAGTGGAGATGGGCGAGGAGGAGAAGGTGGTGATGGGCTCGGGCAGGGACGAAAGGGAGAAGAAGGTGGCGGTGAAGAGGGAGTCGCTGGAGGGGGCCGAAGGGGGCTGCGGCGCCGAAAGAGGAGGGGAGGAGGAGGTAAGGCAAAAGTTAGGGTTAGGGCGGCGGCGGTAGGGAGGCGACGACGGTGAGAAGGATAAAGGGCGGTGCCAGAGGTGGAGGAGGAGCCGGTGGTAGGCCAGGGGTAGGGTTTTTGCTTAATTAGTTAGGGTTAGGATGGAGAAGGAAGATAAGGGTGGTATAGGAAATTTTGTATTTTTTTTTGACATGGGGTGGTGTGTCATAACGGTGATGACATGTCACCGTTAGTTATGGAGGTTTTCCGTGCCAATTAATCTTTTTTGTAAGAGGGAGGAGTCTTTATGGAATATGACCAAGCTCATTGGAGATTCAGCGAACTTTGGCCTTACTATAATGATAATGATGATCGGGATTCAAACATAGTAAAATAATCTCTGGTTTTGACTTATGACATAAGACAAGTAGTCGTTTTGTTTGTGATTTGGTCGACTCTGAAAGAAATAAATGATAATGATGATCGGGATTCAAACATAGTAAAATAATCTGTAGTTTTGACTTATGACATAAGACACTTAGTCGTTTTGTTTGTGATTTGGTCGACTCTGAAAGAAATAAATGGAGTTTTAAAATATACGAAAGCCTCGAAGGATATTGTGAAGGAACTGTCAAAAATCATAGCCATATATATGAAGACACCTTCATGCCACCGACTGCATACTTCGGGCTTCTAAGCTTCATGCCGCTGAGTGCAAATTTCGTCGGTTTGATGGAGTACATAAAAGACGTACATCTCTTCAATGCTACCTGTCATCGTGAGGTAGAAAAAGGAGCTTATTAATATAGCTAATTTTTTCTTGTATAGTTTTTTTCGTGGTTGTCATGTGGATCAGGCTCACCGACTGTATGGGTAATCTTTTAAAAATACTAAATAGCACAGACGTACATCCCTTCTTAGTTTTGTGTCAAATAGCAGGAGACCATGGTTCTGAAATCCTGCTCTTTTACTCCCCTTGGACCCAACAGTGGCAATTTCTGTAATTCATTATTCTCAAAATTCCCTTAAACCTCTATCATTATTTTTCGCCATTTTTCCTTCATCCATTGTATGCAGTTTATGTTTTAGGAGAGGGTATTTTCGGAATAAGAAAATTAAAGGCTAATTTCAACTATTATGATGCAAACTTTTAGGATGCATGTCATCAATTAATGATCGCTCCTTTTTGATTAAAAAATTTAAGAAATGAAACAATTGTTCCAAACCTCATAGGAGCCTATATTTATTTAAATATTTTATTAACTTAAATGGATTTAAATCTCAAACACCCTCCATATTTACCGTTTTGTCTCTACAAATACATCTAGACACCATTATCCAAACCATCCTTTTGAATTTTAAAAGAGATTTCTATAACTTTATTATCAAATCTCATTACCTAAACCACATGGTATTTATTTAAATCATAAAATATATCCATATGCAACGCATGTACGCAAGTTACCGGTGGTGGTTAAAGCAGGGAGGCAAAGCATAAGATTTTTAAACCGAGGGTAGTTTCCTACTTGTGTAGCAAAAGTGGTTGCATGCTTCGTGTAATTTAGCGTACGGAATGCTTTTCCAATCCATTTTAACTCCTACCCGTATGTATCTTGAGATAAACAATACAGGTCCGATGTATGATTTCTAGATGATGTGAGTTAACAGTTAGCTCAGAAATCAACAACAGCTTTATGGCTGATGAATTCTCATGCTGAGTTCATATTGAAGATTTCTGCAACAGAAGTAACCAACAACGTGGCTGAAGCAAGTAACTTAAAATATATCCAGCTTCTATACTAAAGTATATTTTCCTAAATAGATAACTTATCATGCTATCAGGATTTAGAGGACATTCCTCACATTGTTAAGAACTTGGTTGGGAAGACATATTAGTTCATGATAAAATTAGAAAAGGAAGCATGCGAGACGGGTAAAGAAGAATTTTCTGTTCAAAAAGTTCAAGAATTGATGTTTGTCGAATTAGAGAAATCCATTTTGACCGATTCAGAGGGCGGTGAAGCACATGATTCTGTAAACCAATTTTGTTTTTAATTTATTTTTTCCAAAGGCAAAATGATAACCATTTGGAACAACATGTATAGTAATCAACACCATTTCATATAAAATAAAGTGCCATCGAAAAATTGATATTAATGTGCCATTTTATATTTTTAAACTTTACATTAGTTCATCTAGTGATGGAGCTCCTTTTCGGGTCTCCGTCAAATGCTGTCTTCCGTCGATCTCGAGATAAATTGGGTCGATTGTCCTTTGTGACGTGTGGGTCTCAATGGGTTTTGTGAGGACAAGGTGGGATGAGAGGGCTGCCGCCGTGTACCTGCAAAGAAGTCCCGGGGTGCTTTGCTATCACCGAGGACCCTCCGACGCTCAAGTCAGTGACAATATCCGAGCAGAGTAACGGCGTAAGTGTAAAGAATGACTTACTTGACCCCTCTGTGATGAGGGTTTATATAGCGGTGGCGGCATGCAGCGGCAGACGCGAGAATTTCGCCAGCAGTTACGCTCCCGACGTCATGCCCGCGTAGCAAGCGGATCGCCCGTTAAAGGGGATCGTAATGGCGTGGAACGTGGGATGTTGCCGGCGGAGAATCCGCGCATGGCGAGACTCGCGGAGCGGCGGTTACGCCTGCGAGCGGTAGAGTTGGTCGGTCGGAGAGGCCGAGGAAGATGGTCTCGGCGGTAGAGCTCGGGAATGAGCGAGAGGGCCGAGGTATCTCGGTCCTGCGGTAGCTCGGAGTCGAGCTGAGAAGACGAGGGGGCCGATTTGCAGGGGCCCTGATGTGAGCCAGCTTTGTGCTTGTAGGTCGGGTACAGGGGTGGCCTGGTCGGCGCCTGTGGGCCCTTTCTTCTGGGTTCTGGGACACGTCATCTGCCACGTGTCCTAATCTGGGGGGTCGCCAATATAGAGTATTATCATTAGCCCCCCACTCTTGTCTCGACCAGATCGTGGTCGGGTCAGGAGTGGACTGCTGGGCCTCCCGGGGTGAGATCCCTCGTCAGGACTAATCCTCAAGTCATTGGTTGGCTTTTTCGCCAGCGAATCAAGACGAGATCTTTGCATTTAAGGAGGATGCGCCGGTTCGTGCACTCTGCAGTCGAAGCGACGGTCCACACGTCGAGCGCCAACTGGCTGATGTGACGTGCACAGGTTTGCGATGTCCGAAGGGACGCGGTTAATCGCTGGGCTGCCACGTGGAGCGATCGGAGCCGCTGAGCGCGAGGAGCCGTTTAGGCGGGAGATGATGGGCGCCATTGGATGAGGCCGTACGCAGCGATAAATTTGGGTGGGGCCCGCCCTAGGGCCCTTACTCTTCATTTTTACTTCCCTCAGGCCCCAGCTGCTCGGTGCTCATCTCCCCTCTTCCACTTCAGCCCCAGAAGAATCTCTTTTCTAAGGTTAAATGTCCTCCTCTTCTGTAGAATCAGTAGACGTTGTAGGAGTAGATGTTAGGACTCCTTTAGTCGTGTCTGAGTCCCCTCGGGGGGCAGGGGCCGATCCCTCCCCCCAGGGCCGTGAGGCGGGGTCCTCCTCCAAGGAGGAGGTGGCGGACATGGCCCCCAGCATACCGTGCTGGGTGAGGCATAAGGACGAGCTCATAAACGCTCGGGCCCGATTCCACATTCCCCAGCGCTACATGCTGCGCTTGGCCAAGGAGGGAGGGAGGGCCGATCAGATGCGGGGCAGGGAGATCGCCCTGTACTTGGAAGCCTTTTGGGGCGGAATGCGCTTGCCCTTCTCTTCTGAGGTCATTGCCGTTCTAAACTTCTTCGGTTTGGCCCCCGGCCAGTTAGTACCGAACTCATGGAGGATTCTCCTTGGGTTCTTGATCCGTCTGAGGCTGCAGGCGATTCCCTTCAGTCTTTCCCTTCTCGATTCCTCCCTTGCGTTCAAGAGTCACCCTGGCGGTCGAGCTGGCGACCCCCGCTGGGTGTATTTTGCCTTTAGGAAGCGGCCCGGAGTTGCCGTCGGGGCCGGTGTCGTGGCCTTGCCCTCCTCCATTCATGATTGGAAGAAGAAGTTCTTCTTTGTTTCCCCTCCCGAGGGCGAGGACTGGCCAGTGCCCACCAAGTGGTCGAGGGAGAAGTGCCTGCCGGGGAGCCTATCCGATGACCCCGCTGCGGTGAGAGTGTCATCATGGGAGCCCATCCCCCGACATGACGTGTTGCTGTCCGAGAGGGTCCTGAGCTAGGCCGGGCTTAGCCCCGTCGAGTTCATTGGTAAGATGGGCTTGCTTTCTGGGTTTATGTTTTACTCGCGTTACTGATAAGTGAGGTGTTGGTTTCGTGCAGGGTCCATGGACTTCGATACTCTCAGGGATGTAATGCGCCAACCGAGGCAGCCTACCAGGGCCGAGGGAGCCAGCTCTTCCCGGGTGCAGCCTTCCCCCGCTCCTCCTGCTCCGGTGACAGTTCCTCGGAGGCGTTCGACGGTGGATCCTTCTCCGGGCCCCAGCAGGGTGTCGGGTCGGAGCGGGCCCTGGTTGTGGAGGACTCGGCTTTGGAGGAGGAGATCGGCTCTCCCTCGGAGCCGCTCAAGAGGAGTTCCCGAAAACCCTCCCGAGGCTGGTCCTCGCCGACCGTGGTGGAGGAAGGGGGGCTCCGGTTCGTGGTGCCGTCCGGGCTCTCAGTTGCAGACAGCCTCCTCCATGAGATAGAGACCTCGGCTGGGGGTCGGGTTCCTGGGGGGACCCTCAAAGCTCAGCTGGCTTTGATCGCCCAGGAATCCATGCAGGTAAGCCCCCATTGCGCGGTGAGACTTGGTACCTTCTTTCCTGTTTCTGACCCTTCTTCTTTTGTGCCTTACTAGACCCTCCAGCACGTGGCCCTAGCCCTCCGCGTGGAGGCCGAGACGGTAGACCCGGCGGTGGAGGCCGCGGGCCAGCTCGCCGCGTTGCAAGAAAGCTCCAGGCGAGAACAGGAGGCGATGTCGGTGAGGATCGCCGCCCTGGAGGGCGAGGTTGCAACCGGGATAAAGGAGGCCGCCCGGCACCGCGAGGCTGCCGCGATCGCCGAGGGTAAGCTTGGGGACTCGCAGGTGCTCGCCGGCACTCTGAAGAAAATGGTGAAGACCCTCCGAAAGGAGCTGGGGGCGTCTGCCGAGGCCCTCAAGTCGGCTGGCCCGCAGGCCGTGGCGAGATATAAGGGGTCAAGGGATTTTTATGACGACCTGGCCGTAGCCACGACCCGCATCTGGCACGACGCCCTCGACGCTGTGAAGTCTAAGATGCCGGAATTCGACGACACGGACCTCCGGGCCGAGTTCCCCCTCAGGGGCGCCGATGGGCAAGGGGCAGAATTTCCCGGCGAGGAGGGGGCCGAGGACCCGGCGTCCCCAGTGGTGGCGATTGAGGACCCCGAGGCTTTGCCTGGGCCCGGGGTGTAGAACCCCTGCTCCCCTATCTTCATTTTGTTTTTCTTTTGAATTTTTGTAAGGCTGAGGAGCCTGAAAACACCTTTTGTAAAAAGAAACTTATCTTTGGCAGTAGTAAAAAAGTTTCTCTTCTCCGGCTGTGATAAATTCTCTTTCCGGCGTCTATTTGTAGGGAACACTTGCTTGGGGTATTTTTACTCGCGCCGTTGCGCCTTCATGCTAGGTTGGTCCTCTGCCCAGCGATCGCCCGTCGAGCTGACTGCCGTTGCTTGCCGACGCACTTCTCCGAGAAGGTATCTCCGTGTTGGGCCCAGAGGTCGAGGGGAGATCGTTGAGGCTTGGACAGACATGGTGTCTTTTGCTGGGTAGGAAATTACTTGCCGGGATGCGCTGAGTAGGAAGGAACTCGCGGCCTTGTGACGAGAGCTTTGAGCTGTAGAGCTGGAAGGGCTGGGAGAGGCCCCTGGAAGGCTCTGCCCTGAAGGATAGCCGAGCGAGGGATGCTCGGGCTCGACTGCCTCTAGGAAGGCTTTCCCGATCCCCAGCGTTGAGGCAGGGAAGCTGCCCGCTGGGGATAGCCGGTCAAGAGAAACTCGGGCTCGGCTGTCTCTGAGAGGGATTTCGATCCCTGGCGTCGTGGCAGGGAAGCTGCCTGCCGGGGATGGCCGAGTGAGGGAGCCTCAGGCCTCGACTGCCTATCTCTGGCCGAGCAGGGTAGCTACTCGGTTTGCCTCTTGCGAGGGCTTTTGATCCTTCAGGACGGGGACCGAACGGGGTTGCCGCCCGGTGCCTCTTGGCGAGGAATTTTTGATCCCCAGCATTTTGACAGTGAAGCTGCCCGCTGGGGATAGCCGAGTGAGGGAACCTCGGGCCTCGACTACCTCTGGGAGGGCTTTTGATCCTCGGCGTTGTGGCAGGGGAGCTGCCCGCAGGGGATAGCCGAGCGAGGGAACCTCGGGCTCGGCTGTTTATCTCTAGCCGAGCAGGGTAGCTGCTTGGTTTGCCTCTTGCGAGGGCTTTTGATCCTTCACGACGGGGACTGAACGGGGTTGCCGCCCGGTGCCTCTTGGCGAGGACTTTGATCCCTGTAGGTTGTGGTATGAAGCTACCAGCCGAGAATAGCCGGGCAAAGACCCGGCTGCCTCTGGGAGGACTTTGGTCCTTGGCGCGAGAAAAAGCTATAGGGCTGTAAGAAGCCTACCAAGAACCCCTGGCCAGGCAGGGTTGCTGCCCGGTGCCTCTTGGCGAGGGCTTTTGTCCTGAAGGATAGCCGAGTGAGGGATCCTCGGGCCTCGACTACCTCTGGGAGGACTTTTTTGATCCTCAGCGTTGTGGCAGTGAAGCTGCCCGCTGGGGATAGCCGAGTGAGGGAACCTCGGGCCTCGACTGCCTCTGGGAGGACTTTTTTGATCCCCAGCGTTTGTGGCAGTGAAGCTGCCCGGTGGGGATAGCTGTAGCAACCCTAATTTTCATATACACTTTTTTCTATACAAATTTTTTCAAAATATTTTTAAAATCCACAAAGGGGTATTTTAGCCTGAGCACAAGATTTAGGTAATTATTTTTGTTTTTAATTACAAGCTACAAGAATGAAATAACTCCATTTTTAGTGTACAAGAAATTACTTTAAATTTAATTTATACTAGGAGTATTTATTCTTGCTGCTATCAGTTTAAGTAATTAAAAACCACAATAATTACAAGAAGGAGCTTGTAGCTCGTTGGTAATACCTTGCACTGCTGAACCAAGCCACCGGAGTTCAAATCCCATGCCCCACATTATTTTTGTATTTATTTTATTTTAATTCTTTTTGGAAGTCAACGGTAAAAAGACCATAACTCCCAAAATATGTACTGGACAACAAAAAGTAAATATACCAAATTGTACCCCCAGAAAATCCCCGGCCACTGGAAGCCTGACTCGGCCCGACTCGGCGCCACCGGCCGGCGAATCGGCCGACTCGGTCCGGCGCCGCCGGCCGGACTTGGCCAGACAGCCGAGTCACCAACTGAGAAAAGTTGGCTCTTGACTTGGTCAACCCTCTTGCACACTTATTATACCTGGATCGGTTTTAATTTGGCCAATAAATCCCTTTTACTCCTAAGTTTAATGATTTTTAATGATTTTTATATATATATTTTTTAATTAAAACCCTAACCCTAGCCTAGCCCTATATAAACACCCCTACCCTCTACCATTTTACCCTACAACTCTAAGTTCACTCTCCCAAATTCTCAAGAGAACTCGGTACGTTAGAAAAAGAGCGAGAAGCGAAGCGCTGCCGAAACCGACGACGAATTCCGACAATCGTACTAGAACCTTCGCGACGTTTTCGACGCACCGACAACCACCACTTTATTAGCCTCCCTAGCTTGTCCAAACTTGTAAGTCTCATCTCTTCTATCTCTCTTTTCTGTTAATAGAAAATACGACTTTTTGGAACCCGACGGAAATCGGAACAATCCGATTTCCGATTCGGTTTTTCTATAAATTTCCACTTGTCACCTAATACATAACACCTACATATATTCATGTTGACTATTAATCACCCATAAATCAATTTAAACAAACTTTCTCACATTAAATGATAGCTTCTATGCAAAACCGTATTCTTTTCATAAAAATACCATGAAGTTCATTTTTCTTAGTTTAATCAATTCCCTCACTCCTAAATATGTTTATCTTGATCACTAAACTTGTAGAAATCAATTTAAATGAATTTTCACACATGAAATGATAACGTTTTCAAATACCGTTTGCGCTTTAATACCTTCAAGTTTAACATATCATGTTTTACCTCTAAATTTCATCAAAACTTAAAATAAGTCACAAGGTAATGACCTATCTCTACACACACACAAATATAACCCTAATTGATAAATATCAAAACACAGAATACGAAATTACAGGACTCTTCACTAAAATACAATGATCTTTATAAACTTTATTGAAAGGTTTAAGTTGTAAACATTTCTAAATAAAATCTTTTAATAAAATGAAAACACGATTGGTCATGGACATCGATCGTTTATCTAAACTGTCTTGTGGTGTCTAGGCAAGTGTGTCTAGGCTAGTGGTTTTTAATTAGGCCCACGACTGTGGTTCCTTCCCACTTACCTGACACTTACCTGGCCGCAATTGACGGTGAAGAGGCAATTTGAGGCTTCTAATGACTTGTCGTTTAGACCTTAGAAATAGGTTAGTTGGCTTAGGAAACCCTAGAAACTAAAATACGGAAATTTATACCTTTTACAAATAAATACCTTATATTTATAAAACCGTTTTTCTAAATGAATAGTATTTATTAAACCTAAGCAAAGCGCCGCTACAACCTACCTTTGGGGAACCCGTTAGGGATAGTACGGTTTATCGTGCACCCGCGGGCTAGTAGTGCGAGATTCAGACCTCCGCAAGGAGCATTCGGTCTCGAAAGCTTTAAAATACGGCATTTAAGAATAATATGATTTTGGGAAATAAAATATTTATTTAAAATTATTCTTGTATTAATATATATTTAATTATCATTTAAACGCCTATTTTGTTATAAGATAAAGTTTTCACATTTTCCTAAAAATTACAAGATTAAAAGTCACATTAAAATACCATGAGTTTCAAATAAATCAATTAATACTTTTATTAGGATATATTCACTAGAATAACACAAATAAAATTCACACTCATTATAACTATAAAGACGAATAATAAATACTTGAGGTGTATCTTGAAAACTATACAATAGTACTTTTTACATAAAACCCCCTCAAGTTTTATAAATTACAATAAGGACCCTAACAAATATAGAACTTCAAATTATCTTTCTTTTAGTCTGACTCGAGTTAGAGTCTGACTATTTCTGACTTGAATATGATTCAAGTCAATCTATATTCTTTTATATTCCAACTCAATATGAATACATGAATCTCTGAATCCAGTTAATAATCTATATAACTTGACTGAACCGAACCATGGATATTCCTTTTACATGTTTCCCGGTATTCCATTTACATGACTCTACGGTTATAACCATTTCCTGATATCATGGTTTCGGTCAGTCAGTCAATCAATTATGCAATCAACACAATTTTACAGCATAACAATACAAACAAGACATCGCGGGGTTTAAGGGGTAGATTGGTACGGAAGGTGTTAAAGGTGGCACGAGACGGTAAGATTAAGACACATAACCTGAATCCAATTGCCGTTGTTCCGGGTTGTATAACGGAGCCTTATACTTCCATTTGCCCTGGTCTCTAGCATACTGAGACCCCTCTCGTATACACTGGTATCTTTCTGTACCAAGCTACAACAACAGCGTTAACACCATACTACTATAATATGACAATACCATACAACATTAAAAGCTACTCTATCTCTCCCTCTTATTCTCTGTCTATTTCTCCTTTACCTTTGGGACTTACCGAGCGACCTGTTCGCTGACGACATTCTATTTTTTTCTTCTTTGAATGTTGTCAGGTGCGTTGGACCAAGCTGAGATCGAGCCCACCGGTGAAGATTTGGAACAGTTCCACGAAGACCCAGAGCTCTAGATATTGTACCTTGTTCTTTCCAGTATTTCCATTTATTGTTATGCCACTGTTTAGGCATCGCTTTTCATTTCAGTTGTATTTTCTTTTCATGCATTGTACAAAGAATGTTATTAATAAAAGTGCTGTTATTTCTACATCATTTGTCTCTTGTGATTTACTTTATATTGCTTAGTTACGCTTAGTGTATGTACTTCTGAGTATATACGTAGCGGGCCTCGTCGCGTCCATTTCGCCGTACAATGGGAAGCGGGGCATGACAATAGCCGAGTGAGGAAACCTCGGGCCTCGACTGCCTCTGGGAGGGCTTTCTCGATCCCCAGCGTTGAGGCAGGGAAGCTGCCCGCTGGGGATAACCGAGCGAGGGAAGCTCGGGCTCGACTGCTTCCGGGAGGGCTTTTTCGATCCTCGGTGTTGAGGCAGGGAAGCTGCCCGTTGGGGATAAACGAGCGATGGGAGCTCGGGCTGACCTGTCCCGGAGAGGGCTTTATTGATCCCCGGCGTCTGCGGCAGTGAAGCTGCCCACGGGGGATAGCCAAGCGAGAAGGTGAAGCGACAGGGACGCTGCTCCGGAGAAGGCAAAGCGATAGGGACGCGTCACTTCGTTTACACCAGATAATGCTCGATGGAAGCCGCGTGGTAGAGACCCCCTAGGTGATAGCGGGCGACTGTTGGGCAGTGCATCGGGCTATATAAGGAGTACTAACCCCCCTCCTTTCGCAAGTAGGCCGTCGAGAATGGAGGATTTCCCGTTCACCATCCCCGACATCGTTAGCTTCGGAGATTGTAACACCCGAGCCCAATAATACTATTTTTGTTACTGGTTGAGTGTTTGATATTGCTCATTTCATTTATCTTGCTTGTTTGGTTCTTATTGCAAAATTTTAACCGGCTAAGTCACTTTTGCATATAACAAATTTTAGCACCTAAAATGAAATTAAAAATTTCTATATTGGCCTACTCGTCACCCCTAGCCGCGTGGTAGCGTCCGCGCGTCGAGTTTTCATTCCGTTCGGTGAAACGGACGAGTTTGGACGGCTACGCGCGCGTGCAAGTGTCCGACTTGGGGGCATGCTTTTTAATCATAAAACATCTAATTTTAAAATTTGGAACCCGCTTAAAATCTTATTATTTAAATTTCAAATATTTGGGCGCAACCCGGGCGCGATTTGGAAATGTTTCATTTAGCGCCAAAATCCCAATTTAATTAAATATACTAAAACTATGGTATATATATATTCTAAACACAAATCTGTTACTTATAACTAATTAATCCTTTAAAATATTTTCTTAAATTTCTTCCCTCGCCAATCATGAGGCTCAAACCCTCGTAGGCCCTGCCTTTTAACCCTCTCTCTTCCTCTAATCTCTATCTCTCTCTACCTCTATCTCTCTCCTTCTCTGTCTCTCTCTCTCTTGAATCTTTCCTCATCTCTCTCTCTCTCTTCCTCTAATCTCTCTCTCTCTATCCCTATATATATTATTCCCTAACCCCCTTCGTTTTCACGAGAACCTCATCCGAGAACCCACGCGAGAACCCTAGCCGCCACCGTGCCCGTTGCCGCCGCAGCCCCCGTGCCGACGACACCACCACCATCACCCTTGCCTTCTCAACCTCGACCGCACCTCCTTCCTCCTTTCTCCCTTCCTTCCAGCGCCTGCAGGTGGCCACCGCACGCCCTCGCACTCGCCCGCGCCACCTCGTCGGCGTTCCTCCATCGCCGGCGATCCTAGCCTCACCCCACCACCTTCACCAGCTCATTTCCTCCCTCGCCCTTGCACCAACACCCTGCGCACGTCTACGCAGCCCCGACCATCTGCTCACCCCGCCTGCACATCCCCTGCACACCGTCGGACCGCCGCCTGTCGCCGCCGACGACCCCGTTCCCGTGTCCCCGACCTCGCAGGCACACCCCTCGGTGAGATCACCTTCTTCCTCTCTCCCTTTCTTTTCCTTTCTGCTGTTAACTTGAATCGTGGTCGGCAGATCTCCTCTATGATTCACTGTTCCTCGCCGGCGCCCCATCGCCGTCGACCCCGTCGCGGTTGCCACCCTTGCAACCCCAGTAAGCTTCCCTTCACTTCCCCCCTTCCTTTTTCCCTTCGCTGGTTGCTTTTCGTCCGTGCGTAGTTTGCTAACTGTTGTCGCTGTTTTGACATTTCGCTGGAATCCGGCCGTGCCGACGACTTGACCCGACATTCCAGCAAGGTGCTCCGGTCCGCGTGGTCCCGCTGTTCGTTGTTTGGACTCGATCCGTAAACCGTGCGTCTGTCGCGTGTTTTTCCGCTGACGCTACGTCCGTTTTCCCAGTTCGCGAAACCGTCGAGGCAAATATTACTTGCTACATGCTATGCTATACAAATTAAGTGTACTTGACTCATTAAACTTGCAAAGATTAACTAAGTGTAGTTACTTTTCTCATTTGGACGAAATATGACTTATATCATGATACTGTAACCTAAAATCACATTTGCCACTTTAACCCTAATAACGAAATTACCAGTTAATCATTTTTTTACTGTTTAAAGGACGATAGTCGTACACATGTAGCTCTATTACTTTCTGTTATTGATATTGCACTACCTTGTGATTATTGCACCCCAAGGGTGCTCGAACCTGTTAATATGATAATACAACTGCACTATATTAATACACCATTGTGATTAAATGAACTGTTATTGTTGTTTACTTGCTGTTATTCCTTATTCGATTATATACCTGTTGTGAGCACACCCTCGATTGCGTTACATATTAACCTGACCTTGCTACACATGACATATATATACATACCGATGCACCGGGCATGGTACCCTTTACTATCGACTTAACCTGATGTACCATGACCTGACCTGTTACCTGATCTCATGCCTAATGCCAACAAACCTGACTTGGAGTCCTCATGGACCATTCCTGTTGTCTACCCAGACAAACCTGACCTGTTACCTGATCCTGTGTTGACATTAGTCCTTGATTCCTGAATACCTGACTTCACACATATGACCTGGGGGTATGGAAAAATCAAACGGGTAATCTAAAATGTAGCTTAAAAGGGTATTACTTGATCCGTGGTCCCGGGGGGTAACGGGACAGAGCCATTCGTGACTCTTACATTCCTGATCCGTGGTCCCGGGGGGCAACGGGACAGAACCATTATTGGTTCCCATTTTCCTGATCCGTGGTCCCGGGGGGTAACGGGACATATCCTTTGAGTTACATGGAGGATTACTCGAATTGGTTTCAAAGACTTTAGAATAGAAACCCGATAGAACAGTTTAGTTACCCACTGCACACTACCCTGCACTGCTTGTTCCATATTATTGCTGTATTCATGTTTATTTTCTGCATTGCTTATTACCATGTTCGTATTATATTATTGGTTGACATGACGCGCTGACGTCTGGGTTTTGTATGGCCCAGATTCTTTACCACTGTTGCCGACCGAGCAGGAGTACTTCAGCCAGCAGGCTGATCTGTGAGTTCTGTAGTGATTAGTTTTATTTCCTACATTTCTTTTCCAGATATGAGCCCGCATTATGGGACATACTTTTCTATTATTGTATTGGATCACTTGCTTCCGCACTTATTTATCATTGACTCTTGTTATTCTGGATTTGGACATGTGTTAGATAGTTTATTTATCTTGTTCTTGATATCTCTACAGCTGTAATGTGACTGTGGATGGATACTTCTTACCCACAGGTAGCATGGTTGGCTATGTCACGTGCCCAATCTTGCGTACTCTGGGAAGCGGGGCGTGACAGAGATGTGTACCTCTACGACCCCTATTGCACCGAGGACACGGTGCAGTTGGTTTACGGGCGCATCGAGGACCACTTCGGCCGGTTGGTCCCTGGACGCTCCTCCCTGTTGCAACTACTGATGTACTCCATCTGGAGAGCATCACCGGGGCTTCATAACCCCATATCGGAGCTGCTCTTCGATGAGACCGTGGGCAAGCTGCGGTCTTTGAGGCGCTTCAGCCTAATCTCCGCGACCCGGCTGGCCTGCTCGGAGGCGCTCGTCCGCGAATGCTACGAGCTGAGACTTGGGGTCGATGCCCGCGGGGGGGAACCGGGGGCAAAGGCTGGAACTAGCGAGGCCCCGGCTTTTGGAGATTTTTACCGAGTACCACGAACAGTGCTCGCTGCACCCCGTTCCCCCACTATTGTAACCCTGTTTTTTTTGTATGGCTGAGGAGTCCATAATACCCTTTGAATAAAACAACGTCTTTCTTTATTTCGCGCAATGCTTCATTGATCTTTATCAAACTTAACAACAGATCTTTATCGCGCTAGAGAAAAGAAAACAAAATAACAGAATAAAAACAAGGAAAAAGGGGGGTTCAGGATGACTTTATCGGCATGGGCCGAGCTTCCCGAAGGGCCGTCGGCCCCCGCGTCGGGCATAGGGCATGGGGCTCCCTGGGCCCCTGGTTGACTGTCCGCTGAAACAAGCATGATCTGACCGATGGTCAGGTCGGTGGGGGGGGTGAGGCTGCTCTTGTTCACGGTCGGCCCGCCGTTTGTCCCTTAGGTAGGAGGCGAGGTGCCCAGACCGGATGAGCTCCTCAATGTAGTCCCTCAACTGTTTGCAGTCCTCTGCGGCGTGGCCCGGCACCCGGTAGAAAGCGCAATAGGGGCCCCACCTCGCTTGGCGCCCTGGCGAGGGACTGGGGGAAACTTGAAGAGCCCCTCATTCTGGGTCTCCTCCAGCAACACCGCGAGGGAGACGTTGAGGGGGGTGTATTCTCGGAATTTCGGGTGGTAGGGCTGCTGACGTTCCGGCCCGTCCTCCCAAATCCTCTTCTTCTGGTCGGGTCTATCTGCCCGAGGAAGGTTGGCATTCACCTCGGACTCCAGCTGGACCTCGCGCTCGGTCCACGCCTTGACTTCGGCCATGGTCTTGGGTTGAGCTAGCGCGAAGAATTGCAACCATTCTTTGCGCCTCAGACCAGACCTGAGCGCCGTTATGACGGTGTCGTCTCGGTGCTCGGGCACTTCGAGAAGGGCGTTGTAAAAGCGGGTGATATAGGCCTTGAACGTTTCCTTGTCCCCGCTCTTGACCGTGAAGAGGTAGTTGACCGTGTGTTTCTGTCGACGGTTTCCTACGAAGTGGCCGAGGAACTGAGTGGCTAGCTCGTCGAAAGTTGATATTGAGTGGGGCTCGAGCCCCCGGAACCAGTCTCGACCCGCGCGGATCAGGGTGGCCGGGAAGGCCCTGCACTAGGCGGCGTCAGAGTGATCTTGGAAGCTCATCCCCGCGGTGAAGGCGTCCAAGTGGTCCTTCGGGTCAGTTTTTCCGTCGAACAGAGAGACCTTGGGGGCCTTGTTGCGCTAGAAGACGCGTACAGCGAGCAATTCCTCGGTGAATGGCTTCGTGAGTGAGTCGGAGGCGTACTTAGCCCCGTCGCTCGAGAAGTGGGCTTCCCGGCGCATGCCCTCGATCTTCTTCTCGAGGGCGTCGAGCCGACCGTGGTACCTTGAGGAATCGGCACCTGGGGATTCCCGGGCCCCGCTGCGGGCGGACTGCGTATGGGAGCGGTCCCGGTTTCTCCTGATGAGGTGCCTCAGGTCCCGGGACGGGGAAGCCTTCGAGCCGCCAGGATGAGCCCCTTCCGTGCGTTCCTGCCGACCACGATGGGGTCGGCCACGCTCGTTGTTAGGAGAGGTTACCGACATTTCCTTAGGAGGGTAGGGGTAGCGAGGAGGCTCGGGCCGAGGCTCCCTGGCGGCGGATCTCGGTGTGGAGCCCTGGGGTGCCCAGCGGGTCTCAGGGAGCACCGGTTCGAGGGACCGGTGGCGAGGGGATGCAGCTTGCTGGTGGTTGGCCGTCCAGACAGGGGCGGGGCCTTCTGGCGGCGGAGGTGCAGCGATCTGGGGCCCGGGCGCAGTCGTTTGGACACGGACGAGGGCTTCTACGAGGGATTGCAGGCGATCTATCCGGCCTGCGAGGGCGTTGATTACGGTCATGGGGGAAGGTTCGTCCTCACCTTCGGTGAGCGGAAGGCGGCGGCTGGTACCGGGATCCCCAGGATGGTCGTCCGACATGAGAGAGGAGATAGGAAGGTCAACTTTGTATTTTGGGGAATTGGTTTCCCACAGACGGCGCCAATTGATGGAGCTCCTTTTCGGGCCTCCGTCAGATATTGTCTTCCATTGATCTCGAGATAAACTGGGTCACTTGTCCTTTGTGACGTGTGGGTCTCAATAGGTTTTGTGAGGACAAGGTGGGATGAGAGGGCTGCCGCGGTGTACCTGCAAAGAAGTCCCGGGGTGGTTTGGTACCACCGAGGACCCTCCGACGCTCAAGTCAGTGACAATATCCGAGCAGAGTAACGGTGTAAGTGTAAAGAATGGCTTACTTGACCCCTCTGTGATGAGGGTTTATATAGCGGTGGCGGCATGCAACGGCAGGCGCGAGAATCTCGCCAGCAGTTACGCTCCCGAAGTCACGCCCGCGTAGCAAGCGGATCGCCCGTTAAAGGGGATCGTGATGGCATGGAACGTGGGATGTTGCCGGTGGAGAATCCGCGCATGGCGAGATTCGCGGAGCGGCGGTTACGCCTGCGAGCGGTAGAGCTGGTCGGTCGGAGAGGCCGAGGAAGATGGTCTCGGCGGTAGAGCTCGGAAATGAGCGAGAGGGCCGAGGTATCTCGGTCCTGCGGTAGCTCGGAGTCGAGCTGAGAAGCCGAGGAGGCCGATTTGCAGGGGCCTGAGGTGAGCCAGTTTTGTGCTTGTAGGTTGGGTACAGGGGTGGCCTGGTCGGCTTCTGTGGGCCCTTTCTTCTGGGTTCTGGGACACGTCATCTGCCACGTGTCCTAATCTGGGGGATCGCCAATATAGAGTATTATCATCTAGAGACATCTGATTATAAAGGTTCATTTGCTATTTTTTATTGCGATAATTTGTTTTTTTGTATGTGAGAGCAAATAATTCAGTTGTTGTGAATTTGAATGATGAATTCCCGCAACCATCACAAGTTACCCCTGCAGAAAATAAAAGGAAACAAATTACAATAACTATTGCCAATAACAAAAAGTTTAATACCAAAAGGCTGAAGAAGTCAAAGCTAAGCGGGTTTGTTTCTGTTTTGTATTCCATTTTATGTCATTCTTTTTTCTTAAGTAATCATTTTTAAATATTTCAATAATTTCTTTCTTCCTATTTTCAGTAAAGCTTGAAGTCCAGATTACTAATATAATATCAATAACGATGCCGGTATGAGGACTGTAACATGCAACAATTTCACTAAAGGGGAAGGGGAGCCAGACTTTTGTTAGCGAATGTTGTCGTGCATGCAAATCAAACCAATCTATTAATATGATATTTTGTAATTGCTGAAGTTGTGATTTTGTGACTTTGTAGTTCTTGCTACTCAATCTTTATATGTTTGAATCTGAAGTGCATTTAGTTTCTATGTTGTTCTTGATTCTTTTATTTTGTTTATTTTCTTAAAGGATTTGTGTTCTGACCAGGTGGGCCATCTAGTGTAGCAAAAGTGAGGGCGTGCTTCTGCAATTTAGCCTATGGAATACTTTTCTTATCCACTTTAACTCCTACCCGTATGTACCTAGAGATAAACAATACAGGTCCGATGTATGATTTCTAGATGACGTGAGCTATATCTTTTCTATATCTTGGTTATACGCGGGTGCGAATAATTAGTGGGCAGAAGAAAAGCCCAAAAAATACAAAAGATCCGGCCAATTCTGGGCACAGCCCAATCCTAGCTGGATCCGGTCATGGATTGAGCAGCATCCGCATCGGATCCGAAACCCTAACTAAAACCTATTCCCTATCGCTCATCAATCTCAAAGGTCGCTCCTTTCATCTGATTCTCGAAGCTCATCGAGAATTTTTTTTGTCTTTTCACCGCTCGAAAAATCACCACCAAACCCTAGAAAAACCCTAAATTGTTTCCCTCGATCGATAATGGCGAGCTTAGCAGTAATCAGAGCCTTGAGGCGGCCTGCATCTCATTCTTATCTTCGACACGTAAGTTACTATCTGCGATTATAAGATCTCGAATTATCAATAATCATCGAAAGTTATGATCTTTGTCAGGATTTTGTGCAAAAAAATCGAATTTTTGAGGAGGAATGGGTATAAAGACTATAGTACGAGCTTGGTTGAGTTAAAATATAACGAATGGTAATATGAATAATGATTGAAACCTTATATCTGAGGCTTACTCGAGCTTGTTTTGGCCACTAATGAAAATCACGGATTAACCAGTATGTTGCAATCCCAATTCAATTTCCAAATTTTCAGTTTTGTTTTGGCAAGTGGCTAAAAGATGAGACTAGAAGCATCTGTGCAAAGTAGATTGGGTGATTGGTAGTACACAACTATCGTTCTGCCGAGTGGGATTCACACCGTTGTTTTAAAGAAAGCTATGCAATAAGTATGAGTGTTTTACTTTCGAACTTGCGACATCGTACAAGCTGGCAAAATCGTATTTAGCTGGAGTACAAACCAAGCGTTTTCTTTCTCCTACATTTGAAAGTAGATTTAAGGTCTCCCGATACCGAATCTAAAGAATATCCTCCCCCCTGCGCAAATTATTTTCCCCTGTGCAAACTTATACACTTTCTCATTTAAATGATTCTTCTGAAGGGACGGAATGCATCAAGCTTTAAAAGTTAGTGGATTTTTCATTGATTGCTCACATCAGTCAGCACCTAGCAGGAACTTCCCTCTTGGATTCTACTGACTATCAAAAAACGAAAACATGCTTATTACTTGTATCTCATTAACATCAATATTCTCAAGCTACTTTCCAACCAAACCGACTGATGCATACTGGTAAATGTCGATTAGGCTGCAAGCATACATTTTCGACCTATCATGGCAAGTAGATTGTCCAATCTCCGGCAGTTTAGCGTTTTCAATGAATTTTCGAAGAATTTGAAAGGAGAAGCTAACAGGTACTATAAGATTCTAACATTTCAGCTTCCTCTAGTTCTTTCTAGTTTATAATTCATGAAGGAACTAAAACTGTGAGAAATTTGTTTTTGGATGTTCACAGTAACCCTGAATTCCAGAAGTCAATGAAGGAGCTGAATGAGAAACTTGGTGTTGTTTCAGAAGATTTGAAATCAAGGTAACATGATGCGATATTTGCATCACTCCTTTCACATCGCCTTCTTCTTTATTGATAGGCTGAGATCTATCTTGTAGGTTGCTTTCCTCGAACTGAGTTTGAACTTGATTGACTTGTAAATGCAGAACAAAGAAGACAGCGGAGAAGTTATACAGGAGTATGGATGATGTTTTGACAGAAGCCGAAGCAAAATCAAAGAAGGTTGGCCGACAAATTCCATGATTCACATTTTAATTGGTCTGAGTACAAACAAGTTGCCTTGTGCAACCTCAAATAGTTACTTCTAATACCTCTGCATCTAGATAATGTATTGCATTTAACCTTTAGATCGTTAGTGGTACTTTTAGTCCCTAACCCATACAAACATACATTTTAAGATAAAATTTTAATTTTTTTATTGGCCATTCTTGTATCTTCTGATAGGCAGTAGATTGAAAGGGAAGGAATGACTTATGGCTTTCTGTGATATGCATGCTTATATGTTCATGTGCTTATGTTTATCTTATTTTGGAAGTATAACTTGCTGATATTTCTAAATCTCACATTCTCCATCTCATAGCTGTGTAACATATGAAATCGGAGGGGGAATAGAAGTCTACACAGGAAGTTAATTGGGACACTTGTATTTTCCCATCATTTTGTAATGCTGTTGCGAGACACTAAGGCACATGACACTTTAGATACTTCTTGATAGTAAAGGGGCACTTTAGTGATACTTTATGACAGTCCAAGGGAACTTTGGGACACCTTATGGCCACATGCTGATTTTATTAAACTTTGGGCTTTTGATTTTTGTTGGTGAGGATGCTCGTTCTCAATAATGCCAAGTCCTAACTAGAGTGTGGATTTTTTTATACCTACAATACATGTCTGTAAAATATGGTTCTCTCCATGTAGAATTATTGGGAGGTCCTGGACCTAGAAATCAGAATCCTTTTGAATATTCGAGTATTTGACACCAGTCAGTAGGTTATACATTCTTAAAATTGCTGAGCACAATAGTGTTCTGGAATGAATAGTCCATTGTGCAACTTGTCTTTGCTAGTTACCCTGGGAGGAGCATCATTATCAATAACGGATGGTGGTGAAGACAATTAAGCATATGCTGCGCTGGATTGTCAAGAATAATATGATAGGGGCATGTTTTCATTTGTCTGTTCCGTGTAATCACGCCTCACAAATGAAGGCATTTTCCTATAGCAAATCATCTTCCTCCCTTTGTGTATAATCTTGTCTAGTTTGTGGAAATTTGTCGCGTATTTCCATGATTGCATAAACCATAACTGCTTATAATATAACTATTAATGTAGGCTTTCCTTCTGAATTATTGATGTTCTGATTTGTATGACAAGTCTGGAATTAAATATTTTCCTGGGGGAATACCACAGTTAAAAGTATTGATATCAACTCAAATTCCAGTTGCATAATCTTGTTATCCTTATTGTTGAGTTGAGCTTTATACTATGCCTACTCTTGGGTTTTAGTGCGGCTTCTCAATTGCATGCTGTTCTACGAAAACAAGAAGTCTCACTTGTCCTCCCCCCCTCTCTCTCTCCCCCCCTCCTGAAAGAGTCTTTCCAAACTCTCAAAATTATAGATAGGATATCATTATATAAACAATAATCAAATGACCGGTGTAGATAATATTGGATATAGTGTCCTCAAGGCAATTATTGTATTTGCAGGTAGGCAATTATGGTAATTGAGTGAGGATCTATACGGGTAGAACAATTTTGCTCGAGATGATAATATGTTATGTGGTTTGTCTTTATCATTCATTTGTATACGTTTTATTACGTGTCGCTAATACACAATGATAAAGCCTGTAGAATCCTTACTTGACTACCGGCATTATGATGGCAATCATACTTATGGAAGCTGGGTAGTCTATAAGCACATCTTTAAATGTTCCTAGTCGTAGGAGTATCGAGACCGGGCATTGATATTTCAGAATAGACTAGTGTATACTTTCTAGACCCCGACGAGAGGCGATAGCCGGTCTCATAAGCCATTGGCGTTATGACATCTAAGATTGTATACATGTGCTCACTGGAAGTGAGTACATCAAACGGACCGGTCGAGAACTTCTTGATGGTATACTAATCGTCAGATAGTAGTTCTCTGGTGACATAAGTATATGGTAGTTTTTTGACCTGAGATCGTCATTTATCTTGTGTGAGTTACCACTGTACTTTGATTACTGTCCTACCATGGCTCAAAAGAGTCGCGCAAACATATTTTAGTTGGGTACAGTCTCGAGCCATATGAAGACAGTGAGCGATCAGAAGGGATTCGTCTCTCCCGATATAGGGAGTTAATGTCGCGCTGTGTTCGGTTAACCATCACTATAAGTTCCTGGCCAGAGCGGATGAGATTTACTGATAGCAGATCAGTAGTTTCTCTGTTGGTCATGAGATTGACATCGGCACAACTTGTCAGGTTATTAGGAGTCTGATGTTACCCATCCCTTAGACCCGGTATGCGACATCTCAGACGAAGAGACCGGACTATATGGAGATTGCCACTTATAGGCTCAGTAGGGTACAGACAGACTTGATTGTCGACCTCTCTTTCGACATATACCTGCTTAGCCGTTACATACAGCAAGTGCTGCTGATGTGTTTGTGTTTATGGATTTATCCAGTAACTCACCGCCAGCGTATTGTCGAGTTTTTAGAATCCCATACGGAAGGTTTTCCCGGTTCAGGCGATATGATGTAGAGGCCGTATGTTGATCCGTGCAGAGCTCCGATTAAATATGTATACTGGCTATACGGACTTATATCGGGTATTTGATAATACTAACCGGCTTAGAATTAAATCGGATTATTAAATCAAGTATTGATTTAAATAATTTACACATATATATTTTGAGATATATATATATATATATATATATATATATATTCTAGTATTATGTTCACTATTCATTTTCTCTTGGTTAGCTATTCATATTTTTATACGGATATGCGTATATGTATACGATACATATACCGAGCTTGTAGAAGGACATCTCATTTGTCATTTCTATTTATTAGAAATGAGGGAAATGAGATGGAGGTGGACGGTGAGGTGGCATGAGAGCATGGTGAGAGGGATGGCATGAGAGGCATGTGCTTGTTATTTTATTTGGAAAAGGATTGATATTTGTACGGTCGGTTTTTTATTTCCTTGGTGAATTTTCCACTTAGCCATTCTCTCATGATAATTCTCTTTCCCCTCAACACCTCATCCTTTTTCTTCATGAGTTTTGGAGCTCTCCTGAGTTTGCAAAATAAGAGATTTAGATAGTGATAAATCCCTACATTCCTCTCACTCCAAAGTTCGCTTTGGAGCGAAGCTGGAGTTTGGATCGGTTTTCCTCGGGTGGATCATCATTGGCAAGGACGATTGGTTTTCAAACTCGTTTCCGACAGTCTACGGAGCTTGGAGGGGCTTCCACGATTGGGTGGACACGCTATAAAGGTTGTAATCTCGCATCCTAGTAGCTAGATATGTTTTGGTTGCTAGTTTAGTGTTTGGAACGATTCTAAGGTTCCGGTTTCTAGTGCTCGTATGAAAATTTTTGTTTAGTATTCCGCCTTCGGTCTTCGCTTCTGCTGCGCGAGCGTCAGGAACCCAACAGATAATTATGATGATCGGAGGTTCACATTAATCACTTCCACCCACTGCATGATCTTTGAAGCAGACTTGTGTACTGTAGATACATTCTCACCTAAAGGGGTCATATAATCTTTGGTGTCAGGTCCTTCCAGAGATCCCTGAGTTTAAAATAATTTATAACTTCATATGCATAGGTAAGTGCACTGAACTGTTCTCCAGAGTAATAATTGTTCATGGTTCACAAGCATAAGTAGGCCTTTCTTGTAAATGATTGGAAGCATCATTGGTGAACAGTAAGTTTCCACAGCGGTGTCCCTAATCATGCTCTAAGCATTACTAGCTCATCAATTCTGTAATGCACATAATGACTTGATTTCGTATCTCAGCGCAATCGATCCTAATGCAATATGAAGGTCAGAGTTCCAAGCATCAGAGGAGATTTTAGAATAAGAAGAGTGAATTACATGAAGAAAGATATATGGATCATATTCAAAATGAACAAAGAGAATAATATGATGGCATGCAAGCCTGATGGAAGGAATATGCTGCTTTAACAAACTATCAAAATCGGGATCAAGGTTTCATAGGACTGAAAAGGATTGAAGTCTATCAATTCTAGTCTTTAAATTAGTGCTTAAGCAAAGACATCCTACTTTTTATATGATTTTCAAAACCATTTTGTTTATTACTAATGAATTCTTAAGAGTTGCAAACAAAACCAATAAATTTTAATACCCTAGTTCAAGGAACGATGCTCTTAGGGAAACCAATTCATGCCATCTTCTCCTATTTTACCCTACTACTGATTATGTGCATCATTATTGTATAAGCTTGATTTTTTTCCTGTTATATTTGTGGGAACACTTGCAGTGGTTTCAGCTTCGCAAATCAAACATCAATAAATTCTGATCTTTGGGTTTGGGTATATCTGCTTATTGTTATTCGGAGAGGGTTCATTTTGTGGCCTTTATACCTGCATATGTTAAATCCCTTTCTTAATTTCTATTTTTTCCAGGTGTCAACAAACATGAAAGAGAAGCTTTCAGCTGCTACAGAAGAGGTAAGGCTAAATTTTTTGAATAAATTGAATTGAACGAACACACTGCATAACTACTTAATATGAACCCTTGAGGAAACCAAATCATAATCTACCTCCGCTTAATCCCCAGTGTGAAGATGTACGCCATGTGTTTTAATTCTCTTTCAGTTATACCATTTGTTATAAGTTGATTTATGCCCAAGGGAAATATCTTCAAATATTACACAAGGCATATCTCATGATCCAGCCAGTACTAGTTTTGCTCTAATTTATGATGTTATAAAAAGGCCCCCTCCCCCCCTCCCCTAGGGTTCATCTTTCCTACATCTTTATCTTCTACCTGTTGAAAATATTTTTGTATTTCATTAGGCGTCGACAAATGTGAAGGAGAAGCTTTCAGTTGCTAAAGAAGAGGTATCGCAACATTATTTCTTGCATGGACATATCATCTTTGGGTTCCTCGTGAGTTGGTTGCTTACTTTCTGCTAACTTCATGAGTAGGTCAAAGAGGCTTTTGGACTTGGAAGAAAAATGTCGTCAGAATCTGCATCTACTTCTGCAAACTCATTCAATGCAAAAGATGAAGGCAGTGCCCGTACATCAACTAGAGCCGAGAATTCAGAAAGTTCTGAGACTAGCACCAAAGAAACAGCTGGACAAAGCGACACACTGTTTGGAAAATTTAAATCTACCTTCTCCTCTGCTTCTCCAGCAGTTTCATCAGCATTCCAGAAATTGAAGGATACGAAAGTATCAGATATAGCTAAGAAAGGATACGGCATTGTAAAAGATGAGCTAACGTCCAACCCTTCAAGGACAAGGCGCATTCAATATGCATCTACCCAAAGGCCATCTGAAGTTAGAAGCACAAGAACTGATATCGTGATTGTTCCATCCAAAAAATCACGCTTGGGCGAGAAATGGGAGGCATTTAAAAAGAAGGTGAACTGTAAGTTGCACCCCTGGAATATTTTCCTGACGATAAATACAAATTTGTTTTGTAATTTTGTTCCATTGATATCTCAGATGGAAGGTATTCCACTTTATAAGCAAATGAAAGGGGCCAGTCAACCTGTCGTGACAAATGTTGTTAATAAGGGACAAGAGGTTGGCTTCAATCATGATTTATTACCTTAATTGTCACCCTGTGACATTACGTTCTTCCAAGCTTTTA
Source organism: Agapanthus africanus (assembly GCA_030015575.1). NCBI lineage: Eukaryota > Viridiplantae > Streptophyta > Magnoliopsida > Asparagales > Amaryllidaceae > Agapanthus > Agapanthus africanus. Next base: position 296,687 of record JASDDO010000233.1, read on the forward strand.
TGACATTTTCTGTCGTTTCCATGTTGGCAGATTGCGGAGGACGTGCGGGAGCGTTGGGAGACCAGTGATCACCCTGTTGTACACAAGATTCAGGAGTATGATATTATCTTTTCCTGCTCTTTTTCCCCCACAATCTATGCCGCTCTTTTACTGCCATACTGTTTATAGAAGTAGACTACTGATGCACATATTCATTGGAATCACATATAACTGGAAAAAAAATTCTTGCTTTTACCTCATATATATTTAAAATAATATTAAATGCATTGAATAATATTTAATTGGTTAGAGAAGTGAGGTTTAGCTTTGAACTAAGTGAATAACAAATAAACATGTGTCAGTCAATCAAATATGGATCCTTAAGGTACTATTTCTATATGATCTGAGGGACCTGACTCCAAAAGATTTGAGACTGATCGGGATCATGTTATCGAGTAATCACGTCCACTCCTTCCCTTTTCCTTTTTGCAACTTCCAGCATTTGGCATTTTATGCTTGACATGCAGGTGTCAGGAACATGTTCTATTAAATATGATCTTACTAGCAGCAGCAGCAGCAGCAAAATAAGAAGATTCTCCCCAAAAATTTTGGGTTCGTTGCAGGATACGATATTTCAACTGCTAACTTAATAACTATCATATAATTTTCTTACTGTTTCAGTCAAGTTTAGATCAACTTTAGCCATTGTTGTTATAACAACTTCCTTCCTATCGTTTTTAATGAGTGCAGCCATCAATTTCTTTTGCACATATCCAAAACTATCCCAAACGATTCATCCTCGTCTTATCTTCAGTTTCAATCTTCCTATAGCTTCTTATGAATGCATTTTCTAATCCTATATTCCTATCATCTGGCACATGTCCAATCATCCATGTCAGCATAATTTATTCATCTCACAACACAGTTCTTATGAATCTCTCGCATAACTTTTGTATGGTCCGACTCCTATGCTAGTCGAATAGTCATATTATGAATATCTCCCTTCATATTTATGTGTTTCTTAGGAGTGCTTCAGACCCAGTTACACATTTTGTTCAATCTCACATCATTCTATGAATAACATCCTCAGTCTCAACATGTCGTGAACCCAAGACTGCACCTACTTCCTAAGAATAGAAAAGGCTTACTTCTAGTCATATCTAGGCCATCAATTTGGACCATATCCTCAATTCTTCTTGTAGTTATTTATCATCAATTCTATATTCTCTAAATTCTAAATCTTCTTCACATGTATATAATTTAGAAGTCACCTCTTCTCTAATACCTTCAACCAATGCAATATCATATCAAGCGACATGCAACAGAAGAGTTCATTCAAACATAACTGAAGCAAAGAAAATAATAGCTTGATGGCAATCCTTGATATAAGATGAGGACTACATTTCACACCCACTTAGGCTATAATATATAGTGTGGGATTCGAAGTTTGGTCCTCCCAATGAAGACTGTATCAACTGCTTGCAATAGTTTTATCGTTTTGGAGGTTTAACAAATCATTTATATACGACTCTTTTGAACAACATGCTGAAGCTTTTCTTTATGAAGCTGTCAAGACTGGGATGGAGAAGTTTATTATTTTTCTTACAATCACTATTCACTATTGCTCTCCATAAAGATTATCCATCATTATGCTAATAGTATCTGTTGTGAAATTTTCTTCTTCTTTTTTATACAGTGTTTCTTGTGAGTCATATTTTATGAACATGTTGATATGTTGCCTCATAGATCTGTTTACTCTCAAGTACAGCTTGAATGAATCTGTTTTTGGAGAAACTGCTACCGCTTTATCTTTTAAGGAAATCCGGCGCCGTGACCCGTAAGATACCCAATCTTGGTGGAACTATAGTCAATTAGATTTTCCAGTTATTAACTTTTGTTTAACTCCTCTCTTCCATATATTTTTCTGTGCGGTGTAGATATTTCTCTTTGCCTGATTTTGTTGCGGAAGTTCAGGAGATGGTCAGGCCTGTTCTGACTGCCTATCTTAAGGTATTATACTTCATTCAATAATAAACTTAACTATTCCTTGAGTAAAGAGTTCTGTTTCCCAATGGGTTTTTTCCTACCACTTTTTTATGTAAGACATTTCGCGATAAAATTCTTTATTTGATCTGGTTGCTATTTTTACAATTTTAGAATTTTTAAGTAGCATCCTAAGAACATGTCTCTCTCATGCAGTGTGATTTGGAGACTTTAAAAAAGTATTGTAGCTCTGAGGTGATTGAACGGTGCAAAGGTGAGCATGCGGCATTTGAGAGCGCGGGCATATTTTACGATACTAAGGTACGATGGAAGTTTTGATTATCATTTTCCCTAATTGTTTATCTTATTTGGCCGCTGGTTTCGCATAGACATGCAGATAATTTACCAGTAGCGCTTGCTGATTTCTGAAGTTTGAAACAGTCTCTTGGTATATTTAATTTTCTCTTGGGGTTCTAGTTTACAAGACAAGTTAGATCTGTACTATGAACAATCTTGGCAATTAGATATATAACTTTCTTAACTTTTGGGCATTTTTTATAAAAATTCTTTTGTCCCTTTTATCCATATGAAACAAGGCTAGAAGCTTCACAAATTTTTCTTTTTAATTCTCTTGGTCCTTTTTTTTTATCTATATGAAATGGAAAGGAAGGTCCACCATATAGATTTTTGCTTCATGGGTTTCTCTTATATATTATTTCCACTGAAGGATCGAATTTGAGTATCAATTTGAAAAATTAAAGGTTTTTTTGATATATCACCTCCAAAAATAAGCTATTTCCAAAAATCACCCTGAAAGATTCGATATTCCAAATATCACCTCCAAAAGTTCTTCGTTAGCCAGAAACCTCCCTCCGTTAACTATTTTCGTTAAATCTGTCTAAGTTAGGTTCAGGGGGTTAAGTTATACTAATTAGGATGGGTCTAACTTAGGTTCAGGGGGTTAAGTTATACTAATTAGGATGGGTTTAACATAAAAATTAACATAAAAGAGGAGAGAAAGTGTCCTCGTCCTCAAGATCTTGAACTTTTTCTTCCTTTATGTCAAAACTATAAAAGAGTAGAGAGTGTGTTTTCTTCCTCAAGATCTTGAACTTTTTCTTCCTTTATGTCAAAACTCATTCTTCACCCATTTTAGATTCACAAAAGAAAACCCAAAGATCCATTAAAATTACTTTGCATATTTTGATTCAACTCTAATAACTTGTGTTATCAATAGATCCTTAACCGTTTCTTCTTTCATGTCAAAACCCACTAAACTCATTTTTGAAATCTAGGACTTCCATTTTTCTTGTTTTAATTTTAGAGACTTGGGTGTTTACTTTTCTTTGCATGTATAAACTTATTTGAGTTATATTTTATATTAGTAATAAGTTTAATTTGTATATATGGAAGTCCAATGCTCCAATTTTTTCTCCAAAGATAAACCGTAATTTTGAAACTAGGTAAAATCCAAACCCTAACCATTAGAAAAAATGACAAATTTTCAATTTAGGCTTCTTTTTAATAATATTTTTAAATTTAGCCCACTTTAAAAAATATTTACAAATTTAGACCACTTTTGTCAACGCCAGCCTAGCGCAGGCGCTGCACTGTTTTAAATTTTTTTCTTTCTATGTGACGCACTTGCCAAGTGCGCACCATATAATTCAGATGAATTTCTTTGAAAATGTATAGGACACACTTGGCAAGTGCGCTCCATACCCGGCACCACCTCCTTCGACTTCATCACCACAACCACCACCATCATCATTGTCATCTTCCTCTTCTTCCTCCCCCACCACCTCTGCCGACGCCGCCCTCGCCTCCTCCCGACGGCGCTAATCATCGTTGTCGTCATCTTCAATTTCTTCTTTCCTTCATTCTCCCCACCCCACCCCGCGCCCCTTCCTCCGCCCCTAGCCCCTTCCCCCTCCTTCGAAGACCCCCACCCTTTCCCCGACCTCGCCCGTCATCGTCACTGTCATCGTCATCTTCTTCCCCCCGGGCCCCTCCCTCGACCCTTCCCCCTCCTCCGACACCCCACCCCTCATCTGATCTCGCCCATCTTCGTCATCATTATGATTTTCTTCTTCAATCTCTTCGCTCTCCTTCGCCTCAATGTTTTGTATGGGGCACACTTGCCAAGTGCGCCCTATACATTGTCAAAGGAACTCTGAATTGTATGGGTTGCACTTGGCAAGTGTGTCCCATAGAATTTTTTTAATAAAAAAATGCAGCGCTGACGCTGAGCTGGCGCTAACGTGGCTAAAAGTGGCCTAAATTTGTAAATATTTTTGAAAGTGGCCTAAATTTAAAAATATTATTAAAAATAAGCCTAAATTGAAAAATTGTCCTGAAAAAAAGATGACTTTTCAAGGGTTATTTTTGTCTTTTACCAACCCTAAATAGTTCAAAGTCACTTTGAAGAAATATGCCAAATAGATGCTGGGTAAAACTAACTATAGAGGCTTTTTTAGACAAGTCATTACTTTTTGGGGTAATATTTGGAATATCGAAATTTTTGGGATGATTTTTGGAATTACCTTATTTTTTGGGGCGGTATATTAAAAAACCCAAAATTAAATCCTAAAAAGTGGCAAACAATGTGTTCCATCAATATGGTCCTGGTCCAAATGCAATGCCATGGTTCCGTAGATCGGTCAATATACATGAGTTGTGGGAAGCATCCCGAAATAGCTGTTTCTGAAACCCTTAGATGCCTTTATTTGGTCTTTTGTATCTAAACATGGTTCCACGTTCCTTACAATGGGGTGTTGCATATGTTACAGATTCTACATATTTCCGAGGTCGATGTTAGGGAAACCAAAATGATGGGATCCACTCCCATTATCATCATAGGCGTAAGAATTTTCTACGTCCCCATTTTTACCATCCTTTACATTCTTGCTTCTTATATGCAAAACCACATCACTAGAAGCTTGACATGTTATCTTTCCTTTTGTCTTTTTCCCCTTTACTTTTTACAGTTCCAAACGCAGCAGATCCATTGTGTCCGTGATATAGAAGGTCATATAACTGATGGAGGAATGGTAAAAATATCAGAGCTACTGCATTTATGTTGATATGTACTATTAGCAAATTCGTTAATTAATTGTCATAGGGTCTTCCTCTTTTATGAATAAACCTTGTAGTTATATTAGATCTTAATTCTTATCCCTGTTTATTCATTCCTCGAAAGAAAACATGTTTTTTGTAAAGGGCACTTGGCTAAATTAATTTCCTTCCTCTCTGTTAAGGATACAATCCATACGATATACTATGCATGGGCCATGCAGCAAATGGACATGCGAGAGCTTGGAGATGAAGTAGCACTCTACCCTATTTGGAAGCTACGAGAAATGCAACAGATCGGCGTTCAAGCTCTTATTTAGTAACTTAACTATTTAATCCACATTGAGGAGATCCATTTCAAGTTTGCTGGTGGCAGCCATCATGTTCCGGATCTTCACCGCAGACCATTTTCAATTCAGCTCTCCTTCCAATTACTTTTGTATTTTTTTTCCAGTTATTCTCTTCTTAATTTATTATTTTTAGCCCATATGATTCTCTTCATCCAAATTTTCGTATATGTAATCATTTTGCTAGCAAGCAAAGGGGTATTCCTTTAATACTAATTGTACAATGGTGTAAAAGATAATGCAATGAGTTGCAGCTGAGTAGTAGTTCCTTGACTTGCCTATTTTCTCTATTCAAGGTTTTTTCTCCTTCGAGTCCCATGATGCTAGCGATGATTAATTTATACTACCATTGAATGTTTGCATTGCGATTTATTGTTCCCTTATTCATGGACAAGTATTGTACTTGCAAATTTACTGATGCGTTCGTCTATGCTCATTTTTCTAGGTCACATACAGATGGTCTTATACATACAAGCATATGGGTTTCGTACTAATTTATAGATATGTACATATGCATCATACATCATTCATACATATAGATATCCATACAGATACATACAAATGTACACGTGCATATATTATCTACAACCGGATGCATATAAATAACATGGATACATGTGTAGCCAGATATGTATATGTGTAGATGCAAATATACTTTACATGCATATAAATATAATCTTGTGCTACCTGCTATCAATCAGCAACACGATGTGGGGGACAAATCGCAACCGTTGCAGCGAACCTAACGTCCTGGGACATTATTCTGTAGAAATACAAACAAACAAGAAAGAGGGTGAAGGATTATCATAATACGGCGACACCAGAGGATTCTGTAGAAATACAGACAAACAACTCTTGGCTAATTCTATTGTTTCAGCTGGAGCTGGGAAAAATGATTTTAGTGATTCCATCTTTTAAAATGTTCTCTTGCAAATTATGAAAAATGTTTTTTCTACTCATCCGTTACGATCTATGTAGGCTATATGGTTTTTAATTGAGTATAATCCACTATTATTTGTATGTCAACAACTTTATTTTAATAGATACATGCCTCACACATGCAAAACTTCTAGCTGTTATAACTCAAGGATTCTTGAAGTTTGTGGTTAAGAAATTTTAATTTATACCGAGATTCGATTTGGATCTTATTATGAAAATTTGATTTGATTTTTTTTATAAAGGGTGAAACATTGTGGTATTTAAGTGCTGGAAAAAAATATTATGGTATTTTTCTGCAAAAATGATGAAACATTATGGTATATTAAGCAATTAATCCTTTTTCTTATATTTTGTTTGTGAAACATTAGTTCGACTTGTAACTATTTTTGGTTCTTTCTCACTTGAAAATGCTTCTTTGAACATTGTTAAAGAGGTAAACAATTAAGGATGCAGGTTGATAGTAAAGCAAATTTGAAGAAACAAGCTTCAAAATAGACCGATGCAACAAAGTAGCTACAAAAGGGACTTACTATTCAACAATACATACACATGGATATAGTTCTCCTCAAATTTAAACATTAACAACAACAACAAAAAAGATCTTATAAAGACTACAATCCAAGATGTTCACAATAATACTAAACATTATCAATCTTCTTCTTCATCCGTGACAAACTTTCCGGTGCCAGGATTCAACGCCGCAAAGAAGAAGAATATCACATTGAAGATGATCAATGGCTCAAGCTCGTTAATGGGCACGCCTGTTTCGATGTTCAGTTGCGCGAGTGCTCCTTTTCCCGTAATAATCTCTCCAATCAGCGAGAACGCGATCCCCAACTGCGCTAATCTCCCGACGAAGAGCTCATTCGACTTTGTGAATCCGAAGAGGGGACCTTGAAACATGAACAAAAACATGAAGACCGTCTTATTACGGATATATACATAATTTTAATTTGAGTCCTAGTCTTAGTACGGAATCTTAACACGGGATTAAAAAGCATGATTACCTCCTTCCCTTAGCCCTAAAGCGGACCGAAAACCTTTTCCGGGTGGAATAACCGCCTTATCGAGGCCTGTAGCATCATCGACGAATCGTCCACGGTCTCCAAGTGCTCCGATAGCTCCGAGGAGAGTGAAGAGGATGAAGAAGAGGAGGAGGGGCTCGGCTTCATAGATTGGTATGCCGGTTTCTAGATTTAGTTGTGCTAGAATCCCTTTGCCAGTGATTCCTTCTCCTAATATAGATGCCTTTGAAAAATTATATAACCATTTTTAAACTGTCAGCACAAAGAGAAGTTGCATGACTACACAAAAAATATATCTATCTGACAAGTGAAAATTTTTCCAGATTGCAAAAGGTTTTGATTTATTTAGCTATTTTCTTTTCAATTTGTCACTACAGGATCAGAGGTTCAGCTACATCCAAAAGTCCGGTCCTAAAATGGCAGAAACTGAATAGTTAACACACAAAACAAGAAGCAGCCTTTGTTTCAAATTTTGGGGTTAGCTTTATGATTAATCCTTCTCTTCTTTTGCACTAGTATATGAACATAGGAAAAACCCGAAAGTCTCTTCAAGGCCCACGATCTAGACATGCCCGCATAGCCAGCCCAACACTAGGGATACCATGTGGGTAGCTGCTATGGTTGCGCTCGGTACACGGAATGAAAGATTATCGCGAATCATCGCATTCTCACGAATGGGATGACCGGACATCTAATTCCAAGGTATCTCGGTATCTATCTCCAAGGAATCTCACATTAACGTGCTTGGTATATTTTAATCATTTCCGGTAATATATTTGTATGCCGTCAATCGGCGGAAGGCCGGTGGATGTCGGCGACGAACTACCACCGGCCGGCGGCGAACGACAGATCGGCGGTGGGACGGCCGATGAACGATCGGCGATGAATGGCGGCGGCCGGTGAACTGCCGATCGACGGCAGGCCAGCCGGCGGACGTCCGACCATGGACGGCGGGTGGCGAAAGAGGCCGGCGGCGGATAGTCATTGCTCATTTGATGTTAGGCGGGAATAATTTTTGGTAATCTAGGACGGACATATATTTCGGGGGGAAATAGGATTATGGACGCGTTTGGTAGGAGATAATCTAGATAGTAATCCCAGATTACTATGAATATTACCATACTTGTTTAGGTGTAAAAGATATTTCCGGAAATATAGCATTACCACGGTAATCAAATGACTCCATTTCATGGTAATTTTATTCCCCCAAGACATGTGTCTATTCTAAATTACTACGAAATATTCCCGCTTAACATGAATGAGCCATGATCATTCGCCGTCGGCCTCCATTGCCACCCGCCGCTCGGTCGGTCCCGCCGTCCATCGTCGGTCGTCCGCCGGCCTGTCATCGCCCATCATTCGTTGGCCGGCCAGCCCGCCGCCGGCCGCTCGCCAGCCCGCCGCCGCCGTCGATCTGTTGTTTGTTGTCGACCACGCTGCCATCCATCGGTCCTCTTCCGGCCTCACTGTCGGTCGGCCTTAGTTCGCCGCCGACCGCTCGCCAGCCCGCCGCCGCCGTCGATCTGTTGTTTGTTGTCGGCCACGCTGCCATCCATCGGTCCTCTTCCGGTCTCACTGTCGGCCGACGGCTACATATATATATTACCGGTAATGATTAAAATATACCAAACACATTGATGCAAGATTCCTTGAAATTAAATGTCCGGTCATTTCATTTCCGAAAATGGAAGGATTCCTGATAATTTTCTATTCCATGTACCTAGCGCAAACTAAAGGGCTCCCCCGTTACTCTTGTAAGAAAAAAAACAGTAAATGACATTACTACCTTACGCTGGATATAAAATCCTTGGTAAAAAATGTCCCACTAGGTATGCCATTCATCATTCATTAAACTTTATTACCCATTTTTTACAAGAAACTAATTCCAATTGTTGGAGGGACAACGCGGGAGACGACTCCGGCGTGGTCTTCTTTGCAAGTTTTTGAAGTACCGCCATACATTGTCTCGCTGCTCTCTCGTTTCCTTTCAGTTATTCGGTGTTGGTCACATTTTGACCACATCATCTTCCATTCTGCTACGTTAAGGATCATTTTCTCGATCAAATTAAATAGCATATCCTTTTTAATTACGTATATCCATATTCGTTTAGGTCTATCTCTACTCCTGATTGCGCCGTGAACTATAATTTTGTCATTCTTTTCTACCGAGGACAGTTATTGGTTTCCGTTGTACATATCCATATCCATGACATAAACTTAATATTATAATTAAATAAATTTCCATATATGAAACAAATTAGACATGCAACAATTAGAACCTCACTGCATATTCCTTCTCAAAAAGCTAGAATAAAAGTTAAACTACTAATTTTAATTCATCCGAACTAGTTATCTCATGATGAGTAATGAAATAAATTGCCTTAAATTATAGTGTTTATTTACCCAATTCCTTAATCCTTAACTAATACATTATTATATAACACCCATTAAACCAGTATTCATTTATTCCATTTAAAAGTGAATTAATTACAAGCAGCAACTTACTGCAAAGCCAATCATGGCAACCCGACCGACGAAGAGCTCGTTCTCCTTCGTGAAACCGATACCTCCTGAGGTCCCAAAGATGCCGTCTTCAACCTTTGGCTTTTCACCGCCTATAATAAATACTCAACCCTTGAAAAAGCTATATATATAAACAACTAAATACTTTATTATGCACGTACCTATATATATATATATATATATATATATATATATGTGTGTGTGTGTGTGTGTGTGTGTGTGTGTGAGCGCGCACCTTTTTGGGAGGGGCCTTGGCCTTAGCTTTGAACAGAGCAAGAGTCGGCGCATAAGATGGCGACGAAGAAGAAGGAAAGTTTTGGCGAGAAGGCGGAGAGAGTACTACACGTGAAAACGGAGTCGGGCGAAGCCTGCGGATCTGAGATTGGAGCAATGGCTCCTTCTTAGAGTCCAAGAGATGGTTGCCACCAAGACTAGACATGACTAAAGATTGAGCCATAGCTAAACCAAACTCTTCTTCCTTAGGGTGTTGTGTTGTTGATAATTAAAGAGCAAAAAAGAAACGAGAGGTTTATGACAGGGGAGTGGATATGGGTAGTGTGGGTATGGTGGGCAGTGAAGAGGGCCACGTTTGCAAAGCGTAAAAGATTTTGATAGGGGAAATTTTTGTTCCGTTTTGGTTGGCAACCAGGTAAAGGCTTTGGTTTTTTGTGTTATCATGTTTGTGACATCGGAGGAAGCCACGTGTATATGATTAATAAAGATGAGGGGCGTTTATTGAAAGAGGAGATTCACTTCCTTCTCTTTTGGAAGAGAGATGCAGTGGTTGGCTGCAAGAAGATTGTGTCCCTATCCTGAATCCTTTGTGTTCCGTCTCGTTTCTTTCATTGCCTTGTACCTCACTGAGCTTCTCGAAATGTCTAATATGGTTCCAGGTCTTGATAATCCCATTAGTAATTTGTTTAATATGCTTAATTAGTAATTGTGATATCTAGAGCATATTCTCTCCCTTGATGGCATGCGTCAGTGACATGGGTGTGTTTCTAACTTTAGCTAAACAATATATCAAACATCTTGTGAGCGTAAGGCTAAGATTAGGCGTGTGAAACTACATAAAACATGAATGACTATGATAACAACCAACAACAAACATAAACAATAAACATTATCATTGGAGGCACGAGATTTATTACTTGGTTTGAAGAATCCTGATCAACTCCAAGGATAACTCCAAGGATGAAGCAGAAGATAATGACATACTTACCATAAGAGAATCCATATAATGGTTGCAACTTACAGTATTGGGATCAATCCAATTTATCTAGTTTGTATATACCATTATATAGTTGCCTAGTTTGTAAAAATTTCTTGCTGTTGAGTGAGGGGCCTTGAATTTGAACCCTGCTTGCATCATCATCTGATATTATGGAACCGTTACGGTGTATTATTCAAAAGTGAGTGTTCTTATAGTCAAGTGGTAAAATGGTAAGGTCGCGTTGCAGTTGAGCCGAGGTATTGGCTCAAACCATGCTTGCATCATGTCCCAATTTATGTACATGCAACTGAAAGTTTCATGTCACCTTACAAGTGTAGGCAACTAGAAAATGGGCATTCACCCTATGGTTTCCTACTGCATTGGCCTTTGATAATTGTCCACATAGCAAACAAACGGACCCAGGCCGGTCCTGAAGTGGGCTCTTAGAGTAGTTGAGGAGGGTAGTTTGGTCTTTTCCCTTGGACCAGCTCCGTTACTAAAGAGAGGGATTCATCTCCATCGTCTCCGACGCCGGCGACCCATCTCTAGTAAAAGACCAAATTTGCTCCTCGTTCCTTATATTTTTCATCTTGCCCTCCTTCGACCCTTTACTCCCTTTGTATTCAGTACGTGTTCTCTCCTGGAAAATTATGTTATGTTTCAATACTAAGCCTGTAAAATTTTCTTTTTCTTGAAAATTTGAAGCCAGTTACATTCTAGCAACTCAGTTTGTATTACATTGAAACTAATTAGTTTTGGGTTGCTTTTGATTTCACTTAAAATATTTGCTTTCAATTCATTTCCGGGTGACGATAAGCTGTTTGATGTTATGCCGCAACCAAATTTAGTATTGCATTTTGCCGAAAACCAAAACTGGTTGTGGTTGTGGTTGTGGTTGTGGCTGTGGCTGCATCGAACTTGTTTGGATCACAATTCCTTAATTTTCTTTTTCCGCAAGCGAAATTGATGAAGTTGGTTGAAGCTTTTACTGAGTGTGTTTCGCTGAGATAATTGATATGTTTTGTGTAAATAATGGGATTTGATATTTTGTTGGGCAGAGATGAATAAACTGTTGGAGTATGGGAGGAAAGCGATTTTTCTTGTTCGGGTTCTCTCTGGGTACGAAGAAAGAAGGATCAGAGCTTACAGATTGCAGATGCAACAACGGATCGAAGAGGTCTGCTTCATGTTTATTCTACACTTGTTTTTCCAGTGATTCTATTTGAAAGTTGCGAAGGTAGTTCACATCAAATAAATGAAGTGATCTAGTACATTCTTTGGCATCTGGTTTAGCACATTATGAATATACGATTATAAGAGCGATAACAAAAGTATCTAATTGCTTCAAATATTTAAGCAGCCTTGTACGGAGATTGATTATGTTGTTGGGATTGTCTAAATTTCTAAATATTTAATTTATCTAGTATATATTAGATGCAACAAGGCTTGTATAGCCCGGTGGTTAAGAAATATGCGAGAGAATGAGGAGGTTTGGACTCGAATGGTCGCAACAGTTCGTTTTGTGTGCGGATGTGACTGGTTCGGTTTGAACCAACGGTTGCGAGCATCCAAATAATTGCGGATTCAAACAAAAAGATACAGGCTGATCATGTTCGAACCGAAAGGGCACCGGATGTGCCCTTTGATTTAAGTCCGAAAGGGTAATCCAAGACCTATTAATAGAAGGTCCGGGATACTCTCGAGTACAACAATTCCAAGAGAATTTCCTCATCTCACTCTCTTTTTCTCTTCTGTTCTTTTCTGTGTTCTTCTGTGTTTTAGTGTAGTTCTGATTAAGTAATTTTTTCTGCAAATAAATACTTAACAACAGAATTATTCTGGAGCGTGTTTTATCTTGGGAGGTAAATTTGCTGTAACTCGTTGCAGTATAGGGTGCAAATATTGTCTTAAGGATAGAGTGATTCTAGACTCAGGCAATCAAGTTCCGTCTCTTTACCATATCTTTAAACCAAATAATCCTATATATAATATATATATTATTTTTACAACAATCTTAAGACAATATTTGTTAAGATGGCGGCAGAGACGGTGAAGTTTTCGGAAAACAAAGAACTCGAGAAACTTGACAAGTTCGATGACACTCATTTTAAGCGTTGGAAGGGAAAGATATATTTCTTCCTTGTGGCTCTCAAAGTGGCACATGTTTTGAAGGAGGAACGACCGGAAGAAAAGAATGATGAAACTATGGCGGATTTCAATACTCGTAGCAAATGGGAACAAGATGACTTTATGCGCCAATGCTACATTCTTAACGGACTGTCCAACACTCTCTACGATGTGTACTTGCATAAGTCAATAGAGTTTACAACAAGACAACTTGGGGAAGATCTGGGTTCTCGCTACAAGACAGAGGGGGCTGACAACAAGAACTATCTTGTCGGTAAGCTTGATGAATTTAAAATGGTTCCTAAATAACTCTATCATTTCTCAAGTTCATGATCTGCAAATTATTATGAATCAAATTGTTGCCGAGGGCCACTCTTTTGAAGAATATTTACAAGTGTCCATTATTTCAAAATTACCAATCTCTTAGAACACTCGTAAAAAACTTAAACATAAAAAAGATGACATTACAATGCAAGAGCTGATAAAGCTTCTTCAAGTGGAAGAAAATTCTCGCAATCTAGATAAACTAGAAATGCAAAACAATTCTTCAAAAGCTTTTGTTGTTGAAAATGCATCTCAAAAGAGGGCTAAAGAGGAAAGTTGACCATGTAGGATTTGATAATAATAAAAGACAGAAATAAGGAAAGTCAAGGGCGCTTGCTGGAAGTATGGCAAAACTGGACACTTCAAAAGGCAATGTAGGGTATTTCTGAAACAAAAGGAAGATCAAGCCTATATGGTCAACAATGAGTTTGCAACAGTAGTTACCGAGGCGAATATTATTGGAAGCAATGTGAAATGGTGGATAGATTCAGGAGCTACAAAGTATATTGCACATAACAGACGCCTATTCAAGACCTATAAAGAAGTTGATGGTGATGAGGAACTCTATATGGGTAACTCTTCAACGGCTAAAATCAAAGGAAAATGCAAAGTAATTCTTCACCTTACTTCAGGAAAGAAGCTGACTCTAAATGGTGTTCTTCATGTACTAGAAATACGGAAGAATTTAGTGTCAGTAAGTCTTTTGAATAAGTATGGTTTTAAAGTCCTGTTTGAGAGTGACACTATTATTCTCTTTAAGGGTGGTGTGTATGTTGAAAAGGGTTGTGTAACCAATTGTATGCACAAGAGGAAATTGATGAATGAAAATGATAATTATGTTTATATTGTTTCTTTTACTTTTGAATTTTGGCATTTCAGATTAGGACATGTTAATTATAAATGTTTGAAAATCATGTCCAAACTAGGTTTAACTCCTGAATGCTTGCCTGCTAGTAATGATAAATGTCAAATATGCATTAAAGCAAAATTTGCTAGAAATCCTTTTACTAAAGTAGAAAGAAAATCCAACTTATTAGAATTAATTCATTCTGACATATGTTAATTAAACAGAAAATTTACAAGAGGAGGTAAAAGATACTTTATTACATTTATAGATGATTTTTCTAAGCAAAGTTATGTTTATTTATTAAGAACTAATGACGAGGCCTTATATAAGTTCAACGCATATAAAGTTGAAGTGGAAAATTAATTAGGCATGAAAATTAAAATTCTTAGATTTGACAGAGGAGGAGAATATATGTCTAATGAGTTTAATGTTTTTTTTGTGAAAATCATGATATTGTCCATCAAGTCATTGCTCCATATAATTCACAACAAAATGGAATAGCAGAAAAAAAATAGGACCTTAGTAGAAATGGTTAACTCACTTTTATTATTTCTGGTTTAAATAAAAATTTATTGGCGGGAAGCACTTATGACAGCATGCTATATATTAAATAGAATATCTCATAAAAGGACTAATGTGATGCCCTATGAATATTTGAAAAAGCGAAAGACTTCTTTTGGACATTTCAAGGTTTGGGAATGTAAAGCATTAGTAAGATTACTTGATCCTAAAAGACCTTAAATAGGACTTAAAGAAATCGAATGTGTCTATATTGAATATTCACAAAATAGTAAAACATATCGAATTCTATCTAAAGAATCCACGGATTCTATTGACCAAAATACAATTTTGGAGTCGAGAGATGCTGAATTCTTTCTCTGGAAAAAGATTGCGGGAAGACTTGGACGAAGAGGTTCATGAATCTGTTCAAGCTTCTACATCTATAATAAAACCTGTAGTAGAAAAAATACCGAGTCCAAGAAGAAATAAGAGAATAAGAACCAAAAAATCTTTTGGACCAGATTTTATAGTTTATTTAGTAGAAGGAAATAGAAATCATATTTTATTTTCTACTGAATATGATATTAAATCTGATGATAATATATGTATTTATAATATTGAGAATGATCCTATGACATATAGAGAAGCCATGAATTCTAGGGATTATGCTTGTTGGCAAGAAGCTATAAATGATGAAATAAATTTTATTCTAGTAAATAAGACTTGGTTTTTAGTAGATTTACCCTTGGTTTTAAATCTATTGATTCTAAATGGATATTTAAACGTAAACTTAAAACTGATGGTTTTATTGACAAATTCAAAGCAAGACTTGTAACTAAAGATTTCAGTCAAAAAAGGCATTAATTACTTTGACATTTATACACCAGTAGCTAGAATTAGTACCATAAGAGTACTAATAGTTTTAGCATCTATATATAAATTAGTTATACATTAAATGGATGTTAAGACTGCATTTCTGAATGGTGATCTAGTAGAAGTTTACATCAAACAACCAGAAAGGTTTGTTTTGAAAGGTCAAGAAAACAAAGTTTACAAACTTGTCAAATCTTTATATGGCCTAAAACAAGCACCTAAATAATGGCATAAAAAATTTGATAAAACCATTATTGCTAATGGTTTTAAGGTAAATGAGTCCAACAAGTGTGTATATTCTAAGGTGAAATAAGCAAAATATGTTATAATTTGTTTATATGTAGATGGCATACTAATCTTTGATAGTGATGAAAAAGTAGTTGTAGAAACAAAGAAATTTCTTTCTTCATGTATTGATATGAAAGTTATGAGAGAAGCAAATGTAATTTTGGGTATCAAAATTATAAAATTCTCTGATTCAATTTTACTATCTCAATCTCATTATATTGAGAAAATACAAAAGAAATTCAATCATGGAAATTGCAAAACAGTTTCAACACCATATGATCATTCTATCGAGTTAACCAATAATGAAGGAATGAGTGTTTCACAACTAGAATATGCTAGTGTTATAGGTAGTCTTATGTATGCAATGTACTATACCCCACCAGATATAGCTATTGCAATAGGAGTTTTAAGTAGATTTACTCATAATCCTGGATAAGTTCATCGGGATGCAGTCTTACGAGTACTTAAGTATTTAGAAAGTATAATAAACTATGCATTAAGTTATAGTGCATATCCTGCAGTATTAAAAGGGTACTCAAATGCAAATTGGATAACAAATTCTGGTGAATCAAAGTCTATAAGTCGGTGGATTTTTATCTTAGGTGGAGGAGCAGTTTCTTGGGTTCAAAGAAACAAACCTTGATTTCATATTCAATTATGAAATCTGAATTTATTGCTTTGGCAACAAAATAAAGGAAGCAAAATGGCTTAGAGATTTACTATTAGAGATTCCTCTATGGTCTAAACCAATGTCTGTTATTTTGATTTCATATGATAATGAAGCTGCATATCATGAGCGTATAATAAGATGTATAATGGAAAGTCAAGATATATAAGAATAAGACATAGTTATGTAAGGGAACAAATTAAAAAAGGAATTATGACCATTAACTATGTAAAGTCAAAGAAAAATTTGGCGGATCCTTTCATAAAAGGCATAGGCAGGGATGTAATATGGAAGACTTCCAAAGAGATCGGTTAAAAGCTTTTAGAATAAAAGGCAGCCTATGTGTGGAACCCAACTATTCACTAGAGTAACATCTAGTCTCATGGTTCAATGGAAAATCACATGTAATTGTAACCAGTTATGCACTTACATACTTGAAAACAACTAATTACCAAGACCATCTCAAGAAAAGTGCATGCTTGTATGGAGAATAACAGAGGTTGAAAATATTTTCTTAATGAATCTATGCAACTTTCAGATCATACAAATGGATTTATTTTAGGTTCATCTATATAAGTGTGGGAAGTGAGACCGCTTCTGCAAAGATTGAAAGCTTGTCTTTAAAGACACTTATAAAACCTAAGATAGCGCACAAGGCCATTAAATGTGTGGGGTCTTTAAAAGAACATACGCTGAGTAAACTATATGTTTACTATATCCGGTTTGTCACTAAATGGTCCTTAGTTCAAAGCTATGGCTACTCTGTACCCGGATAAACATTGATATAGTTAAACTACGTAAATATTTAAAGCCACGGCTATCTTTATTGACGTATAGTCTACCAAAGAACACAGAAAGGTTATTTAAGAAACTTAAATAATTTAGAAAATTGGGGGGGGGAGGGAATTGTTGGAATTTTCTAAACTTCTAAATATTTAATTTATCTAGTATATAGTCATATATTAGATGTGTCACGCCCCGCTTCCCAGAGTACGTAAGATTTGTGCACGTGACATAGCCAACCATGCTACCTGTGGGTAGGACGTATCCGTCCACAGTCACATTACGGTTGTAAGGTTATCAAGAACAAGATAAAAAGCTAATCTAATACATGTCCAAATCCATAATAACAAGAATCAATAAACAATAAATGCGGAAGCTAATGATCCAATACAATGAATAAACAGTATGTCCCATAATGCGGGCTCACATCTGGAAATGAAATGACGTAAATAAACTAAACTCTAAGGAACTCACAGTTCAGCCTGCTGGCTGAAGTACTCCTGCTCGGTCGACGACAAAGGTACGGAATCTGGGCCATGCAAAACCCAGACGTCAGCGCGTCATGATATCAAGTATATAGCATAAACATGGTAATAAACAATGCAAGCATGAACATGAATAAAGCAGCAATAAGAAGTAATAAACAGGGTAATGTGCAGTGGTGACTAAACTGTCCTATCAGGTTTTCTACTCTATAGTCTTTGAAACCAATTGATGAATCGTCGATGTAACTCAATAGTATCCCGTGCATGCCCGGGACCACGGTCATGATCCTCGGGGCTGAATCCGAGACGTGCCGCTAAGCAGTAAAAGGTAGTAGGATAGATGAGTGATGTCAGCATCAACACTCCGGAGCTGGCCAAGCCCGTAAGACTGATCAGAACAAGTATCGAACTGTTGAGTTACAAGTCGGTTTCACCTTTGATTTCCCCATACCCCCAAGCTATGTATGTCAGGTCAGGTATTCAGTTGTCAAGGACTAATGCCAACGCAAGATCCAGTAAGAGTAGGTCTGTCTGGATAGACAGCGGGAATGGTCAGGTTTGTCGGCATTAGGCATGAAATCAGGTAACAGGTCAGGTTACTTTCAACAGGTCGAGTCGATATGCACAGGGTGTCATGTCCGGTGTATCAGTACATGTGTCATGTGTATCAAGATCGGTCAATATGTAATGCAATCAGGTGTGTGCTCGCAACAGGTATGCAATCAATAATGAACAGTAGCAGGAAACAGTAAATAACAATATTAATCTAGGTAAACACAGTGATGTTTCGTATTCTCTTATTAACAGGTTCAATCATCTTTAGGGTGCAAAAGCCACAAGGTAAAGCAATATTCACAATTATAAATTAAGGAACTACATGAAATTATACTAAGTATAATAATTATCTCAAGAATAGTTTAACAGTTCAAGCAGATATGATTCAGTCGTTTTATTTAGTTAAAGCATGGAGTGATGTGGGTTAATTAATTACTAGGAACTGTTGTAGCGATTCCAGGTTAAGATAACTGCAATAATATGATATCCATTACCATCATTAAGTTACGGGATTAAATAGTGTGAATTAAATTGCGTGGCAAGACTAGATCTCGCACGTTAGCATGTTCAAGCAAGTATTCAGATACTTGCCTCGACGGTCTGCAAACTGGAACACGGATGCGACGTCGGTAAAAACCACGATAAGATAGCACGGGCCACGGATCGAGTCCCAACAGAGGTCAACGGGATCACACGGACCAGGGGACTTCGCTGGAGCGTCGGGTTCGTCAGACGGCACGGTCGGATTCCGGCAAAAGTTATCGGCAACAAGTTAGCAATAAGATAAACATACAAGATCAGCGGGGTTTTGCACCAAAGGAAGTAAAGTGATGCTTACAGAGGAGAAACAGGGGTAACTATGACGGGCCCGACGGCGATGGACCCACCGGCGGTGAACAGGAGGTGCGGCGAGGGTGCTGGAACGGCTGAAAGGGCTCGGGGTCGCTGGAAAGGGGTGCTGCGGTGAGTGGGGAAGAGTGTGGTCGGCTCTGGTGGTCGAGGGAGAGAAGGAGGTGGTCGGAGGTGGTGTCGACGAGGTCGCCGGCGCGTTTCTCCGGCGAACAGCGGGGTAGGCGATGGGTTAGGGCTCGTGTTGGGTGTTCCGGCGAGGGGAGGAGGGAAACGACGACGAGGTCGGGTCGAGTAGGGTGAGAGGGTGTCGCGGGAGGCGTCGGCGGCGAGGGGCGGCGTCGACGTCGGCTATGCAGGGTTGGAGGCGAGGTCGGGAATGGGTGCAGGCGCGGGATCGTCGGGAGAACAGGAGGAGGAGGGTGCGGCGGTCGAGGAGGCGTTGCTGGCGGCGACGGCGAGGTCGCGGTGGCGACGGTGGCTGCGCGAGAACGAGGCTAGGGTTTGGGTTTGTTGGGTTCTCGTGGTCGCGATGGGTGATGGGGGTAAGGCGGCTGCTGCATGGGCTTTTTAAAGAGGAAGAGAGAGAAAGGGATTGGAGAGAGAGAGAGAGATTGAGAGAAATATTGTGGGAAGAGAGAGAGAGATGGGGAAAACGAGGCGGGGCCCACGAGCTCAAATAGGAGCTCGTGATTGGCTGATCACGAATTAAAAGGGATTTGAGAATGAAATGCGTAGGATCTGTGAGGGTTTTAAGTTAAGGAAATTAGATTCGCATATAAATATATATTTAGATATTAAATTTAAATGGGCCATTTTGGCGCGAAATGAAACATTTCCAAATCGCGCCCGGATTGCGCCCAAATGTTCCAAATTCAAATTATAGGATTTTAAGCGAGTTCCAAATTTTGAAAATAGGTGTTTAATGATTAAAATGCATGCCCCCAAGTCGGACACTTGCACGTATGCGTAGACGTCCAAACTTGCCCGTTTAGCCAAACGGGACGGAATCTCGACACGCGGACGCTACCACGCGACTAGTGGCGACGAGTAGGCCAACATGGACATCTTAAATTTCATTTTAGGAATTAAAATTTGTTATGTGCCAAAATGACTTAACCGGTTATAATTTAGCCATAAACACCAGAAAATCAGGAAAATTGGAAAAAGCAATATAAAACCCTCGACTTGTA
Source organism: Agapanthus africanus (assembly GCA_030015575.1). Classification (NCBI taxonomy): domain Eukaryota; kingdom Viridiplantae; phylum Streptophyta; class Magnoliopsida; order Asparagales; family Amaryllidaceae; genus Agapanthus; species Agapanthus africanus. The sequence goes on from JASDDO010000233.1 coordinate 317,260, forward strand.
ATATAACTAGTATTATTGGGCTCGGGTGTTACATCATACCCAACTACAAAAAGAATTTCGTCCTCGAAATTCCAAGAATACAAGATAACTAACTACTGGAACAGGTGAGGGAATTTCTGTCGGATCTCGTCTTCTCGCTCCCAAGTGGATTCTCCATGCAATCGATTACCCCAAGAAACTAGTACAAGAGGGATAACCTTGTTCTTAAGAACCTTTTCTCTTCGACCCTTGATTTCGACTGGTCGCTCCTCAAAAGTCAGGTCTTCCCGAACGGTCAACTCCGAATGATCCAAGACATGAGTCTCATCACGAACATACCTCCGTAGTTGAGACACATGAAACACATCGTGAACTCCTGCTAATGACGGTGGTAACGCCAACCGATACGATACCTCTCCAACATGCTCCAATATCTCGAAGGGTCCCACGAATCGGGGGCTAAGCTTTCCCCGACTTCCAAAGCGAATCACCCCTCAAGTCGGTGATATCTTCAGGAATACCAAATCACCCACGGCGAACTCTAGAGGTCTTCTTGACGTGTCGGCCCAACTCTTCTGTCTGTCTTGAGCTGCCTTCATATGCTTCCTGATGGTATTCACCTTCTCGACTGTCTGTACCACCAAATCTGGTCCCAGTAACCTTCGTTCACCAACATCATCCCAACAAACAGGTGAACGGCACTTACGACCATACAGTGCTTCAAACGGGGCCATCTGAATAGTTGCTTGGAAGCTGTTGTTGTACGAAAACTCTACCAGGTGTAGATGATCTTCCCAAGAACCTCTGAAGTCCAACATGCAAGCCCTCAACATATCTTCAAGGGTCTGGATCGTTCTCTCTGATTGTCCATCAGTCTGGGGATGATAAGCTGTGCTAAACTTCAATCGAGTCCCCAAACTTTCTTGTAAGCTCCTCCAAAAGTGCGATAAGAACCGAGTGTCCCGATCGGACACGATGCTTACCGGTACTCCATGCAATCTGACAATCTCCTGCATGTACCGCTCTGCCAAAGTCTCTGTCGATTGACCAACCCGAAAAGGAATAAAGTGAGCTGCCTTGGTCAACCGATCGACAATCACCCATACTGCATTGTTGCCCTTTGGACTCCGCGGTAAAGCCGTCACGAAATCCATGGTTATATGTTCCCACTTCCATTGAGGAATCGGAAGTGGTTGCAACAAACCAGCAACCCTTTGGTGTTCAGCCTTGACTTGCTGACACACCAAGCACTTAGCCACGAAGCGAGCAATTTCCCGTTTCATACCTTCCCACCAGAAATGCTGTCGAATATCTCGGTACATCTTCGTCCCTCCTGGATGTACAGAGTAAGCTGAACTGTGTGCCTCCTTCATAAGCTCTTCACGCACATCTCCTTTTGGCACACACACACGGCTACCATATCTCAACGAACCATCTTCATGGATCAGTAAATCGGTTCGTAGTCCAGCTCCAACCTGCTCTCGAAACTTTTGCAGTCTAGGATCCTGCGATTGCGCCGCTTTAATCTTCTCAACTAAGGACGATTGTACTTGCAACTGCATCAACTGTCCTGTAGCACGCGGTAGCACAACCTCCAAGTCAAATCTCCGAAACTCCTCAATGATCTCTCTCTGTGCAGTCAATAACTGAATTGTTGGTAACCGACTTAGCGCATCTGGCACGACGTTAACTTTTCCCGGATGGTACTTAAGATCAAGGTCGTAGTCGGCCATCAGCTCCAACCATCTGCGTTGCCTCATGTTCAACTCCTTCTGAGTGAACACATATTTCAAACTCTTGTGATCTGTAAAGACTTCAACTCGCTCGCCCAGAAGGTAGTGTCTCCAAATCTTCAGGGCAAAGATCACGGCTGCAAGCTCCAAGTCGTGAGTCGGATAGTTCTTCTCATGAGTCTTCAGCTGTCTCGATGCGTAAGCGACGACTTTCCCATTCTGCATTAAAACACATCCCAATCCTTTTCCAGATGCGTCGCTATGAATCACCAGTCCTCCTGAATTATCCGGTACGGTCAGGATCGGGGCGGTTATCAACTTCTGCTTCAACGTCTCGAAGGCCAATGCACATCCATCTGTCCAAACAAACGGTACCTCCTTACGCGTAAGCTTGGTTAACGGCTCAGCTAAACGAGCGAAGTTCTCCACAGATCTTCTGTAGTAACCGGCGAGTCTAAGAAAACTTCTTATCTCTGCAACATTCTTTGGAACATGCCAATCTCGAACTGCTGCAATCTTCTCGGGATCAACGGCGATTCCATCGCCCGACACGACATGCCCCAGAAACTTCACTTCTTCCAGCCAGAATTCGCACTTACTCATCTTCGCGAATAACTTCTCTTGTCTCAGCGTCTGCAATGCGATCCTTAAATGCTCAGCATGCTCCTCCGGACTCTTCGAGTACACCAGAATATCGTCAATGAATACCACAATAAACTGGTCCAAGAACGGTGAAAAGATCCTGTTCATCAAGTCCATAAATATTGCCGGCGCATTAGTCACTCCGAAGGGCATCACTAAATACTCGAAATGCCCATACCGAGTCCGAAACGCCGTCTTGCAAATGTCTTCTGCCTTCACTCGGACCTGATGATATCCTGATCGCAAGTCCAGTTTCGAGAATACCCTCGCGCCACTAAGCTGCTCAAAAAGTTCTCCAATGCGAGGGATCGGGTACTTGTTCTTAATAGTCACCCGGTTCAATTCTCGGTAATCAATGCACATCCTTCTTGTGCCATCCTTCTTCTTTACTAAGAGAACTGGAGCTGCCCACGGTGAGTTGCTGCTTCGAATTCATCCCTTCTCGAGTAATTCACCCACTTGTTTCTTAACTTCTTCCAATTCCACCGGTGCCATCGGATAAGATTTTGATATTGGCACTGCACCAGGAATAAGGTCAATCGCAAACTCCACTTCTCGCTTCGGCGGTAAGCCCGAAATATCTTCAAACATATCCATAAAGTCGCGGACAATTGCCGGCTCTTCGTTACTCTCCACTACTATAGCCGCAAGAACATTGTTCGTCGGCCTAGCCCTAAACTCGACTGGCCCGACAGAACTGCTTCCTCCAATGAAAATAAACTCAGAGTGTCCGGGAATCTGGAAAATTACTTTCCTTGTCCTACAATCAATGTGTGCGTGGAAAGTGCCAAGAAAATCCATTCCCAAGACAACCTCATAACTGCCCGTATCTAACACCAAGAAATCTGCAAAAAGCTCCCGTCCGCAAACAACAACTGTACAATCTCTACCTTCCTTACTAGCTACGATTTTCCCATTCCCAGTGTGTATGTCTCAGAAACTAGACAGGGTCGTGCAGGTGATCGAGTGTGTAGTTATAAATTTGGATGACATAAACAATGGGATGCTCCGAAATTAAGTAATGCCAAAGCGGGAAAACCATGAACGAGTAAAGTACCTGAAACCACTTCTCCCGATGCCTTAGCTTCCTCGGCTGTCAATGTGAACGCTCGAGCCTGATTTGGTCCTTGATTCGACTGTCTCTGCCCTTGGAACGGTCTCTGCGGAGGCTTCGACGGACAAGCATTAACGGTGTGATCTGCCGCTCCACATCTCAAACAGAGTCCCAGCCTCAAACGACACTCCCTTCGCACATGTCCGGGTTTATGGCAGTGGCTACAGATCACGCTCCCCTTTCGATCACCCACAATCATTTTCTTCATCGGTGCTATGCTGCGCCTGTTCACTGGAATACTTCTACGTACCGACATTTGGTTCAGTGCAAAAGCCGGTTCCAGCTTGATCTGTTCATTTAGACTCTCCAGCAATCCCCTTATCACTCTACGCCTGGCGGCTAAGACCGCACTTCTTTGGTCCATCTTCAAATTCGTACCTGCCATGAATCCTGGAAATCAAAGTACCCAACATTAGCATGATGATAGATTCTGAGTATAGATCAAGGCTAGAACTCCAAGATACTTAAATAGAGTACTGCATTGTAGCTATGCCGCGGTATCATAGCCGCAATTACTTAACTCCACCCAAGTCGCCTAAGTCCTAGAGATAACAAGAAATTAGGTTTTTGAGTTGACAAATGCAAAGTAAGTTTGCACGTCGACATGATCCGGAAGAATGATTCAAGGATAGTAAAACGGTCAAAGTGGCAGGACATGTTTCCTAATCACGGGTATTCTGATTCATGTATCGGGTGCAATACCCAACTACAAGAATCAACCCAATTAACCTATGGCTCTGATACCATAAAACCATGTCACGCCCCGCTTCCCAGAGTACGCAAGATTTGGGCACGTGACATAGCCAACCATGCTACCTGTGGGTAGGACGTATCCGTCCACAGTCACATTACGGTTGTAAGGTTATCAAGAACAAGATAAAAAGCTAATCTAATACATGTCCAAATCCATAATAACAAGAATCAATAAACAATAAATGCGGAAGCTAATGATCCAATACAATGAATAAACAGTATGTCCCATAATGCGGGCTCACATCTGGAAATGAAATGACGTAAATAAACTAAACTCTAAGGAACTCACAGTTCAGCCTGCTGGCTGAAGTACTCCTGCTCGGTCGACGACAAAGGTACGGAATCTGGGCCATGCAAAACCCAGACGTCAGCGCGTCATGATATCAAGTATATAGCATAAACATGGTAATAAACAATGCAAGCATGAACATGAATAAAGCAGCAATAAGAAGTAATAAACAGGGTAATGTGCAGTGGTGACTAAACTGTCCTATCAGGTTTTCTACTCTATAGTCTTTGAAACCAATTGATGAATCGTCGATGTAACTCAATAGTATCCCGTGCATGCCCGGGACCACGGTCATGATCCTCGGGGCTGAATCCGAGACGTGCCGCTAAGCAGTAAAAGGTAGTAGGATAGATGAGTGATGTCAGCATCAACACTCCGGAGCTGGCCAAGCCCGTAAGACTGATCAGAACAAGTATCGAACTGTTGAGTTACAAGTCGGTTTCACCTTTGATTTCCCCATACCCCCAAGCTATGTATGTCAGGTCAGGTATTCAGTTGTCAAGGACTAATGCCAACGCAAGATCCAGTAAGAGTAGGTCTGTCTGGATAGACAGCGGGAATGGTCAGGTTTGTCGGCATTAGGCATGAAATCAGTGTAAGTGCACGGCGGCGCCCCGGTCGTCAAACCGACGGCCAAACGCGGAAACGGTGATAAACTTTAATTTTGCGGACTTTGCAAACCGGCACCACCGCGCACTAAACCCCGGATCGTGCCATTAAACTATATCTAGCTAACTACAAGATGAGAAGAGATGTATACCATACGATCCGAGTCCTCCGGTCTTCATCTCCACTCCGATCTCCTCGCGGGATCTCCGTCCGTCTCCTCCTCGTCGGAAAGGGCACCACGAAGCCGGGTACTTTTACGGGCTCCCACCTCAATACCGAGGCAACTCGGGCGCGAAGCTGGCGAATCGACGCGTCCAAGATTTGCTGTAGGAAGTGTAGTGTAGAGTGCATGTCTCACTTTGGGGTTTGTTGCCATAGATGGAGGAATGGTATAAAGAAAATTGGTGCTTTCAATTTTCTAGCAATGGAATGAGATGAAGAATGATGTACACAAAATGAATCACTCTCATTTTTCTTCCTCTCCCCCAAAATGAAGTGGCCGGCCTCTTCATGATCTGAGAATGGTGGAGGGATAAATGAAATCAACCATACATAAACCATGAAGGAGAGTGAGTGTAGGAGAAAAGCAATGGTGACCACATCCAAGAACATAATCATCACAAAACTAAACATCAACCTCAAATCATATCTAATCTCATAAAGCAAAGAAAAGAAAGAAAAAGGATCTCATCATGAAAAGCCATCATGATGCCACCAAAATGCAAGATACCCCTTCCACAAATGTTATTTGCACAATTGCAAATAACACCCTCCATCTGAAAAGTCCGGCCGGGAAAGAACAAAGGAAAACCGGCCGGAACGGAATGCAAACTGGCAACTCCAGAAAACTGGTCCCGTAATAAATTACAGGAAAACCCCCATATTGTGCATACACACCCGCATCTGTATTCCGTCCGGATACAAATGCAATGAGACAAAATCTACACTGTACTATACTAGGATCCGGCTTAAACCAAAGCCGGCTAGTAATATCCGTCCGATCCTGATCCGTGCAATACCGCACGTATCTGATCGAACGCTGCCATATAACTATACGGCCACTAGTACAAAACCGTCCGATCCTGATCCGTGCAATACCGCACGTATCTGATCGGACCCTGCCATATCTCCATACGGCCTCTACAGCGTTTCGCCCGAAACTTGAGTAACTGAAAGTGTGGTGGACTCTAAAGACTCGTCAATACTATGGCTGTGGATTTAACCACTAGCACGTCAGAGGTATAAGCCAATACGTGACGGGCCACCAGCTATTGACCAAAAGGGACGTCGATGAGCGAACTCATCCTGACACCCTACTGAGCCTGTCAGTGACAATATCCGTGCAGTCCGGTCCGTTCGTCTATGAGTATCGCATGGCGGGCCTAGGGGGTTGGTAAAAGTCAGACCCCCAAAAGCGGTACAAGTCGTGTCGGAGTGTAGCCCAGAACACCCTGAGATACTACTGGAATACCTACCAGTAAATCTCCTTGCCTTGGCCAAGGACTTTGTGTAATGGCTCTCCTAGACACAGCACGACCTCACCCCCAATACCGGGAGAGACGAACCCCTGAAGATACGCTCACTGCCTCCATGTGGCTCGGGACTGTACCCAACTAAAACCTGTTTGCACGACTCCTTTGAGCCGTGGTAGGGTAGTAATCAAAGTACAGTGGGAACTCACACGAGACAAATGACGACCCCCAGGTCGATGAACTAACCTGCACACATGTCACCAGGGAACTGCCATCTGACGTCTGGTATATGACCAACTAGCATGTTCCCGGCGAGTCCTGTCCGGTGTACTCATAACCCAATGAGCACCTGTATACATCTTAGGTGATCCAACTGACACCAGTGGCTTGTGAGACCGGCCACCGCCCCTCGTCGGGGTCTCGACTGTATACACTAGTCTACTAATGGAGTATCGATGCCCGGTCTCGAAACTCCCACGACTAGGGACCTTTTAAGGATATGCTTGTAGACCCCCAGCTCCCACTTATATGATCGCCCTCATACTGCTGGTGGTCAAGCAAGAATCCTAGGGGCTCTATCAACGTGTAATAGCGACGTGTCATGTCACCTAAAACAGTACACGATGATAAAGGTAAACCAGATAGCATACTATCATCTCGAGTAAGACTGTCCTACCGGGATAGGTCCTCCCTCAATCATTACAATCACGTACCTGTGACCTAATAATTGACTCTGAGGGCACTATCTCCAACAATCAGGTAACAGGTCAGGTTACTTTCAACAGGTCGAGTCGATATGCACAGGGTGTCATGTCCGGTGTATCAGTACATGTGTCATGTGTATCAAGATCGGTCAATATGTAATGTAATCAGGTGTGTGCTCGCAACAGGTATGCAATCAATAATGAACAGTAGCAGGAAACAGTAAATAACAATATTAATCTAGGTAAACACAGTGATGTTTCGTATTCTCTTATTAACAGGTTCAATCATCTTTAGGGTGCAAAAGCCACAAGGTAAAGCAATATTCACAATTATAAATTAAGGAACTACAAGAAATTATACTAAGTATAATAATTATCTCAAGAATAGTTTAACAGTTCAAGCAGATATGATTCAGTCGTTTTATTTAGTTAAAGCATGGAGTGATGTGGGTTAATTAATTACTAGGAACTGTTGTAGCGATTCCAGGTTAAGATAACTGCAATAATATGATATCCATTACCATCATTAAGTTACGGGATTAAATAGTGTGAATTAAATTGCGTGGCAAGACTAGATCTCGCACGTTAGCATGTTCAAGCAAGTATTCAGATACTTGCCTCGACGGTCTGCAAACTGGAACACGGATGCGACGTCGGTAAAAACCACGATAAGATAGCACGGGCCACGGATCGAGTCCCAACAGAGGTCAACGGGATCACACGGACCAGGGGACTTCGCTGGAGCGTCGGGTTCGTCAGACGGCACGGTCGGATTCCGGCAAAAGTTATCGGCAACAAGTTAGCAATAAGATAAACATACAAGATCAGCGGGGTTTTGCACCAAAGGAAGTAAAGTGATGCTTACAGAGGAGAAACAGGGATAACTATGACGGGCCCGACGGCGATGGACCCACCGGCGGTGAACAGGAGGTGCGGCGAGGGTGCTGGAACGGCTGAAAGGGCTCGGGGTCGCTGGAAAGGGGTGCTGCGGTGAGTGGGGAAGAGTGTGGTCGGCTCTGGTGGTCGAGGGAGAGAAGGAGGTGGTCGGAGGTGGTGTCGACGAGGTCGCCGGCGCGTTTCTCCGGCGAACAGCGGGGTAGGCGATGGGTTAGGGCTCGTGTTGGGTGTTCCGGCGAGGGGAGGAGGGAAACGACGACGAGGTCGGGTCGAGTAGGGTGAGAGGGTGTCGCGGGAGGCGTCGGCGGCGAGGGGCGGCGTCGACGTCGGCTATGCAGGGTTGGAGGCGAGGTCGGGAATGGGTGCAGGCGCGGGATCGTCGGGAGAACAGGAGGAGGAGGGTGCGGCGGTCGAGGAGGCGTTGCTGGCGGCGACGGCGAGGTCGCGGTGGCGACGGTGGCTGCGCGAGAACGAGGCTAGGGTTTGGGTTTGTTGGGTTCTCGTGGTCGCGATGGGTGATGGGGGTAAGGCGGCTGCTGCATGGGCTTTTTAAAGAGGAAGAGAGAGAAAGGGATTGGAGAGAGAGAGAGAGATTGAGAGAAATATTGTGGGAAGAGAGAGAGAGAGATGGGGAAAACGAGGCGGGGCCCACGAGCTCAAATAGGAGCTCGTGATTGGCTGATCACGAATTAAAAGGGATTTGAGAATGAAATGCGTAGGATCTGTGAGGGTTTTAAGTTAAGGAAATTAGATTCGCATATAAATATATATTTAGATATTAAATTTAAATGGGCCATTTTGGCGCGAAATGAAACATTTCCAAATCGCGCCCGGATTGCGCCCAAATGTTCCAAATTCAAATTATAGGATTTTAAGCGAGTTCCAAATTTTGAAAATAGGTGTTTAATGATTAAAATGCATGCCCCCAAGTCGGACACTTGCACGTATGCGTAGACGTCCAAACTTGCCCGTTTAGCCAAACGGGACGGAATCTCGACACGCGGACGCTACCACGCGACTAGTGGCGACGAGTAGGCCAACATGGACATCTTAAATTTCATTTTAGGAGTTAAAATTTGTTATGTGCCAAAATGACTTAACCGGTTATAATTTAGCCATAAACACCAGAAAATCAGGAAAATTGGAAAAAGCAATATAAAACCCTCGACTTGTAATATAACTAGTATTATTGGGCTCGGGTGTTACAAGATGCTTCTTTCAACAAGGCTTGTATAGCCTATTGGTTAAGAAATGAGAGAGAGAATGAGAAGGTTTGGACTCGAATGGTCGCAACAATTCATTCCATGTGTGGATATGAATGGTTCGGTTTGAAGTAACGGGTGTGAGTATCCGAGTAGTCGCGGATTCAAACGAAAAGATACAGTCAGATCCGGTTCGAACCGAAAGGGCACCGGATGTGCCCTTTGATTCAAGTCCGAACAATAATCCAAGACCTATAAATAGAAGGTCCAGGTTACTCTCAAGTACAACAATTCCAAGAGAATTTTGTCATCTCACTCTCTTTTTCTATTATATATTTTTTTTGTGTTCTAGTGTAGTTCTGGTTAAGTAATTTTTTGTGTAAATAAATACTTAACAACAGAATTATTCTGGAGTATGTTTTATCTTAGGAGATAAATTTGCTGTAACTCGTTGCAGTATAGGGTGCAAATATTGTCTTAAGGATAGAGCGATCCTCGACTCAGACAATCAAGTTTTGTCTCTCCACCATTTTATCTCCAAACCAAATAATCCTATATATATTTTACAACATATTTGCCATCTTTTTTATGTATGCCGGTTCTAAATGCTTCATTGGCAATGATTTTGCTATTTGCTTGTCTGCAACATATGTAAAAGTCCGGGATAGATTGAATTGCTAGTTGCCTAGTAATTACTCTGTTTGGAATGTTGGAAATGGATATTTTGATGAATACGAGGTTGAAAAACTTGTATTTGCGGACGGTTGTGAACTAGGTGAACAGAACCAACTAAGCTGTATGCCACTTACAGCAAAGAGCTGAGGCTCCTATCTAGGACTAGTAAATAGGGTCAAGGCTGGAAGAAAGGCTCCATTGACGGATAATGGGACACCAGTAGAAGTATTTTTTTAATAAAAAATTTGGTATGAAATTACATGCTTCCTTAATAATAAAAAAATTTGCGAACACAGATCCATAAATATACCAGAAATAACAAAGATAATGTACATGCTTGATCTTTCAGTAAACTGGCTGGTGTACTATCAACATTATAAGAATAAGGCTTAAATCCATAAATCTACTAAATAGTTTTCCTGTCCCGCAACAAACTACCATATAGTCTTAAAATTACCACTAGATTGAAATAGTCTTAAAGTTACCAACAGGAAAACTATTTGGTAGTTTTTGGGATTTAAGCCTAAGAATAATTCCTACTAGACTGAAATCAGTGAGTTGATTGTTTGGTTTAATACTTTGCTGTCATGTGATTCGGATGACTTCAATTTGAATTGAATTCCTTGATAGGTTTAATACTACATATCTGTAATCTGATCAGTCAATATGCTTGGACCTTGGAAGCTTATAAGATTCAGATATTTAATCATTGCTTGAACATGAGGCAAATAATAGCATTCTAATACTAAGTTGGCTATAAGGATACAAGTTTAAACAAAAGGTGTGTTTGGCCAGAAGAAGCAGCATCTTGCATTTTGAAGTCGAGAAAAGTAGAAAAGTAAACAAGGTTGCTATTCATATTAGCACTAATCAAATCTCGAAGAAATGTGGTCATAAAAATAAGTTCAAGAGTGACACATTGTAGTACACATGCTCTTCTTTGGCAAAATCTATGATCTTTACGGTGTCTTAACTCTAATACACACACATTCATGGGCATGCATGCAGGTGTACACACCTTCATGCATGCGGACTCTCGTTTAGCAGAGTTTTAATTAATTTAAGTCACAAATTCGTTTGAAATATAAGATTATTACTTTTCTTTAAATCTCAACCGTTTTGGAGTATAGCAGATATCTTACGGTCTTTCTTTTCTGATAGGCACAATCAAAGAAGGCTGAATTGAGAAAACTCCCAGAGCAGGCTATTTTATCAGAGGTTCGTCGCATGGTGGAGGAGATGCAAGCACTCAACCATAAACTTGAAGAAACTGTAAGCTTAAGGACATTCTTATCTTTTTACGAACCTTGTCTTTCAATCTAATTTATTCTCTCTTTTAGGAATACTTTCACAAATACCCTTGTACTGTATCATCCACGACACTTGCACACCCCCTCTGCACCTCGACCAAAACCCTTAAAAATACTCCGATTTAGCTTCTAAACAACTCGAAAGATTTTCCATTGCTTGTGTTGTTTATAGTATAATTTGGTTTTTAAGCTCCTAAACAACTAAGGTACTTATCCTCTTAATGATTCGCTAAACATTTAGCCCCTGCTCCCCCACACCGCCCAGGTGTTAATTGGGATAAACGAGATGGGGCTTCAGTGCAATTAATCCTTTATTTTAACCTTTCTATTAGATTTTCCAGCAACATCAAGGAAATAATATATTAGATTTATCATTAACAACGCCAATGTTCATCTTTTCCTCTGCAGGAAGCGGCTATAGAGGATTACTTGAAACCAATTGACAAGAACGCTCACATCTTTATGAACATGCAACTCGACAAAGAAGAAGAGCAAATGAAGGAGATGATCAAAGCAATGCAAGAGCAGGCACAGCATCACAAAGAGATAGCAGCAAGAGAAGCTCAACTGAACAGCGTAGATCCAAGCCACGAGATACAAAACAGGGCCACCACTTCAAAACAAGAACAAGCCGGTTGATGTTGCTTAACCATCGAGCTCAAAGAAGCATCCTTTCAGATAATTATGCAATCTACTCATGTCAGAATTTTTTATCCCCTTACAAGTTTCCCTGGTTTTCTCGGTTTTAACGGCAGCAAATAAACTAACGTTGTTATACAAATGCATATCGCTGAATCCTGAATCTTTTATAAGAAACTCATATTTTGCTACCATTCCTGATTTTTTTTTGTGCTCTTTAGAGACAATCTTGCATGTTTCGCATCTTAAATTTTTTTGGATGTAAAAGTGTAGAATCTTTGTTTCTTGATGTTCGTTTGAGACTTAATGATAATCTTAGGAATTTAACTTGTTGGAGTTATTTGGTTGAGCTACGACACGAACTAATATAGTTCATAGATGTTTTTTGTCTTTTCAAAATTGATATTTTCTCTATTGAGGCAAATTTCTGTCTCTCTCTGTTGAGGCAAATTTCATAAATATTTTTGACTATCACATTGTATTTACCGCCTGCCAATTTTGGCTCCTTCTAATTTGTGCTTCAAGAAACTTTAGGTGATAAATATAGAGAAATCATGGTAGAGTAAGGGTAGTTTAACTCAATATATATGCAATTTATCACGTGCACGCTACATAAAATGATAAAACAAAGGCTTATATTACTTGTAAGGGCCCCTAAGCAATGCATGAAGCAATGCATGAATATGGAGTCCAAAGTCCAGAAAATCAGATTAACAAAGAAGTTTATTGTGATATGATCAGGAAGTTGTAATATCTCATATTTATAAAATTCATATGTTAAAATAAATGAAGGATTATGTATCAATATTCTTTAGGTTTTCAATATTTTCTTTGTTATAGTTTACAAAAATCGTGAAAATTTCAATTATCTAAATCTATTTTCAATAGTTTCTTAAAATATTTTGCATTAATGTAAAAAAACCCACAAAATTTGCAAAAATTACAAAACTCACAAAAATTTCAGCCTTTTCGGTTTACCAATTTTTTGCTTTGCTAACACACGAAAATAATGATATATTCTAAAAGTCCAATTTTTTTTTTGTTTTCTTAAAATTTTCAATATTTTGCATGCCAGTAGTAGCACAACAAAATAAAAAAAATTCAAAAATCTTAAAGATTTCTATTCAATTTTATTGTTCCAATATTTTGCTATAGCAACCGAAAATCGCAAAATTTTCAAAAATCCCAAATATTTTCTTTTCAATATTTTGCATCCTATATCACATGAAACTCTTAAATTTTTTAGTTTCCAATAGTTTGCATGTTATAACAGAAGAAAATAGTGAATATTTTAAAATTTTCAAAAAAAAAGTTTGGTTCGATTTTTCCGTAGTTTTCTTGCTATAAACATGACAGAATTTACAAATATCTTAAAATATTATGTTTTCTTCATATTTTCCATACTTCGTACACTATAGCATATGAAATTGCTGAAATTTTAAAAATATCCCAAAATTTTCCGTCTCTTACAATTTTCAATATTTTGATCGCTATATCTAGGAGCGGACCCAAAATTGTTCACTATAGCGGGCACCAAATAAAGTAAGATTTTGTTATAAAGTTAAATCTAAATATTATATAAAAACTATCAAATAATTCGAAAAGCGATATCAAAATTTTAAATTAATTTAATTACAAATATAGAATGGAACTTTTTCTTAGAAAGCACAATAATATATATAATTAAACTATGTGGTTGCTGGGGGTTGAACCCAAGACCAATTGTTGGGAAGCAAAATGTGTTACCGCTTGAGCTAAGGCATCTTTGTTACTTTCATTCCGTGTGTGTGTGTGACCCCTACGAATACCGACACTCGATTCTACTCGATGTTAGTCTCTCTTTTCTTGAAATTTCAGAGGGGGCATGTGCCCCCTCTGGCTTATTCTTAGATCCACTCCTAGCTATATCACACGAAAATTATAAAATTTTCTATTTGTTCTATTTTCAATATTTTGCTTGCTGCACGTGAAAATCGCGAAATATGCAAAAATCCTAAAATTTTCTATTTCCTTCAAATTAAGAACATTTTTCCCTTTACCGTGCGAAAATCTTAAAATTTATTGCTATATTTGGATTTTCAATATTTTACATGCTATGTAGTACAAAAATATCGCGAAATTTTAAAAAATCTCAAAATTTTCTTTTTTCTTCCGTATTTGAATATTTGCATGATATATCCGAAGAAAATTACAATATTTTAAAAAGTCTCAAAATTTTCTGTTTTTTCTATGTATTCTAGATTTATTGTTTGCAATATAACATACGAAAATCGCGAAATTTTCAAAAATCGTATTTTTTTGTTTTCTTTAAGTTCTCAAATATTTTGTTAACACACGAAAATCGCGAAATTTTTAAAAATCTCAAAATTATTTTGTTTACTTCTGGTTATCAATATTTTGCATGTACATGAAAATCGCGAAATTTTCAAACATCTCAATTTTTTCCCGTTTTCTTCAGTTGTTCAATATTTTGCATGCTATAGCGCATGAAAAAACATAAAATTTTCAAAAATCTCAAAATCTTTCATCTTCTTCCATATTTTAATGTTTTGTATGATATAACACACTAAAATCGCAAAATTTTCAAAAATCCCAAAATTTTATGTTTTCAAAATCAAAATCTCAAAAATTTCTGTTTTCTTTAAATTTTCTATATTATGAATGTTATAAGCACACGGAAATCGTCAAATTTGATAAAATTTCATTTTTTTTGTTTTCTTCAATTTTCAAATAATTTGTTTGCTACAACAAACGAAATTCATAAAATTTTCAAAACACTAAAGTTTTCTGTTTTGTTCATTTTTTCAACATTTTTCATGTTATAGCACATGAATATTGCGAAATTTTCGAAAACCTGAAACTTTTTTGTTCCTTATTATTTTTTTAGGCTTTAGGGGTCGAATTTTTTTTTAGAAAAAACTTTTCATTATCATTGCCTTTTCCTTTATTTTGAATTTTATCGATTACTTATTTGGTAAACTATATATCACATTATTGGTCAAAAGTTAAAGTCTGTATGGTTGGCCCAAAATTTACGATTTATTTTTAATTTGAAAGAAAAATTAAAAAATAAAAAAACATCTCACAACCTTTTAAACCTTCTTGTTAAAACATAATAGAGAGTGGATCCTTATCCCTTTTTTCCCTTGGAATTCAAGTGCAATGACTTGAGTTGGACCATATAGCTCTCGAATCAAACCCTTCCTTCTATTAAAATTTAAAAAAGTAAAACCATAATTATGCATATATTTCTATATTATTAGAACCATTAATCTGGGCAATTTTTGGCGTGAAAACGGACAAATTCAAATAACTTCGCTTATTCTGCGTTACTCTCGGTTCATGTCCGTAAATAAAATTCACTAACCAATTCTTCTATAAATACTGCCACCTACTGCAAAGATTATCACAAAAATTTTGCATCGAAAAAACCTAGAGCCTGTTTTATTAAAAGAAGCCGCTTTTCCTAAGTCGTCGGTGGAGAGGTCCCAATCAAAAAGTAAGCAGTTTTTATTTGCTTAATTTTATATCAGTGTGTTGAACTATTGTCTATTGATCTATGATTACTTTTCATGAATTTTTTTTTCTGTGGGAAAAATGGAAGAAATAAGTGTTTCACACAATTCACATTTATTTTTTTCGCCATGTCTTACAAGGAAAACATGATGAAAAAATTATCATAAAATATATATACAACACCTGTAGAAGAAGTGAAAATAAGAAATTTTCAAATTGAAAAGAATTGCTTATTGTATTCATCGGCTTGTATGAAGATTTTATGAGCATAATACATGCATAATATGTCGAGAGGTCCCAATCAAAAAGAAACCTTAGATATTTATGAGCATAATACATGCATGTGAATAACGTTTGCATATATCATTATTGACGTTATGGTTTTATCCATGCATATATCATCCCAAAATTTACCTGTTTCTAAATATCACCCCGTAATACATGAGGATCCGAATCGATTAAAAAAAGCATTGGAGGATAGATTTTTTCCCACGCCATAGAAGGAAATCCTCTTCTAGGGCCTTTATCTCCATTATTCTTCTGTCCCTATTTCTCTGATCTCTCTGTGTGTGTGAGAACGGCCTCTGCAGCTTGAATGCTCTTTTATAGCTGAAGCATGAACCTTTGTGCAGTGATGTTTTTTGCCCTACTTTTTTTAAACTTTAATTCTTTACTTAGTGGCACTCTCATTTCCAAGCGCCTCTGCCTCTGCCTCTGCCTCAGCCTCACCCGTTCCCCTCCCTCTCATCGTTCCGGGATTTCGGTTCCACCCCACCGATGAAGAGCTCATTTCGTACCATCTCAAACGGAAAATCCTCAACCGGCCTATCCACTTCGAGGCGATTGCCCTACTCAAAATCTACGACTTCGAGCCATGGGATCTCCCAATCTTTTCGCGTATGCGTACCCGAGACACGGAATGGTACTTCTTCACTCCGTTGGATCGAAAACAGTGCAATCGTCTCACAAGGACCAATCGGATAACCCCTAGAGGGTTTTGGAAGCCGACAGGAAAAGTTAAGGAGGTACGAAGTGCTAATGGCGGCGGGATTATTGGATTAAAGAAGACACTAGTTTATCATCTGGGTCGTTCTCCAAACGGTGAGAGAACCGACTGGATAATGCACGAGTTTAAGCTGATGGACGAGGAGCTGGCTCGGGCGAGAATTGATCAGGTAATTATATATATATATGGTTTAGGTATTGCACGAAAGTAAGTACAACAAACTATTAACGTTTTTTTAGATAGATAACATGCACTATACAAATTACAAATAAATATCATGAACTCATTCAGATTTGCAAATGAAAATATCTAGTACTCTAGCGTTAGCATTTTTATATATTTTTTCAATTTAATGCCGACCACTTTTCAATGATGCAACAGTTTAGTATTATATGAACAATTTAATAGGCTATTGCAATTGATGAAGTGTATGATAGTTGTAGGCAATATATAAAAAAGGTATTTATATCATAGTTTTCATCCTTCCATGATCGTTCATGGTATATATTTGAGTGAAATATAACCCATCATGTGAAAAAGGAAATCCATAATATAAACAAATTAATGAATTCTTTTGGTTTGGTCAGAACGCGTTGGCGGTGTGCAGAATATTCGAAAAGAGCGGCTTGGGCCCCAAGAATGGGGAGCAGTACGGAGCTCCGTTTGTGGAGGAAGAGTGGGAGGACGCAAATGATGATCAGGTGGCGCAAAGAGTCGAAGGAGGAAGATATCAAGTATCGGAGGAGGAAGATTGGGAGGCCTTCGTCCAATATCGCGATCTCGAACGAGAAAAGGTGCTCTCATCTTAATTTTTTCCTTTTTTCAGGCTTAAAACCGTGCGTATATTCATGGTAATGACAGCTTTCTACTTTTACGAATCTGCAGGATTTTCCAAGCTTCATCAACGGCGCGGTTCATTTAGTTGACAACGAAAATAATAACGATTCCAACAGTGAATCGAATGAAACAGGCGAGCGCCCCCCAATGGAAGTTCAACCCGCTACTGCTTTCAACAGGCATCACCATTTTGTTGAAATCCAAGATGTCTTGAATGCTAAATGTTCTTCTATTGATTCTTCTGCCATCAAAGATATCCCAGAGAATTTTTATGGTGAGTTCGAATATCAAATTGTTCGAAAAATTTTTTAATTGCCCCATAGTTAGCAAAATTGTGAACATCCTGCCGGAAAAAAACTTATGTTAGGTTTTTGTGGATTTGACGTGCTACTGGAAAAGCTGGAAAAGTTGAACGCAAGCCTTTCTCTATAAAGGTAAAAATTTCACCGACTACGGTTATAATTTTTCTTTTGAGTTATTTATATTGATTATTGGAACAAAGCTATGCATATTTTATAGGTTGATGACCGGTTGACAGGAACGATAAAGCTAATGAGTACATTGGTTGCGAGGATGAGAGAAAAATAGAGATACTACTTTTTATTTATATATTCCCGGTTTAATTATTTAGTGTTGGTAACTTTATTTAGTCGGTATTGCATTATTGTTGTTGTAGTTTTCATTTCCGTTTGATTTGGTAGACGACATATGGTTGTAACATGTAATATTTTCTAATCAACATATTATATATTTTGAATTGGGCAAGAAAACTTTCAGGAAAATTATTAAGAGGAGATTGTAAGGGCTTGAACCTTGTTATGTACCACCATGCTCAGAATCAAACACATATATATAACAAGAACCACATAACATTACCTAATAAGTATAGTAAACACCATTCTTCAAGCACCACATAAACCTACGTCCGAAGTCCGAAGTGAGAGGTCGCCAGTTCGATTCCCTTTTGGGGGTTGCATCCAAAAAAATATAAAATAAAATAAACCTACGTATGTAGTAGCAGCACACACGCACGTACCTAGAATTAATACAACACATACCTGCATATTACAAGTGGCGTGCATATAACCTATCTAATGGCAGCGAGAACACCATATGTAGAATTAAACATTACAACCATCTATTGCACGGTGAAGATAGAGTAATCTGGGTCACCCTCATCATCCTCGTCTTCCTTCATAATGCCAACTATATTAGTTAAGGAAGCAAATCTACCAGCAACAGCCGCGACGGCTTCAGTAACGGTAAATGAAGGATGTGCGAATGCAACAATCTGACCCCTCTCCAGCGCAAAGTATCGAGCTATCTGGTTACCTGGTTCAAAAGCAACGGTCTGTGACACATACGAGGGGAGAAATTACGCCCCTCCCCCCCCCAAAAAAAAGTGAAATAAACTTAGTTAGAGAATAATATTGATGTAATAAAAGAGATTCACTGCTACAATAATGGGTTGCCCCTGCGGATTTAGCCGTAGGGGCAAACCACTGTCCCTACGGATATGTCCGTAGAGACATAAAATTCCTCCGGAAGTGCAAAGGCCACAGGTGCAAGTCTTCGTCATGAACATGCCCATACGGAGTAATAATTGTCCCTACACCTTACTTCGTAGGGACATTTATCCCTACGTACGTAATCTTTATTTAATTTATTGGTTTATAAAATAAAATACTTACCCCTACGGATTTTTCCGTTGGACCTGATACTTATCCCTACGGATTTATCCGTAGGGCCTGATAAATGCTTCTATGGATTAATTCAGAGGGGAAAGTTTTATCTGTTACTGAGTCCATAGGGTCAGGTATCCTGATATTTTGTCCCTACGGCGAACTGTGTAGGGGCAAACATTACACCTGCGGATTAATCCGTAGGTGCAACTGTTGTCCCTACGAATTAATCCGTAGGGACAAAATATCAGGTTTTTTTTAAAAAGGGGTTTCCTGTTTTTTTCCCGTCCTGTGCACAATAATATATATATCATATAACCAAATACAGAAATATTCATAATCAACATCTCATGCATAATATATAAAAGAAATAAACAAACAGAATACGATATCAATCTAAATCATCGTGAACAAGCAAACAATCACCAATATCGTCCAAAATATATACAATATGTATCAGATAAGTATATATATCCTCAAAAATATAAAAAATCTAGCCTAGCTCGATCCAACTCCTCCACCTCTGATAAACGCTGTAATCTGGCGCATTTGCTCCTCAATGCAGCCCTGAGTCGTCAAAAACTCGACCAATGAAGGAGCGGACTGTGCGGGAGTCTGAGCGGGCTGTGGAGCCGCAGGAGTGGTCTGCACAACCGCAGCTAAGGTAGTGGCTTGCGGAGCCGCAGTCGAAGGAGATGAAAGTGTTTCCTAGCACCACCACAAGATTTGAACCGGCATCAAGCATGCAATTTTAAAAATTTCTTGGTGCTAAGCTATACTAACCTAGAATCTAACTAGAGTATTAGGGTTTATATGAACACATAGCAAATTCTATACTAAGAGATGGAGACTACAACCTTTGTAGACCAAGTCATTCTCTTCTAAACCTCCAGGTTGTAATCCATACGACTCCTCGTAGCTCCACTTGAAGAAGTGCACGAACTTGCTTCGCGATCTTCGTGTCGAAGATGATCCATCCAAAGTTTCTCTAGGTCAAGCTACCTCTTTACTAATCTCCTATTAGTGAAGTAAACAATCTAGTCTAAAGTGTTAATCTAGAATAGGTTGTTGAAGTAGGGTTTTTAGCTCACTAAGAAAAACTCTAAAGCCCGAGAATTCACAACACATATGAGGGTTAGGGCTTCAAGCGAAAGGAAGAAGAAGAAGGAAAATGGAGAGAACTAAGGAAATGAGCTCAAGAAAAATACTCAAGTGAAGAATGGCTCTCTTGAAACAACTCACTTATTGAAGCATGCATTAAAAAACAATACATATATTGCACCATGCTTCTATAGTGTAAATAAATGAATAAACAAAAGGAAAAAGCCACGTCTCACCATACCATAAATATCTTTCATTTTCCACCTCTTATTTCTATTTTCTCAAAATAGAAAATCCAACCATACTTCATAATACACACACACACACACACACACACACACACACACACATATTAAGAGAAGAAAATAATTAGTGAGCAATAATATTAGTTAATATATAATTATATCAAATATAATATATATTATATTATTAAATCAACACTTGATTCAATAATCCGGTTATATCATATATATCATCATATGTGTCATACTTCGTTTCGCTTGAACTATGAAACCTCTGTGCGGCACTCTAAAGACTTGTCAATACGCCCGCAGTAAATAATGATCGCATCAGTTACCTATAAGCCGTCAGCGGTACTAGCTGGACGTAACGGCTATTCAGGTATTGAGCGATTGGAAGATCAATAAGCAAGCTTGTCTAAACTCCCATGAAGCCTATAAGTAACAATTACCGTACATTCCGGTCTCTTCGTTTGATATGTCGCATATCGAGTCTAGGGGTGGAATTGTCAGACTCCAGTAACTTGATAAATCATGCCGATGTGTGGCTCATAACGGTTCGATAAACCACTGATAACACCTACCGGTAAATCTCATCAGCCCTGGCCAGGGACTTACCGTTATAGCCAATTGAGCATTGTAACACCCAGCCCTTTTTATACCGAAATTTGTTTTGTGTTACTTTAAAATTCTATTTAATTTATTTATAACTTTATTTATTCTATTTATAAATTTTATTTATAAACTTATTTTTAAAACCCCATTTTCTTTTATCCAACCCCAAACCTAGCCCATTCTTTTAAATTAAACTCATTGTTAAACTTTAGTCCATTTCCTTTCCCATTCCATTATAATTCTTTTACTCTTATTTTATTTTAGCCCGAGCCCAATCAATCTTTTCCCCTAAATTTTTCCCTTATATTTTTCTCTAGCCCTGCTCGCTTCCGGCTCACCCTCTTAAATCATTTATTTTTCCCTTCCTTTTGTATTTCCTGGCCCAATCCTTCCTTTTTCTTATCTAATTTTTCCTCAGCCCATCTCCCAAATCCTTCTCCTAATTTAATTTAATTCTTATTTTTATCTCTGGCCCAGGCCCGCTCTTCCCTCAGTTCTTAAAAGGAAATTCATTTTATTATTTAAACGGCCCAGCCCATTTTTCCCCTAAGAATTCTAAAAATTAAATTCTGTTTTCCTTGGCCGGCCCGTTCTACTTCAGTCCAGCACCCGCGCCCGCTTCATTCACAACCCGACCCGCTTCGACCCATCTCCCCCAACGGCTATTTTCCCCTTCTTCCGCGCGCGTTTCCTCCGCCCACGCCGCCTCCTTCGCCCACGTCGCCGCTCGTCGTGCGCCTCGCTCGCGAGCGTTACACCCACGACGCCCATCCCCTCGTCTCCCCATCTCTTCTCCCTCACCTCCATCATACCCTCCTCCTCGCTCGCCCCTCCCTCGTTCTTCTCTTCCTCACCCTGCACCGTCATCGGCCAACCCCTTCACTCGCCTCGCCGCCGCCGCCGACGTCGACGACTGCAAACTACCCGAGCTCCCTCGCCTTCCTCCACTCTGCACCCATCACCTCCTCACCTCCCTCCAATACCCGACAACCCATCCACCACCGCCGACCCCCTCGTTCTCTCGTCGTCACCACCACTTCCGTCACCACTTACATCTCCCTCTCCATTCCCGAGCTCCCCATACTCCCCGACCTCCGATCACTTCCTCCCTCTCCCTCTGTTCTCCTTCTCTCTCTCCATGTCTCTCCCCTCCCTCTAGCTACCTCAGTCTCCCTATCTCTCTCGCTCGCTCTGTCTCTCCCTCTCTCTCTCAGTCCCCATTCTCTCTCTCTCTCCCTCACTGCTCTCTCACTCCCTCTCTCTCCCTCTCATTTCTCTAACTCTCTCTAACTCACAATTCTCACTCCCTCCCTCTGTGCTTTCTCTTTCTCTCTCTCTCTCTTTCTCTGCCTCCTCTCCCCCTCTCTCTAAAACCTCTCTCTCTCTCTCCTCCTTCCTACGTCTCACTTCAAACACCACTGTTACTTCCCTTGCCGTCGTCACTTCTCTTTCGACAACAGCCAGCCCGCACCCACGAGCCTCCTTGTGCATTCGCACCACACCAAACCCAATTTCAATATTTTACCCCTCACTGTAAACTGCACTGCGCACGCTGCCGGAGCGACGCCGTCGGTCGTCGGCAAACCCCAACACTTCTCAGGCGAACCAGAGAGCACCCCCTAAGCTTCCAGTGCACGCAAAACGACTCCGGGAAAACTCCGACGTGAAATTCGTGTTTCGAACTAGGCTCGCGGGAATCCGGTACGTGGCGTATATCGCGCGTTCGCGACGACGTTGCTGCCCTGCGACCCCGAGACTTCTTCCAGGCAAGTATTCTACTTGCTTACATGCTATTTGTCTAAGTTACAATCGTTAAATACATGAATTATAATGTTACAAGTTTAAACTATTATTGTGCCGTAACTGTTCGATGCTTGTTCGCTTAGGAAAACATTATCAGATTTGACGGAACTCGATGGTGTAGGTTGGCCCGTAGGGCTGTGAGCATAGTGTATGAATTTCGTTGGATAATTTGATAATTTACGACTAAAACAACTGCCCCCAAGTTTAACCGTAAAACTGTAATTCTGTTGCATCTGAAAATCGTTAAATTCACCATAAATCATACACATATTAGAATGGTGAGCTCGAGGGCTCAAATCGAAGCCAACTCGACGAACTTTAACCCTATGCTAGTTTCCAGACATTTCTGTAACTAAACTGTGATGATATTCGGGTCGGAGTGCGACTCTGGACTGCAGTCCAGAGCGACTCCAGTTATTGGTTGCTGTTCCATAATGTGTACCACAAGACTTGCTTAACACTTAGGTTGCGGAACTCCACTGTTTATTGTAGATGAATCTGTTAGCTAGACAACACAATTAATTTCATACTGTTTCGTTACCATTTGTTATTTATTCTGTGATTTAGAAGATCGGGACGCATAACAGTCCCAACAAAATCAGAACTGACATGTTAGTGTTAAATAGATTGTAACTCCTAACGTACAGACGCGATTGAAGATCTGTTTGTGGAGTTGAAAACTTTACTGAAAACCCTAGAATTCATCCAACTGTAGCGTCGCTAAATTATGATCCCAACAGGGGTTAAAATGCGTTGCGAAATGGATTCCTGATTCTGAAACTGGATTTCCAGCCGCGTGCGCTTAAAATGAAACAGTTATAACTAATGATCCTGAAACCCGATTGGCTTGAAACAAAATTCTATGGATAGCTAACTGAACATATTAATTACTACCTGTTTATCATTTCGCCAAATTACATACATATACTTCATGATAAATCGTGCAAGTAATAGACTGTTGTTTTTATGACACCTTAATTGTGCTTTTATACTGTTCATGCATCACATCATACCCATATCATGGTAGTGATAACCTAGTGACATCGTGCATTTACCCAGTGTTAGATTATAGTGTTGATTGTGGCAAGTACGTCAGTATTCGTGTATCCGTGATTAAGTGAAAGTGATACGTACTTGTGCACAATCAGTGTCCCTTTTATTCTATTACATTATCGACGTCTGTGGGATGCGTGTACGTATGACTATAAGTGGTATGGGACACTTATGGAAGCGCTTGCACGGATGTCACAGATAAGGCATCCGACACTGCCATTTATCTTAGGTATTGGTCGGGACATGCTTGATGGAGGTCCTGCCTCCAGTTCTCGCGCAGACTTGTCACGGATCGATTAATATTTAGGGTGATGGTTAGCATTTGATGTAGACCACGGGGTGTGGGGTAGTTTAAGTGTGAGTTCAACAGAATCTCGGGAGTCCCATGCCGGCTTATATTTAGGGAGTTATATGGAGATTTACAGGGTACGTGATATATACACCGTGATACATTCGTTACATGTTGGGCCCGTGGTCCCTTGCCCTTGGGTTCTACCCTTGGGTGGAGGACACTCGCGAGTGGTTGACTCTCACACTTGGACTGACGATAGGCTTATTGACCTGTGCAGTGAGACTTAGAGACTGATAGGGTTACTGTCATTTACACTCCTTCTATACTGTCTTGACATTCGTGACATATTGTTATACTGCTTTATTTTTCCGCTGCATTGATTACTGCACATCCATATTTATACTGTCATTGATTTACTGTTATTCATTTTATTACCACTGTTAGAACTATCACTTGATTATATATATATATATTATTGCTATTGTGTCGCTCTGACGACCTGAGTATGCATGCTCAGTGTGAGGAGAAGATTTAGCTCGAATCAGAACTAGACGTGCATCACAGACTTCCTGACTTGCTACCCCGAGTTACTTTCGTCTGTTCCACTTCAGGTCAGTTTATATTATTGTATCTTTCAGTTACTGCATTTCTCATTACCTGTGCATCGTTTACTGTTTACCATGATAAACTAGAAGCCGAAGTGTGACTACGGCAGGACATTCCTTGACCGTAGGAGCATGGCTGGCCTTGTCTACCCCTCGTATTCCGTATTTTGGGAAGCGGGGCGTGACATGGTTTAGTTGGTATCAAAGCCAGGTTTTGCGTCGATTGGGATTGCGGTTTTCCGTGTAGGGTTTGGCAATCTAAGACATCACTCGGTCTAGATTGTAAACTTGTCATTCTTGATCCATATTCATATCGCGTGTTCAGCTATCCATTCGCTATGGTTTCGGGTGACTTGACAAGGTTACGTGGTTGCAATTGCACTACCATACTCTATTCAAGTGACTTAAAGTCATACAATTGATTCTCCACTTATAATAAATTCAGCATCTCCGATATTTTTGAATCTTTGTCCTATCCATTTTGATTCGTAATCTTGTGACTTATAACATCCTCAAAATTGTTGTTTCAGGATCATGTCTTCCCACGACTCTTCGTCTTTATCCGCTCCCCAGAATCAGACCGTTGAGATCCTGAGTGTACTGCAAGATTTTAAGGAAGCCCAGGAGCGAACAAACGACTTATTAGCTGAAGGGCTGAGAAGACAGGTGAGTCAGACCCCAGCGGGAGTCTCCTATCATAATGGGATCCCTATTAGACGAGGAAAAGAGAAGAAGATGAAGCGTCAACGTAAGCATCAGAAGAATCCTTGCTGTGGATATTGTAAGAGGCCTGGACATCTTCAGAAGGATTGTCGCCGTGCCCAGGGGAAATGTCTGATATGCGGTTCCGACAAACATCTCATCAACGGTTGTCCAGAAAGGAAAGAACTACAAGGAGGAAACTTGTCCACACTCCCCACTTCTACCAAGTGAGGATCATTGCGTAGTTTGAACTACGACCATAAGGCGAACCTAACGCAGGATTCAACTCGCGTAACGAAGATGCAACATTCTGGCAGTCAAAGAAGAATTTTTATGTTTTCCAATTTCAGTATTATGTTGTCATCCTCTTATAAACATTTCTTTCGTTTGAACCTTTGTATCCATCGAACTTTTAGTTGAATGAAATAAAATTTGAACCGTAATATATGCATCTTCCTCTTGTCAATTCCCTTGTTCATATTATTCATTAGCACAACATTCTAATCTTGATACTTTTAAAATTACTGCAACCGCATATCTTCATATACTTCGTACCTTGAGCTTTTTCCTTGATGTATTCCACTGTCTAATCATGACTTCTCTTCTCAGGCCATGGCCCACCCTGGAGCAGCGCCGCATCTAGACGAGGATGCACATTCATGCGTTTCCTTAGATCACACACTGATGAGTTCTGACGATGAGATCGAAGGTCCCCAGGTCGACCTCGGAAACAACGATTCAGAGGACGAAGGAGCAGGCGCCCCAGAGTTTGGCATGATAGCCGATTCTGACGAAGAAGAAGTAGATCCTGAGGAGAACCTGATAGAGGAAGACCCCGATGAAGACCCGATAGAAGAAAATCCAGAAGAAGAGAATCAGATGGAATCGGATCTCGATGAAGAAGCTCCAACCGAGGAAGAAGTACCAGAAGATCAGGACCCTGCTGTGGAAGAACCTCCAATGGCGATGCCCGCGAGGCGCTATGGAAATGGACGTCCCTACCTGAGCGCGCGAGCCTACCGCAACCTGCTGAATCTCCACAACCGTGACTGACGGGATTTCTTTTGATGTTGTCTTTCTGGCCAAATAAAACTGTGTATAGTTTAGGGCCACCCCTCGTCTTTGAGAATGTTTTGTCTAAAATCCTTTGAAATGGAATAAATTGCTGATTTTGCTAATACTTCAATCTTCTTAGTCCACTTGTTGCTTGATTTTTCCTTACGTACAATTATTTTCTCTACTGAGATCTGTTCACTCCTACCCCTTACCTTGTCTTAACACTCACTGAGATTCACTAGCAACACACCCAATGTTTGAAGTCCAC
Source organism: Agapanthus africanus (assembly GCA_030015575.1). Lineage (NCBI taxonomy): Eukaryota > Viridiplantae > Streptophyta > Magnoliopsida > Asparagales > Amaryllidaceae > Agapanthus > Agapanthus africanus. Next base: position 344,053 of record JASDDO010000233.1, read on the forward strand.
CCTTCATCCTTCGTCTACGCCCGTTTGAGATCCTGCCGGAAGGAGGACCTTTCTTATGAAATACCGAGTTCATTAACTTTTTCAAAATTTTGATTCACCTGTTGTACCGACCAGTATCATCCCCATATATATCTTTCCCTTATAGTCCTTTATTGCTTACCCTTATTTTCGGTGCTGACCCGACCTCAATTCTCTTGATCGTCAGCCTAAAGCCGCCACACTCCATCCTTCTGATTGAGCCACATTTCCTTATAATTATTACCCTATCTAGCCATATACCTTTGTGTCCTTCCTTTTACCCTAATTATAATTAGGGACACTGCTATTCAAATTAGTTTTCAGTATTTTGAATTTATCAAAGTGAGTGTGTTATTGATTACCCTGTTTCATGTATTTTAAGTACACTATTATTAATCTCGTCTTCAGTAGCGCAAACTTACACTGCGCATATATTGTTCCATGTTCCTGTTTTCGTTATGTGAGTTTTCTAAGCTGATTCAAAACTATTCGAGCGATACATCATCCTAAAATGTTTTAAACTGCAGACAAATCCTTCACTACTTTATTATCGTTACTTTATTTCTAGTATTATGCTTATGCTACTATTATAAGCGGTTGAGCCTTATCCTTATTATTCTTGTTAATTATTTTGATTTACTTAAATGTGCACATATGTGGGATTCGACTTTTATCGAACACTCTTTGATTATTATTGTTCGCTATTGATATCTATATTCTCGTATACTCGTAGTTGCTCTTATAGTTATTCTTGCTTTATACCTATTTAGACCTACCTTTCGTAGGTTGTTTTTGCTTATATATAAATTTTCAAATTTCTTTGTCCCCGTACTACTAATAAATCCTTGGTGTTAGTGTGTAATCTAATAGTTTCATTTTGTTGGTATAACTTATCGTTTATTTAAATTTCGAGGACGAAATTTTTTATTAAGGGTGGTATGATGTAACACCCAGCCCCTTTTATACCGAAATCTGTTTTGTGTTACTTTAAAATTCTATTTAATTTATTTATAACTTTATTTATTCTATTTATAAATTTTATTTATAAACTTATTTTTAAAACCCCATTTTCTTTTATCCAACCCCAAACCTAGCCCATTCTTTTAAATTAAACTCATTGTTAAACTTTAGTCCATTTCCTTTCCCATTCCATTATAATTCTTTTACTCTTATTTTATTTTAGCCCGAGCCCAATCAATCTTTTCCCCTAAATTTTCCCCTTATATTTTTCTCTAGCCCTGCTCGCTTCCGGCTCACCCTCTTAAATCATTTATTTTTCCCTTCCTTTTGTATTTCCTGGCCCAATCCTTCCTTTTTCTTATCTAATTTTTCCTCAGCCCATCTCCCAAATCCTTCTCCTAATTTAATTTAATTCTTATTTTTATCTCTGGCCCAGGCCCGCTCTTCCCTCAGTTCTTAAAAGGAAATTCATTTTATTATTTAAACGGCCCAGCCCATTTTTCCCCTAAGAATTCTAAAAATTAAATTCTGTTTTCCTTGGCCGGCCCGTTCTACTTCAGTCCAGCACCCGCGCCCGCTTCATTCACAACCCGACCCGCTTCGACCCATCTCCCCCAACGGCTATTTTCCCCTTCTTCCGCGCGCATTTCCTCCGCCCACGCCGCCTCCTTCGCCCACGTCGCCGCTCGTCGCGCGCCTCGCTCGCGAGCGTTACACCCACGACGCCCATCCCCTCGTCTCCCCATCTCTTCTCCCTCACCTCCATCATACCCTCCTCCTCGCTCGCCCCTCCCTCGTTCTTCTCTTCCTCACCCTGCACCGTCATCGGCTAACCCCTTCACTCGCCTCGCCGCCGCCGACGACGTCGACGACTGCAAACTACCCGAGCTCCCTCGCCTTCCTCCACTCTGCACCCATCACCTCCTCACCTCCCTCCAATACCCGACAACCCATCCACCACCGCCGACCCCCTCGTTCTCTCGTCGTCACCACCACCTCCGTCACCACCTACATCTCCCTCTCCATTCCCGAGCTCCCCACACTCCCCGACCTCCGATCACTTCCTCCCTCTCCCTCTGTTCTCCTTCTCTCTCTCCATGTCTCTCCCCTCCCTCTAGCTACCTCAGTCTCCCTATCTCTCTCGCTCGCTCTGTCTCTCCCTCTCTCTCTCAATCCCCATTCTCTCTCTCTCTCCCTCACTGCTCTCTCACTCCCTCTCTCTCCCTCTCATTTCTCTAACTCTCTCTAACTCACAATTCTCACTCCCTCCCTCTGTGCTTTCTCTTTCTCTCTCTCTTTCTTTCTCTGCCTCCTCTCCCCCTCTCTCTAAAACCTCTCTCTCTCTCCTCCTTCCTACGTCTCACTTCAAACACCACTGTTACTTCCCTTGTCGTCGTCACTTCTCTTTCGACAACAGCCAGCCCGCACCCACGAGCCTCCTTGTGCATTCGCACCACACCAAACCCAATTTCAATATTTTACCCCTCACTGTAAACTGCACTGCGCACGCTGCCGGAGCGACGCCGTCGGTCGTCGGCAAACCCCAACACTTCTCAGGCGAACCAGAGAGCACCCCCTAAGCTTCCAGTGCACGCCAAACGACTCCGGGAAAACTCCGACGTGAAATTCGTGTTTCGAACTAGGCTCGCGGGAATCCGGTACGTGGCGTATATCGCGCGTTCGCGACGACGTTGCTGCCCTGCGACCCCGAGACTTCTTCCAGGCAAGTATTCTACTTGCTTACATGCTATTTGTCTAAGTTACAATCGTTAAATACATGAATTATAATGTTACAAGTTTAAACTATTATTGTGCCGTAACTGTTCGATGCTTGTTCGCTTAGGAAAACATTATCAGATTTGACGGAACTCGATGGTGTAGGTTGGCCCGTAGGGCTGTGAGCATAGTGTATGAATTTCGTTGGATAATTTGATAATTTACGACTAAAACAACTGCCCCCAAGTTTAACCGTAAAACTGTAATTCTGTTGCATCTGAAAATCGTTAAATTCACCATAAATCATACACATATTAGAATGGTGAGCTCGAGGGCTCAAATCGAAGCCAACTCGACGAACTTTAACCCTATGCTAGTTTCCAGACATTTCTGTAACTAAACTGTGATGATATTCGGGTCGGAGTGCGACTCTGGACTGCAGTCCAGAGCGACTCCAGTTATTGGTTGCTGTTCCATAATGTGTACCACAAGACTTGCTTAACACTTAGGTTGCGGAACTCCGCTGTTTATTGTAGATGAATCTGTTAGCTAGACAACACAATTAATTTCATACTGTTTCGTTACCATTTGTTATTTATTCTGTGATTTAGAAGATCGGGACGCATAACAGTCCCAACAAAATCAGAACTGACATGTTAGTGTTAAATAGATTGTAACTCCTAACGTACAGACGCGATTGAAGATCCGTTTGTGGCGTTGAAAACTTTACTGAAAACCCTAGAATTCATCCAACTGTAGCGTCGCTAAATTATGATCCCAACAGGGGTTAAAATGCGTTGCGAAATGGATTCCTGATTCTGAAACTGGATTTCCAGCCGTGTGCGCTTAAAATGAAACAGTTATAACTAATGATCCTGAAACCCGATTGGCTTGAAACAAAATTCTATGGATAGCTAACTGAACATATTAATTACTACCTGTTTATCATTTCGCCAAATTACATACATATACTTCATGATAAATCGTGCAAGTAATAGACTGTTGTTTTTATGACACCTTAATTGTGCTTTTATACTGTTCATGCATCACATCATACCCATATCATGGTAGTGATAACCTAGTGACATCGTGCATTTACCCAGTGTTAGATTATAGTGTTGATTGTGGCAAGTACGTCAGTATTCGTGTATCCGTGATTAAGTGAAAGTGATACGTACTTGTGCACAATCAGTGTCCCTTTTATTCTATTACATTGTCGACGTCTGTGGGATGCGTGTACGTATGACTATAAGTGGTATGGGACACTTATGGAAGCGCTTGCACGGATGTCACAGATAAGGCATCCGACACTGCCATTTATCTTAGGTATTGGTCGGGACATGCTTGATGGAGGTCCTGCCTCCAGTTCTCGCGCAGACTTGTCACGGATCGATTAATATTTAGGGTGATGGTTAGCGTTTGATGTAGACCACGGGGTGTGGGGTAGTTTAAGTGTGAGTTCAACAGAATCTCGGGAGTCCCATGCCGGCTTATATTTAGGGAGTTATATGGAGATTTACAGGGTACGTGATATATACACCGTGATACATTCGTTACATGTTGGGCCCGTGGTCCCTTGCCCTTGGGTTCTACCCTTGGGTGGAGGACACTCGCGAGTGGTTGACTCTCACACTTGGACTGACGATAGGCTTATTGACCTGTGCAGTGAGACTTAGAGACTGATAGGGTTACTGTCATTTACACTCCTTCTATACTGTCCTGACATTCGTGACATATTGTTATACTGCTTTATTTTTCCGCTGCATTGATTACTGCACATCCATATTTATACTGTCATTGATTTACTGTTATTCATTTTATTACCACTGTTAGAATTATCACTTGATTATATATATATATTATTGCTATTGTGTCGCTCTGACGACCTGAGTATGCATGCTCAGTGTGAGGAGAAGATTTAGCTCGAATCAGAACTAGACGTGCATCACAGACTTCCTGACTTGCTACCCCGAGTTACTTTCGTCTGTTCCACTTCAGGTCAGTTTATATTATTGTATCTTTCAGTTACTGCATTTCTCATTACCTGTGCATCGTTTACTGTTTACCATGATAAACTAGAAGCCGAAGTGTGACTACGGCAGGACATTCCTTGACCGTAGGAGCATGGCTGGCCTTGTCTACCCCTCGTATTCCGTATTTTGGGAAGCGGGGCGTGACAATCATAGTGCAACATCAACTCCTTATACCGGGAGAGACGAAACCCATCTTATCGTTCACTGCCTCCATGCGACTCGGGACTATACCCAAAATCCATCTGTTTGCATGACTCCTTTAAGCCGTGGTAGGGAGGAAATCAAATCACAGTGGGAACCACATAAGACACTATGACGATCTTGGGTCTACAGACTAACCTGTACCAGTGTCACCAGAGAACTGCTATCTGACGATAGGTATGGTACCATCTAGGAGTTCTCGGCGAGTCCTGTTCGTTGTACCCATTCTCTGATGAGCACCTGTGTACAATTTTTGATGTCAAACACCAATGGTTATGGAATCAACCATCGCCCCCTACAGGGTCAAGAAACGTATACACTAGTCGACTCTGGGATATCGATGCCCTGTTTCGATGTCCCATCGACTAGGAACAATTAAAGGATGTGCTTGTGGACTACACAAGTTCCAGTAGTATGATCCGCATCATAGTACTGATAGTCAAGCAAACATCCTACGGGCTTTATCAACATGTATCAGAGGGACAGTATAATAATACAAGTGTACATGTTAAGATAAAGAGCAACCAAATAGCATACTATCATGTCGAGCAAGAAATTCCTTTATATATATGTTCAAGCATCCACTATATCATACAATAATGACCTCTAGGGCATACATATTCCTAATAATCTCCCACTTGCACTAAAGCTAGTTGTTGTAATATCTCATACCCAACTTCCTAAAAAGTCTCTCAAACTGTATTTGGGGGAGGGCCTTCGTGAGTGGATCCGCTATGTTGTCCTTCGTGTCAACTCTCCTGATCTCGATCTCCCGTCGATCTACTATCTCCTGGATCAGGTGATACCGTCTAAGAATATGTCTGGATCTCTGATGGGACCGGGGTTCCTTTGCCAAAGGCACCGCTATATTGTTATCACAATATAAAGGTATTGGATGCTCAATGGATGGAACCACACCAAGTTCAGCAATGAACTTCTTCATCCAGACAACCTCTTTGGCAGTATCGTTGGCAGCGATGTATTCAGCCTCCATCGTCGAGTCTGCTACGGTATCTTGCTTGGAACTCTTCCAACATACCGCCCCTTCATTGAGGGTAAAGACAAAATCCAAGACCGACTTACTGTCGTCCTTATCACTCTGGAAGCTCGAATCGGTAATGGACTCCATCTGGAGTTCACCGTTACCATACACCAAGAACATTTCTTTAGTTCTTCTCAAGTACTTAAGAATGTTCTCCACAGCTGTCCAGTGGTTTTTCACAGGATCTGATTGATACATACTCACTACACCTAGTGAGTAAGCTACATCCAGTCTGATACATAACATCGCATACATGATAGACCCGACTGCTGAAGTATAGGGTATCCCTTGCATGCGAGCCCTCTCCAAATCAGTCTTGGGAGATATCTCTGTGGAGAGAGTGATTTCTGAGCATGCGGGTAAATTATCATGCTTAGAATCTTTCATACTAAACCTCTTTAGTATGGTGTCAATGTACTTGGATTGGGACAATCGCAATATCTGTTTAGATCCATCCCTATAGATATTTATTCCTAGGATATAGGAGGCATCATCCAGATTTTTCATAGAGAACTTTTGTGATAAGAAGAGCTTGACCGGGTGTAGTATAGGAACATCATTTCCTATCAAGAGTATGTCATCCACGTACAACACGAGAAAGACAACCTTACTCTCTACTATCTTTTTGTATATACATGGTTCATCTATGTTCTTGATGAAGTCAAACTCTTTGATCGCTTCATCAAAATAGATGTTCCAGCTCCGTGATGCCTGTTTTAATCCGTAGATGGATTTAAGCAGCTTGCACACCTTTCTGCTGCTCCCACTGTCTACGAATCCCTCTAGCTGTGTCATGTACACACTCTCTTCTAAATCACCATTTAGAAAAGCGGTCTTGACATCTATCTGCCAAATTTCATAGTCATGGTATGCAGCAATGGCAAGTAGGATCCTGATGGACTTAAGCATAGCGACTGGAGAAAATGTTTCATCATAATCGACACTACGTTGTTGATGAAAACCTTTAGCAACTAGTCTAGCTTTGAAGGTCTCAACCTTTCTATCTACACTAATTTTCTTCTTAAAGATCCACTTGCTCCCAATGGGTTTTACCCTTTCAGGAGAAACTTCCAAAGTCCATACTTTGTTGGTGTACATGAATTCCATCTCAGATCGCATAGCATCCACCCATTTCATAGAGTCCCCACTTGTGATGGTCTGCTCGAAACTAGTTGGGTCATCATCTTTCATGATGCAATCCTCTCTTCCATCGTCTATGAGAAAACCGTAGTATCTTTCGGGTGGATGAGAAACCCTACTAGATCTGCGGAGTGGCTGAGGTTCATCGGGGACTATTGAATCCTCCTGTTCTACCAAATTATCAGTTATAGTTTATGTAGCTGGAACTTCTTCCAGTTCTACCTCATCACCACAAATTTCTTTCACAAGAAATTACTTTTCTAAAAAGGTGGCGTATTGAGAAACAAATACTTTTTGTTTCTCAGTGTGGTAGAAGATATATCCATATGAATCCTTTGGATATCCCATAAATTTGCACAAAACAGGCCCTGCCTCGAGCTTGTCCGGATTTTGCTTTTTAATATAGGCCGGACAACCCCATATCTTAACTCGTTTAAGAGATGGTCTCTTCCCATTCCATATCTCATATGGAGTGGTAGGCACGGATTTGGTCGGAACCTTATTCAATAGGTATGCAGCTGTCTCAAGTGCATAACCCCAAAAGGAAATATGTAACTCAGCAATACTCATCATAGAGCGCACTATATCTAATAGGGTGCGATTTCTTCGCTCCGAAACTCCATTGTGCTGTGGTGTATACGGAGGAGTAAGCTGAGAAAGAATCTCATTCTCTTTAAATAGTCTTGGAATTCCGTGCTCAAGTATTCTCCTCCCCGATCGGATCGAAGGATTTTAATACTTTTACCCATTTGGTTTTCTACTTCGTACTTATATAATCCTTGAATTTCTCAAAAGCTTTAGATTTGTGTTTCAACAAGAACACATGTCCGAATCTTGAGAGATCATTGGTGGATGTAATAAAATACGAGGAACCATTCCTGGCATATGTAGACATAGGATCGCATGCATCACTATGTATTAGTCCCAAGAGTTCAGTAGCTCTTTCTCCGTGTCCAGTAAACGTAGTTTTGGTCATTTTACCTTTGAGACATGACTGGCAAGTTTCATAAGATGTAAATTCAAACGGATTTAAATATCCATTTTTATGCAACTTGGCTAGTCTTGTCGCATTTATATGACCTAGTCTACAATGCAACAAGAAGGTTTCATTCATTTCTGAACTTTTCCTCTTGTGTGTGTTCTGTATATTTAGAACCGTCGTTTGATTTAGAACGTATATACCGTTACACAACGTACCAAACCCAATCAACACTTGATTTAGGAAAATGTTCATAACATTATCTTCCAATGCAAAGTTATATCCTTCTTTATGCAACAAAGAAATTGATATAATATTGCACATCATGTTTGGTACGTAATAATAGTCGTTCAGAATCATTGTATTACCATTTGGTAATACTAGGTGATATTCGCCAACTGCTTTGGCTGCAACAATTGCTCCATTCCCTACTTTTAGAGACATATCACATTTTCCCAGTTCTCTATCTCTTCTTAGCCCATGTAACAAATTATAGACGCGGGATCCTGATCCGGTATCCAATACCCAGGACGTAGAGCAAATTGAGAAACAGTTCTCGGTAACGAACACACCCGAAGAAGATGCATCACCATGCTCTTTCTAAATTCGGGTTGCGTAGGAATCCTGATATTCCCCTATTTCTTTCTCAGACTTATGACAGTCATAATATAGAGCGGAACCAACGTTCCCCAGCTCAGTATAATAAGCGGGTTCGGTCAATACATCCATATTATTATCTTGATTAAGGCGTGTCATGGTCGGTATCTGGATAGAGAGAGAAGAAAACGCTTTAGCGTGCGTTCTTTGCAAAATTAGATTGGTTATTATCTTATCTAATCAGGATGGCTCCCACTGTTTTTATCAAATCTTCCTTCAAAACCTAAAGGGTAAGATTAGCCGGGATTAATTACACTCTACAAGTTCGCCAATCGGTCAGTTAGGCAGGTATTCTGTCATGCCCTGCTTCCCAGTGTACAGGCAGAGGACGCGACGGGTCACGCAACGCATTTACTCAGAAGTAAACACGCTAAGCGTATATAAGCAATATAAAATGAAATTTACACAAGAGACAAGATGTAAATGAACACCAACTTTATTTATTAAACATTCTTTTTACAATACAAAAGAAAAGTAAATACATAGAATGAAAGCGATGCCTAAACAATGGCATAACAGAAATGAAAATATATACAAGTAAACTAGAGCTCTGGGTCGAAGGCTATCTGACCCAAGTCCTCGCTGGTGGGCTCTGTCTCCAGATGGTCCGATCCACCTGACAACATTCCAAGAAAGAAGAAAAGGAATGTCGTCAGCGAACAATCGCTCGGTAAGTCCTAAAGAATAGGTATAAACAGAATAGACAGAAAGAGAATGTGATTTTTAAATTGTATTATATTATTAACGTTGTTGTTTGTAGCTTGGTACAGAAAATGTCAGTGTATACGAGAGAAGTCCCACTATTCCGGAGACTAAGGTATACGGAGCATAAGGAACCATTCAGCCACGGTACAACGGTAATGGATATTCAGGTTAGGTGTATTATGGTTACAGTCTCGTGCCACTTTTAACACCTTCCGTACCAATCTACCCCTTATAAACCCCGCGATGTCTTTATTGTATTGATTGTATTGTTTGTTATATAGATGGATGCCTTGCCGAAACCATGATATCAGTAAATGGATGTAACCGGAGAATCATGTAGATGGAGGTATATTCATGGTTCGGTTCAGTCAAGTTATATATTGGAATAGATTGTACAGATGGATTCATATTGAATTGTTGTATTGTAAGTTTATACTTGAATCGTATTCAAGTCAGATTGATTGGATTGAGACTCAGTCTGAGTCAAACCATTAGAAAAGAAATTGAAGTCCTGAATTAGGTTTTGATGTTATCGGTAACTGCTGCACATGGACGGCAGGATTTGTGTCTTTTTCCGAGACAATTACCGTGTTGATAACACCATTTGTTAGATTGTCTACCTTAAATAGGCAAGCACCCATATCTCCAGCTCTCTGAGGCTCAAGAGACCGGTCCCGCTTAAACCTATGTTTACTAGGGTCCTTATTGTAATTTAACATAACTTGAGGGGGTTTTATGTAAAAATAGTTTTGGCATAATTTCAAAATACACCTCAAGTATTTAATTACCGTATTTAGGGTTTTCATAGATGTATATTTTATGAATGTGAAATTTCTAGTGAGTAGAACTTAATTTCATAATATATGGTATTTTCTTGAAATATTGGAATTGTTTTGTATTTGGATGGTATTTTCATGTAATAGTGATTCTTTTGATTTAGAAAACTTGGAATATTTATATAACTAAAATAGATATTTTGATAATATATATATATATATATTTAATGAAAATAATTTATTTATTTGCTTGTAGAAATCTCATTTTCTAAAGAAAAATGTATAAAAATTCCATCGAGATCGAATGCTCCTTTCGGAAGTCTGCATCTCACTCTACTATGTCCGAGAATATGCGATAATCCGCACCATCCCGAACGGGGTCCCCAAAAGTGGGTTGTAGAGACGCAATTGCAAGGAATTGATTATTACACTTTTTAAAGAAAACGGTTTTGTAAGTTTAGAATATTTATTTGTAAAGTCGTATTTTCCCGTATTCTATTGTCCCAAAATTCATCGTGCTATATCAAAGATGTGTGTTGTGGTAAGGTAAGTCATTACCTTGTGAGTTTATCTAAAAGTATAGTAAGAAATAAGTTATTATGTTGAAACTAAAATATATGGTATTTTTCTGTAAAAGTGCGATAAAAGTTACAAAAATGATTCTTTTACGGTGAAATTGTTTTAATATATTTATTAGTGTTTATTAAACAATATATGAGAGTATGGTATGTTCTGGATTAAGAAAAGTTGAGTTTTGAAGAAAAATTGAATCGGAAGTCGGATTAACTCCGCTTTCGTCGGGTTTTATAATTTGGAAGTTTTAGAATTTGAGATGAGAGGGAAAGAAGGGACTTAATAGCTTTAGAATTATAGAGGAGAGAGAGAGAGAACTACGGAAGGTGTCGGGGCGTTGTTTCGTTGCCGGAAACTCCTTGTATCGTCGCCAGAACTTCGTCGGAGCTTTGCCTTTCGCTAACTCCACTTGTACACAAAAGAGACTTGAAGGTTTTTGAGAGTTTTGGCAGGGAATTGTGAGTGAGGAGGGGTGAAATGAGGTGTGGTATTTATAGGAAAAATTAGGGTTTGGTATGTTAAAGAATGCATTTAAAATATGCATTAAAATTTGATTAAAAGCGGTATTTTAATTCTCTGGTTAATTGCAGAGAAGATAAACAATGTAGGGGGAGTGTGGTAGGCCAAGGGGTTGCAGGGGAAAAAAATGGGAGCATTTCCCACGGTTGGGACCGGCGGTATCGGGGGAAAAGGGGGTTTGGCCGGTTTTTCACCGACGGGGGGGGGGGGGTGCTAGGGTTTGGTACCACGTGTCCTTATCGCTTGGTTTCTTCAGTGCACATGTTTAAATATTTTGTAACTCTTCAGTTTACGTGTTATACACGTGTAGACCTTTGGGTTTCTAAAAAGATTAAAAGAAATTTTAATAAAAAGAATATGTGACTGATGGGATTTGAACTCTCTGCTATGTTTCAGCAGTGCAAAGTCTTACCAATGAGCTACAAGCTCCTTCTTGCTGTTTTAAAGCAAAACAAATACTTATAGCATTCACAGGATTGCAAATACCCCAAGTGTATGTTCCCTTATAAAAATATATATAAATAATAAATAAAAAAACGATGGAAAAATTCCCCATATGGAGCATCACGTGCCCGCACGTGATGCGTCTTGGAGCAAAAATTATATGCATTACGCTTAACAAATAGGTCTGAAATTGAGCCTCACGTGCAGGCACATGGGCATCTATATACAAAGTATATAGGCGCCTTCCTAAAACAAATAACAGGCCAGAAAAGCTCACATGCCAACACGTGATACTTTTCTCTGGGACTGCCGCATATAAGCAAACCGGTCTAATGCTTAATATTCAGGTGCCTCACGTGCCACACGTAAGCGCTCCAAATTTCAGTGTTTAATACTGAGCCACACGTGGGAGCACATAAGCGCCAAACATTTAGCAGTGTTTAACGTTGTGAGGGGCCAACCCTATCCCAAATTAGCTAAGTCTCCTGAGGTCAAAAACCTTTTGACCATCAATCAATAGAGCCCTCCTATACTTATGTCTCCCCAAATCGATCTTAGTTCCAAAGATGACCAATGATCTCCTGACACATGGCATCTAAAACGATGTTCGTTACACCATGATCTCTCCCTTCGATCTGAAGTTCGGTTCAAGGGTATATCTCTCCACACCTCTGATATATGTTGTCGTAATTCTTCAACGATGTCAGAGAAGTGGAGGGTCCCAATAACTAACAGCTCTTGGATATACTCCCAAACCCATGAGCATACCACAACGGACCGTAATGACCTTAAACTAGCTGTGGACCGTAATGTCCTTAAACTAGCCGTGGACCGTAACGTCCTTAAACTAAAACGATAGAGCCCAATGCTCTTTTGTTTGATCAAAAATGATCCCGAACACCCGTTAAGTTGATCTTAGTCCAACATCGGATTAACGTATCCTTAATAAATATTTAAGTCAATCTTAATCTAAAACAAGGTTAATGATCCTTAAATCAGACCAAACCCAAATCTAAGAAAATATGGATTTAGACTAATCCACGCCCTACGGGCGACAACACAAATTAGTCTCCGTATACAATCCACGGGAAACCAAAAATAAAACAAATACACATGACACGAAGTGACCTTCTGGAGCAGGAGAAAGTGGTTATCGCTACGCGGTAATGTAATTAACTGCAGGGGCTTGCGCCTGCAGGGAAGAGCATCACCACAATCAAAAAACCCTCACAACGAGAGGGAATCTGACGAAGTCTGCAACAACAGCCGCATTCGTCCAAACCTCCGATACACGGCGCCATAAGTCAACTTGGCATCTTCGGAGAGGTGGACGGATAAATCCAAATAGCATCTGCCCCTAAATTCAGGCAAAACGTTTGTCTTCCCGGTTTTCGGCGGTAAACAGTGTATTTTCCCGCCGAAATTTTCGGCCAAGAGCTACTTGTTCTCTTACAAAAAAGGGGGAGAATCCTCAAAAAACAGGCATCACGTGTAAAACACATGGGCGCACATATGCAAAGCATATGAGCGCTGAACATAAATAACCAAAAACAAAACAAACACACACGACACGAAGTGACCATCTGGAGAAGGAGAAAGTTGTTACCGTGATGCGGTAGCGTAATTAACTGCAGGGGCTTGCGCCGTAGTGAAGAGCGTCCCCACAATTAAAAACCCCTCAAATGAGGGGGAATTTGACGAAGTCTGCTACAACGGTCGCATCTGTTTAAACTTCCGATACACGGTGCCATAAATCAACTTGGCATTTTCGGAGAGGTGGACAAATAAAACCAAATAGTATCTGCCCCCAAATTCAGGCAAGACGAACCTACGCAGTTCCGTTCCCGTATTTCGGCGAAGAACAGATTCTGGCACGCCCGGTGGGACCTTTTCCTCTTTCCACTCCACACTTCGTGTGTCGTGTTTTTCCACGATCAAATAATCGTGGTATGTATGTTTGTGGTTGCCCTTGGGTGATGGGATACTGAAGCCGGTGTTTCGTCTCTATGAAGAATGGTGTTTGCTTCTACCCTAGCAACTCAGGCTCTGTCATATCTGGTGGAGTCAAGTATGGGCCACTTGCAGCCTCAAATCTCTGCAATCCGGCTCTTCAAGAAATCAACAGGCTTCTCTTTGGGTCGATACTCCCACCCTTGGTGCCTTAACGCCGATGGAGGAAGCCCAGAGGAAATTTGTCTTCCACAGGCTGGTTCCCCAAGCTGCAACTTTGCCGACAGAATCAGTCCTCCAACAACTGGCACCTGCCACGGACCAAGGTCGATGTAGAGGGCAGAATATTTAGGCTCTCAAAGAAAACAGGGGGCAGGCTCGGCAAAATCCTGAAGCTAGTCAAATCCCGACTGTAAGAAACGGTCGACGTCGATATCAACATCATACAAAATGAGCTGGGGGCAGTTCTCCATATGGTCCTGTTTCAACCCTAGTGATGAATGTTGTTGTTCCAACTGGGAACAGCTTCAAATTGTTGTGAAGGGTCAGACAAAGTTCTCCTACAGCAATATTGAAGAAGTCTCCGTAGCCCATGGAGATCCTACAAGAGCAGAAACCAGTTCGCTCCCTGAGACAACTTTCCTCATCTATATATAAGGTGTGGAAGCAGGTGAAGGGGACTCACCCCAAGACGGATCCTGATACAGCGGTTCCTCCCAAAACCAAAGCGGCTTTTTACAACAAGAGGCCCAATAAAGCTCAAGTGCCCGAAGCAAACTCCAAAGGCTAAAACTCCAAACACCCCAAGCCTGGGGGCATGGTAGTTCACATAGTCTATGTGGTGAATTCCAAAGATAAAGTTCGAGCTTCTACTAGTCACCGACCTCAAACTCGGTCCCTGACAAAAGTTCAACTGCAAACGTGAAAAGCTGCAGGAGATGCTTGCTCGGGCGGCAACAAACGCTAATCCACCGCCTAAGGAAAGTTCAGAGGATGCACTCGAAGAAAGAATAGAGAAGGAGTCGGATATTGATTTCCTAAAGCGCGCTCTGAAAAAGGGAGATGCAGAAGCGACAGAAATGTCCACTAAGATGAACCAGATGGCCTTTCTGATTTAGAATATGGCTGGAATGATGGTTCAATCGGAACCGCTGGCAGATGAACTGCCGGTAATCGGTCTTAAAGATAAGGATGACATTTCAAATCCTCTACAAAGCTCATCAATGGCTGAGGAGGAAATGATTCCTAAAAGCAAAGCTGAACGAATGTATCGCTCAGCAAATCGAAGCTCACTACGCTAGTGAGCCGCAAATAGATCAATCAGGATTGGTCGACCGTATCCGATATGGCTCAATCAAATACAGTACCCTCTAAAGTACACATTTTCAACGTGCCACATGTACAAAGGAACTGAGAATTCTTACCGGCACATTGCGCGATTTGAACCCATGTGCGGCAATACTGATATACTTCTCCTCTGACAGTTCATCAGCTGTCTGGCGGGCATTGCCTTCGAATGGTATGCGGAACTCCCAAATGACTCCATGAATACCTTCGACGAAATGGAGATGCCCTCCTGTTAGAGATTCGCTAGTGTGAATAAACGCACTACCGTGACGGCACTGGTCAATGAAAGGGTTAGACCGAATGAGACTTGAGTTCAATATGTTACCCGATGGAGAAATCTCTGGTCGAATACAAGCAACGCATCGATGAATTTGTAGCCATGGGAATGCTTATAGCCACCCTTGACCCAAATTCAAAGGCGTCCTCGTAAATGGTCCTCTTCAAGCTGACAGCCATTGAAGAGCTCATGGATAAAATGACTCGATTGGATCAGCTGAGTCAAGACCCTTCATCATCTGATAAAGATGAATGAAAAGCGGAGGTAAGGTGGTATTTGTCGCCGATGCTCAACAAAAAAAAATGAGCGACTTTGAAACAACATGTCACCAAAATAGCGACGGCGTGGGTACTCGCCCCCGAGGTATACACCGGGGGCATATTTCTCACTGGAGGAAGAATCTCTATGTAAGATGGTCCTTTCTTCTCTAAGAATAGAAAGGATATCAAGGGGCTTACAAACGAGTCCTGCAGTCAAGTGGAATATCCCACTTGAAACACACACACACAAAAAAAATGGTATGTCCACAAGCAAAATGGGCATGGATGAAAACCCGAAAGGGCACCGTGAGTAAAAACAGCAGGACTACCGGCGATGTTTGTGAAAACCCGAAAGGGCGCAGACTCGTTAAAAAAAACGGTACGTCCGCAAGCAAAATGGGCACGGATGAAAATCCGAAAGGGCTTCGTGAGTAAAAACAGCAGGGCTACCGGCGAGTCTGTGAAAACCCGAAAGGGCGCAAACTCGTAAAAAATTCATGCACACTGGTAAGGTCCTCTCGACCTTGTAAGGAAAAAATACCTGCGTGAGATCCTTACGACTCACAAGGGAGCAACACACTTAGGAATCCTCACGATTCCTAAGGAGAAAATGCACCTACGAGATCCTCACGATTCGTAGGGAGAAACACCTTTATGAGACCCTTACGGCTCATAAAGTCAAAAGCTTTAGTCGATAGGATCCTAACCCTGATTGCTAAGCCACCTTTGTTCGACATCGACAGAGGCAAATGATGATTCGCTTTTGCCAATGTCCCAGTGGTAGCGATGCTGATGCCTAAATCGGTATCAAATTCCAAGCCCTTTCACGGCAAATGATGATTCGCTCCTGGCAATATTCCAGTCTCAGCGATGCTGATGCTAAGATTGGCACCAGATTCCAAGTTCCACACCTGCGATAAAAATCAGCGAGCCAAAAATGCATATGAAATAACCGAAATGATAGGGCAACTTGCAACAAAATCATCAAGTAAAATATATGCATACAAAATAGCCGAAATGATTGGGCAACTTGCAATAAAAAACAGCGAGTAAAAAAGAAAAAATATTGCCGAAATGATCGGGCACCGTGAAAAATAGCCGAAATGATTGGGCAATCGCGACTTTCGCGATATAAAAAGCTGAAATGATAGAGCATCGCGGAAAGAAATATATAAAAAATGAAAAATGAAATGAAATGAAACTTTTTGCCCTACAAGTGAGATCACATCGATCCCTGTATACAATCCAGGGACACAAACAAAGAGGGAACCATATCATCCCACCAGGCTCCGTCAGAAAGAGAGCCAAGTCTCGATGGCAACATCTGCAACCTAGATATCAACAATGGCGTTTCGTCTCGTTACAGCAAACGCAACGTCAGCAAAGTGGAGCCACGGCAAAGTCCCTAGTTCCAAATCTCGACAGTTCACAGGCAACCTAGAGACCCCCTCGATATTCATCTCGTTACAAAAGACGCAACATCAGCAAAGCGGAGCCACGGCAAAATCCCTAGTTCCAAATCTCGACGGTTCACAGATATCCTAGAGACCACCTCGACATTCGTCTCGTTACAGCAGACGGAACGTCAGCAAAGCAGAGCCACGGCAAAGTCCCTAGTTCCAAATCTCGATGGTTCACAGACAACATAGAGACCACTTCGACATTCGTCTCGTTACAGCAGACGCAACGTCAGCAAAGCGGAGCCACGTCAAAGTCCCTAGTTCCAAATCTCGACGGTTCACAGATAACCTAAAGACCACTTCGACATTCATCTCGTTACAGCAGACGCAACGTCAGCAAAGCGGAGCCACGACAAAGTGCCTAGTTCCAAATCTCGACGGTTTACAGACAACTTAGAGACCACCTCGACATTCGTCTCGTTACAACAGACGCAACGTCAGCAAAGCGGAGCCACGGCAAAGTCCCTAGTTCCAAATCTCGACGGTTCACAGAAAACCTAGAGACCACCTCGACATTCGTCTCGTTACAGCAGACGCAACGTCGGCAAAGTGGAGCCACGGCAAAGTCCCTAGTTCCAAATCTCGACGGTTCACAGACAACCTCGACATTCGTCTCATTACAGCAGACGCAACGTCAGCAAAGCGAAGCAAAGGAAAATCCCTAGCTTCACGGTCTTGACGGCAACTCAAATAAAACCTGAAAGACTATCGAAGATCATCCCACACCAGCGCGGAGTGGTTATGATTCATCGGGCTCCCAAACTGAGCCTAACCTCAAGTAAAAAGCGACATGGAATATCCCTAACGCTTGCTCTTTCGACCGTAATACTACCTGGAAGATTGCTTGAAGACGTCTTGTCTAGCCCCCGAAGGGATCAGAGACACAAAAGTCGCGAGGCTACTCGAACAGCAAAATTGCCTATCGAGGAATACATCAGCTAATATGACGGTACGACGGACAAAACCCTAGTACCACAGACCCTAACGGACCTCTGTCGTAAAGAGCAGAGGTTAACTGTGACGTTAGGACATCCTTGCGATAACTTCTCGATTCGTCTCGACTCATAAGGAAATTAGTGTCCTTACGAGAACTTCTCGATTCGTCTCGACTCGTAGGGAAAAGCCTTAGGCATAGGGGATAAGGACCTGTTTCCTAAGCACTGGAGCCCTGCAAGTCGGTCCAAGATGGACTATTGCATACCATTCACGGGTCACACTCTCCAAAGTCGAATCTTGACAAGGAGGGAAACAACCACCTACAAGTCCTCTCGACTTGTAAGTGGGAAAATTCTCTTGTGAGATCCTTACGACTCTCAAGAGAAAACACACACTTAGGAGTCCTCACGACTCCTAGGGAGAAAATACACCTACGGAATCCTCTCGACTCGTAAGGAGAAAAGTCTTTATGAGACCCTCACAGCTCATAAAGTTGAAAAGTCTTAGGTGGCAGATATGAACCTGTTTCCTAAGTCATCACTGCTCTGCAAGGAGGTCAAGATGGACTATCCACGGGCCACACTCTCCCAAGTCGAATATCGACATGGGGGAAACAACCACTTACGAGTTCTCTCGACTGGTAAGGGAGAAAATTCTCTTGTGAGATCCTTACGATTCTCAAGAGAAAATGCACTTAGGAATCCTCACAATTCCTATGGAGAAAATACACCTACGAGGCGCTCTCGACTTGTAGGGAGAAAAAACCTTCTTGAGACTCTTACGGCTCATGAAGATGAAAAAAAGTCTTAGGCTACAAGGACTTTAAACTTGTCCCCTAAGCCGTCAATTCTATTGCCATGCATAACTCGGCACTACTTCACCCACGTACATGCTTACGTGGGTAAAGTAGTAGGGAGCATTTGTTCCCGCCAAAATTTTCGGCCAAGAGCTACTTGTTCTCTTACAAAAAAGGAGGAGAATCCTCAAAAAACAGGCATCACGTGTAAAACACGTGGGCGCACATATGCAAAGCATATGAGCGCTGAACATAAATAACCAAAAACAAAACAAACACACACGACACGAATTGACCATCTGGAGAAGGAGAAAGTTGTTACCGCGATGCGGTAGCGTAATTAACTGCAGGGGCTTGCGCCTGCAGGGAAGAGCGTCCCCACAATCAAAAACCCCTCAAATGAGAGGGAATCTGACGAAGTCTGCTACAACGGCTGCATCTGTCTAAACCTCCGATACACGGTGCCATAAATCAACTTGGTATCTTCGGAGAGGTGGACAGATAAAACCAAATAGCATCTGCCCCCAAATTCAGGCAAAACGAACCTACGCAGTTCCGTTCCCATATTTCGGCGGAGAACAGATTCAATGTACATTAACTTTTAAACAACTTTCTGTTCATTGAAATTGGAGTTGTTACATATTCGTACTCCGAGGGATTCTCCCCATGCTTTCGCATGGAACTAATTAAATAATTTCATTTCCGCAGGGGCATAACCCCGTTAACACCTTTCTTAGACACCTACTGGATCTGCTAATTGTAAAGTGGAAAACTCTCTCAGGAGTAACTCTTACTCGCAGTGGGTATCGGGATCCAACTATCTCATAGAAGGTATGAAATCTTATTGCAAATTTCAACACTTGAAATTCCCAATATCTATTTTTACCCCTAGCAACTTATGACCTTAACTATGGTCAACAAATCATAAGCGCTAGTCAAGTTCAACCCGTCATTTCGTGATTGAATTAAACCCACCCGCACGACCCTTAATTATGGTCAACAAGGCTGTACGACTACCCTAATCCAATCGCGTTATATGCGGTAGATAAGCACTAATCAGCTACCGCACATTACGTCTTGACTATGGTCAACAAACAGGGCACGAATACTAAATAGTCCTTATCTAAAATAACGGAGGGCTACGAATGGTTTTATAGAAAACCTTTAACGTGATGAAATTGACATCGTTGTAGAATCTAGTGATTTGAAAAGGAGTGGTTTTTGTAGCATTTGCTAGTTTTGCTAAAGAGGTCACTTCCGGTGAAGGGATCTCAGCTCTTTTCTCATCGAATGAGGTGCTGGATATTCATCAAGGAATACCACCATGCAAAGAAAGAACTAGAGAATCTATCAAAACAAAGCCGAGTGGGTTGTAACATTTACTAGTTTTGCTAAAGAGGTCACTTCCGGTGAAGGGATCTCGGCTCTTTCCTCATCGAATGAGGTGCTGGATATTCATCAAGGAATACCTTTGTTTTAAAATTTTGATTCTACAACATTTTTTGGTTTCTTTTCTTTCCATTAATCTCATTAATGAAGTCCCATCATTTATGTTTTCCTAAACATCACAGAAAAGAAACGAAAATAGAACGTACGCTTATGCCATCCGCATTCGCCATGGGGCCCCGTCATGCATCATTAGGTTATTTAACTAACGGCAGAGCGGGGGCTGGACTAGCGCGGGTGCAAAACATAAGCAACGTTTATATATATAGCATTCGTCTCACGCAGTTATATGATCACATCACAGAACTCAAGTAGCAGAAGCAAACACGTGAAATATTGGATATATAAGGAGGTCCGTGTTTTAAATTTAGCTAGTAATGAAAAACACGGATTCCATGGTCGTGATGAATAGACTAACCCACATCCTTAGACCCCTACGAGAGCGGTAAGCAACCCTGCCAAATCTAGAGTTAGGAGACCCGGTCTCGACTTCTCGAGATGGCCTCCCACTGGACTCTAGAACCCGGTTACTTGTGCTCCTCGCCTTGGGTATATCCTAATGCGGAAAAGTAAATAATATACATCAATGGTGACATCATCCTCAACCCGGAAGTGTCCCAATAAAAGAATATTACATACAATTTACATGAATGAAAATTGAAAAACTCTCATCTCACGCAAAAACCCCGGCTATTCAATCACGACGATCCAATATAACATATCACAGCAACATATAATATTACATGTCATCAACGTAAGTAAATATGCATATCCCAAATGTCGTTAACATATAGCAATAAGATCGGGGATACCCTACATATTACACTTACGGCCGCAGAAAAGAAATGAAAACTATAATAATTAGAATCCGCATATTCCGTAGACATCATAAACCTGGAATATCTCATATTCCGAACTTCATGCTTAACCGTATAAACCTCGCACTTTAGTCTCAACTTGAAAACACTTTTCAATAACTTATTCGGGTAATTCAATAAGATTCCCGACTACTTGATCGGATGCTCGTTGGGAACCTTAGTAGATGCCGTCGACGAAGTGCACTTAGGCAGAACACCATGGCCGCGAGCACCCTAGTGGATGCTTTTGGCAACGGGGCTCTCCTAAAGTCACTTGGTCGGGACTATGTGGCGTGGCTATCTAGTAATGTTATCCGGCGAGTATTCGCGTACTAAACAAGATTGCGACGGAGTTTTGATCCGAATTAAAAATCTGTGGCAATCGATCAATAGAGACTAAAGTACTAGATTTACAATTAGCAAACTAGTTTTCATAAAACTAATTAAATGTGGATTCCAAATATTGTATCATATATCAATACTTAAACCCGAAACGATGTTAAAATTGCGACTACGAAACACTCTGAATTGCCCTAACAGAAAGACAACATCATATGCAATCTTGGCTAAATCAAACATTACCTGAAACCCCAAAACCATCACATCAGAACACCAAACAAACTCGAGGTCAAATGGGTGAAGGGGGCCGGCCAGGCCGGCCAAATGCAAGTTTTCTCCTGTTCAATTTTGGAGTTTTGGCCTCGAATTTCTCTGGTGTTCTAGTTACATCACATGTAACATTCTGAACTTGTTTAAAAAAATTTCAGAGACCGTTTAAAAATTTACAGAAACTTGGTTTTCGGGTTTGCATGCTTCGGAGTTTTTTCGGTTTCGCAATTCTACTAACATCGTCTAATCTCTACCTTGGTTCTGATACCATGAAAGTGTTTCCTAGCACCATCACAAGGTTTGAACCGGCATCAAGCATGCAATTTTAAAAATTTCTTGATGCTAACCTACACTCCCCAAGAATCTAACTAGAGTATTAGGGTTTATATGAACATATAGCAAGTTCTATACCAAGAGATGGAGACTACAACCTTTGTAGACCAAGTCTTTTTCTTCTAAAGCTCTGGGTTGTAGTCCCTATGACTCCTCATAGCTCCACTTGAAGAAGTGCACGAATTTGCTTTGCGATCTTCGTGTCGAAGATGATCCACCCGAAATTTCTCTAAGTCAAGCTACCTCTTCACTAATCTCCTATTAGTGAAGTAAACAATCTAGTCTAAAGTGCTAATCTGGAATAGGTTGATGAAGTTGGGTTTTAGCTCACTAAGAAAAATTCTAAAGCCCTAGGATTCACAACACATGTGATGGTTAGGACTTTAAGCAAGAGGAAGAAGAAGGAAAATGGAGAGAGCTAAGGAAATGAGCTCAAGAAAAATACTCGAGTGAAGAAGGGCTCTCTTGAATCAACTTACTTATTGAAGCATGCATTAAAAAACAATACATACATACATACATACATACATACATATATATATATATATATATATATATATTATGAAGCATGGTTGGATTTTCTATTTTGAGAAAATAGAAATAAGAGGTGGAAAATGGGAGATATTTATGGTATGGTGAGGCATGGCTTTTTTCTTTTGTTTATTCATTTATTTACACTATAGATGCATGGTGCAATATATTCATATATTAATATATATATATATATATATATATATATATATATATATATATATATATATATATATATTAAGAGAAGAAAATAATTAGTGAGCAATAATATTAGTTAATATATAATTATATCAAATATAATATATATCACATTATTAAATCAACACTTGATTCAATAATCCGGTTATATCATATATAACCGACTAATATCATTTATTTGCAGATTAGAATATGGTATCACATTCTCGTATTTAGACAGGTCCCCGCATATATCATTATATGTGCCCTACTTCGTTTCGCTTGAACTATGAAAACTCTGTGTGGAACTCTAAAGACTCGTCAATACGCCAGCAGTAGGTAATGATCATATCAGTTACCTACAAGCCGTCAGCGGTACTAGCTGGACATAACGGTTACCTATGTATTGAGCGATTAGAAGATCAACAAGCAAGCTTGTCCAAACTCCCATGAAGCCTATAAGTAACACTTATCGTACAGTCCGGTTTTTTCATCTGATATGTCGTATATCGAATTTAGGGGTGGAATCGTCAGATTCCAGTAACTTGATAAGTCATACCGATGTGTGGCTCATAACGGTTTGAGAAACTACTGATAACACTTATCAGTAAATCTCATCAGCCCTGGTCAGTGACTTACTGTTATATCCAATCGAGCATAGCGCAACATCAACTCCCTATACCGGGAAAGACGAAACCCCTCCTATCGTTCACAGCATCCATGTGACTCGGGACTGTACCTAAAATCCATCTATTTGCACGACTACTTTGAGCCGTGGTAGGGAGGAAATCAAAGCACAGTGGGAACCACACAGGACACTATGACGATCTCGGGTCTACAGACTAACCTGTACCAGTTTCACCAGAGAACTGCTATCTGACAATAGGTATGGTACCATCTAGGAGTTCTCGGCGAGTCCTGTTCAGTGTACCCATTCTCTAATGAGCATTTGTGTACAATCTTTGATGTCAAACACCAATGGTTATGGAATCAACCATCGCCCCTACAGGGTTAAGAAACTTACACACTAGTCTACTCTGGAATATCGATGCCCTGTCTCAATATCCCCTCGACTAGGAACAATTAAAGGATGTGCTTGTGGACTACACAAGTCCCAGTAGTATGATCCGCATCATAGTCCTGGTAGTCAAGCAAACATCCTAAGGGTTTTATCAACATGTATCAGAGAGACAGTATAATAATACAAGTGTATATATTAAGATAAAGAGCAACCGGATAGTATACTATCATGTCGAGCAAGAAAGTCCTCTATATATATGTCCAAGCATCCACTATATCATGCAATAATGGCCTCTAGGGCATACATATTCCTAACAGGAGATGCATGTGGAGCCGCAGCCGAAGTAGCCTGTCGCATCTGTTAAATTTTGTGTGTAATAAACGATTAAGAACGGTGTATTAGATTTTAGTCGAATTCGTATCATTATCAGGTTATTGCGAAACCCCAATCTAAGAATACTTAGGGACTTAGGACTCGTTTTGGTATCTAGTTTGGAAAACCGTAGTTTATTTTAATTAGATAGTTTTATATAAGTATGATTAATCAAAGCTAAGTCTACAACCAAATAAGCTCAGGCTACTAATATTGCATATGTTACTATTTATAATGTGATATAATATTTTACTATTAAGTAGTATACTTACCAACATCTTCTTCAACTCCTCGACGGTGGTCTTCAAGACGGCAATATCATGCTCTAGACGTTGCTCACGGGGGATAGGGGAAGTAACCGCCGGAGTGGAGTCCAATCTCATATGGGCCCTGCTAGGACCCAGTCCCCGGCCTCTCTCCTAATCTCCATGGTGCCCTCTCTGTGCGGCATTTAGGACTGGGGTTAGTAGTATCGGATCGGTCTGTCCAGTAAAATCGATCTCCGATGCCTCCGCCTGCTCCACCACCCGCTCCTACACCCACATTAACCATTAAAATATAAGTATATCATTTAAATTTGAACTTTTCAAAACAAAAATTTCAAACCTTTTAGAATAAATATTAACACTTACGCAATACTCCTGGGTAGCAGTGTCGAGGAATCGAAGCTCGTCCATGGCGGGATCTGTCGAGGTGCTGTGGACGGCAAGATACGCGGTCAGCACGCTATGTGTACCACCCTACGCCAAGGTCTGAGCTCTCTACAATTCGCTAAAAATTTACATATATTATAAACTAACTCTTAATATTACATTATAACAAAATAGATCTATTGTAATTTACCGATACCTCCATAGCACGAGTAATGTTTCTCGAGCCACCTGTATAAATGGGGCGACCCTTCTTCGATGACTTCCTATTCTCCTTATTTTGATCGGCATGTTTCTGCACAACACATTCAGATTTAGTTTTCTAATTAATCAGCACAAAAAAATAAATTATATACCAAACAATGAATTACATTTAAATTACAAACCTGTTTGCGCTGAGAGTCGAAATATTGGCACAAGTGTAACAACCCTAAACTTTCTGTACAATTTTTTTCAAAAATACAGAAAGGGGTACTTGAGTCTGAGCACAAGTTATAAATTTGTTCTGCTTTTTAATAGCAAGAAGGAGGTTGTAGCTCACTGGTAAGACCTTGCACTGCTGAACCAAAGCACCAGAGTTCAAATCCCATTAGCCACATTATTTTTTAATTAATTTTCTTTTAAATTTTTATAATCCCAAAAGCGTACACGTGCATAACTCGTAAAAACCAAAAGTCACATATAAAACAAACTGGCCCACGGGGTAGGCAAAGCGACAAGGGACACGTGACGGCGAGGCGGACCCCGACTCACCTGAATCGGGCCGGCGACTCGGTGGGCCGGAGCCAAATCCGAGTTCTTTTCTGGAAATTTGTGTCTTTTGATCTACCCCATAACCCTATATAGTTTAATTACCCTGCACATTTCCAGAGATTTTAAAATACAATTAAAACCTAATTAAAATCTTTTTAATGCATAATTTTTAATACATTTCTATCAAACCCTAACCCTAATATTTTCCTATAAATACCACTCCAATCCACACACCCCTCACTCACAAACTCTGTCCAAACTTTCAATAAAAATCTCTAGAACTTTTGTGTACACGTGGAGTTAGCGAAGGGCGAAACTCCGGCGAACTTTCGATGACGACCCTAGGAGCTTCCGGCGACGAAACAACGCACCGGCACCACCTTTCACACCCTCTTTCTCTTCTCTAACCTAAAAACAAGTAAGTCCCTCCTCCCTCTTCTCTTTTCTATTCTTAAAACGTGTATTTCTAAAACCCGACGGAAGCGGAGTTAATCCGACTTCCGATTCGTTTTTTCTTAAAAAATCCATCTTTTCTTAAATACAAACATACCAAACCCTCACATCTTGACTATTAAATATTAACAAAACATCATGAACAAGTTTCATAGCAAATATTTCATATTGTAATTTTTATCGTACTTTTTCAGTAAAATACCATGTAGTTTAGTTTCGACATTAAATATCATAATTCCTTACTATACCTTTAAATAGATCATGAGGTAATGACCTATCTCATCACAACACTCATATGCAATATAACACGATACCTTTCGGGAACATAGAATATGGGAACATGCAATTTTACACATAAATATCTTTTACTATTAAAACCTTTTTCTACAAGATTATGTATTTTAAACAAATCTTTGCAAAGCGCCGCTACAACCTATTATCGCACATCCTCGGGCTTAGTAGTGCGAGATGCAAACCTCCGAAAGGAGCATTCGGTCTCGAAAGATTTAAAAATACAAATATCTTAAGAAAATGAGATTTCTAGAAAAATAATAAATTAAAATTATTTTATATATATATATATATATATAATTTTTTCGATATAGAACACTCATATCGAGAAAATGATTTAAACCATTTACTAGAATAAATAAAGGACACCCTGCCTTTTATTATCCAATGCCGAATTGACGACCTTTGTATAAAAAAAAAGAATTTTTGGATTTGAATAAAAAAATTAAATAAAATGAAAATTGAAAATATATATATTTTCAATTAAATAAAGAACAAATAAAGAAACAACTTTGCTGACAATTATAGATTTTTGTTTGGTCAGAAGAGTCCTCCCAATATTCTGGTCTTGTATCGGTTTTGATATGTTTGAATACAAACAGAAATAGAGAGGATATGCTCATTACATTAAAAAAGGATATGAGGAATGCTCATCAAATAAAAAATGGAGTGTGAGCGCCAAATGAATCGAAAGATTCATGTTTGGTTCGGGAAGAGATCATGGAAGTTTTGAAATTAATGGTAAGATAATCTACTTTCATTAAATGATTTATTAGATAATCGAAAACAGAGAATTTTGAGTACTATTCGTAATTCTGAAGAATTACGTAGAGAGACCATTGAGCAGCTCGAAAGAGCCCGGGCTCGTTTACGTAAAGTGGAAATGGAAGCAGATGGGTATCGAATGAATGGATACTCTGAGATAGAACGAGAAAAGGTCAATTTGATTAATGCTACTTCTTATAGTTTGGAACAATTAGAAAATTACAAAAATGAAACCCTTCATTTTGAACAACAAAGAGCGATTAATCAGGTCCGTCAACAAGTTTTCCAACAAGCCTTACATGGAGCTCTAGGAACTCTCAATAGTTGTTTGAATAACGAGTTACATTTCCGTACCATTAGTGCTAATATTGGAATCCTCGGGGCCGTGGAAGAAATAACTGATTAGCCCTTCTACTACTTTAGTTTAGAGTTTAGGCATTATTTTTTCCCTTTGTTTCAGAAAAAGAAAAAAGAGACACCAATGGTAACTCTTCGAGCTGACGAAATTAGTAATATTATTCGTGAACGTATTGAACAATATAATAGAGAAGTAAAGATTGTGAATACCGATACCGTACTTCAAGTAGGCGAAGGCATTGCTCGCATTCATGGTCTTGATGAAGTAATGGTAGGTGAATTAGTAGAATTTGAAGAAGGTACAATAGGCATTGCTCTCAATTTGGAATCAAATAATGTCGGCGTTGTATTAATGGGCGATGGTTTAATGATACAAGAGGGAAGTTCTGTAAAATCAACAGGAAGAATTGCTCAGATACCCATGAGCGAGGCTTATTTGGGTCGTGTTATAAATGCTCTGGCTAAACCTATTGATGGGAGAGGTGAAATTTCCGCTTCTGAATCTCGGTTAATTGAATCTCCTGCTATATATATATATACACACCATCAAAGTATCTATTTTTGATATAGTATAAATATTCCAACTTTTCTAAATAAAAAAGAACCACTTTACATGAAAATACCATGCAATTTTATACAAGTTCAATACTTTACAATTAAATACCATATATTATGAAAGTAGATTTTATTCACTAGAAATGTCACATATATAAAATCTATATCTATGAAAACTCTAAAGATGATAATAAAATACTTGAGGTGTATTTTGAAAATTATACAAATTTTTTTACATAAAACCCCCTCAAGTTTTATAATTTACAATAAGGACCCTAGTAAATATAGGTTTAAGCAAGACCAGTCTCTTGAGCCTCAGGGAGCCGGAGATATGGGTGCTTGCCTATTTAAGGTAGACAACTTAACAAACGGTGTTATCAACACGGTAACCGTCTTTGAAAAAGACACAAATCCTGCCGCCCATATGCAGCGGTTACGGATAACACCAAAACTTAATTCAGGATTTCAATTTCTTTTCTAATTGTCTAACTCAGACCGAGTCTCATTATAAATAATCTGACCTGAATATAATTCAAGTACAAACTACAATTCAATATGAATCCATGAATCCATATATTCAATCTGTTCAATCTATTCAATCTGTATTGACTGAACCGGACCATGGATATACATCCATCTACATGATTCTCCGGTTACATCCATTTACTGATATCATGGTTTCGACAAGTCATCCATCTGTACAATCTATAATGCAAGACAATACAATTTACAATACAATACAAACAATACAATCAAGATATCGCGGGGTTTAAGGGGCAGATTGGTACGGAAGGTGTTAGAAGTGGCACGAGACTGCAAGATTTAAGACACCTAACCTGTATTCCATTGCTGTTGTACCGTGGTATAAACGGTTCCTTATACATTCCGTTCACCTTAGTCTCTGGTCTATTGAGACTCCTCTCGTATACACTGGCATCCTTCTGTACCAAGGTACAAACAACAACGTTAACAATATAATACAACTTTAAAAGTTACACTCTCTCTGTCTATTTTATTTCTCCCTTATCTTTAGGACTTACCGAGCAATTGTTTGCTGACGACATTCCTTCTCTTTCTTATTTGGAATGCTGTCAGGTGATTCGAACCTTCAGGAGATCGAACCCACCAGCGAGGACTTAGATCAGCTAGCCTACGACCCAGAGCTTTAGATTTATTGTACACATTTTATTTCAGTACTTTCCATTTCTGTTATGCTACCGTTTAGGCATTGTTCTCATTCAGATGTATTTACTTTTCCATGTACTGTAAAAGAATATTAATAAATAAAGTTGTTGTTCATTACATTTGTCTCTTGTGTATATTTCTTTTATATTGCTTAGTTACGCTTAGCGTATTTACTTCTGAGTAAATACATAGCGGCCAGTCGCGTCCCCTTCGCCGTATACCGGGAAGCGGGGCGTGACAGGTTTTGTTGGTGACCCATGTAGGTCAGAGCTGTATGGAACCTTACTATACAGTTCAGTTCTGCGTGGACAGCTAAGCAATATAACACAAAAACCAGCAACTAAAAACATTCTTTACAATTCATGTTCCTTGAATCTTACAATTTCATATAGTTTGAATCTGTCCTAACCTAAATTTTTCATTCAAGCTTATGAATTTCCCGAACAACACCAGCACCAATCTCAACAACACACCTCCACCACTACCACTCACACCTGCCGTCCTTGCTCCGATCAATAAGCAAACGGTTCTGGTTGAGGCAATCTGTATCCTCCTTGAATGACAGCAGCAGCAGACTGCTCTTTTAATGAACCGTCTCGAGGCAGAAGTACCTGGAGTGAAGCAATTCAGGGCTTTGCACCCCAAACAGTTTGCAGGAAAAGAGAGCCCTCTGGAAGCGGAGGAATGAGCTCAGAGTATCGAAGATGATCTGGCAGCAGCACAAGTGCCAGAGATAGCTTGGGTCCGTGTTGCAAAATTACAACTCACAGACAATGCACGGGTTTGGTGGAAGGCGGAAGAAAGCCATCTTGATCAACCCATCGAATGGAAGACTTTCCGCGACATGTTCGACGCAAAGTACTTCCCTGAGACTGCCAGGTTCGATTTGGAATAGCAGTTCATCCATCTGCAATAAGGTTCAATGTGGACCAAGTCAGTAGATGAATATGATGCTGAGTTCACCATGCTCGGTCAGTAAGATATGTCTCACTAATTCGATTTTTCAATATATCATATACTACACAGCTAACACTAGACCGTAACAGGTTTGCGGCCCATCTCATACCGACTGCTGAGATCAGAGCTAGAAGATTTCAGCAAAGGCTGGACCTGGAAATCCAAGCCGCATTAGCTACAGGGGATTTCCCAACCCATGATTTGGCTTTGAAGGCTGCCTGAAGATACGAGGCAGTAGTAAAGAGAAAGGGCAGACCTCAATCTGCCGGAGTGAAGCGCCCTGCCAATCAGATGGCAGAAGGAGCCTGTTCAAGGCCAACTGTTGAACTCAGAAGACTGGAAGAAGCCAATAATCAGTCGAGTCCCGAATTTTGCTTTTATTGCAAGAGGGCTGGACATTTGGTGAAGGACTGTAGGTGCGCAAAAGGCTTGTGCCTAGTTTGTGGTGCATCCAATCACAGAATTGAAACCTGTCTTTATAGATACAACTCAGCTCACACACCCACCAACTACCCGCAGCGGCAAGCTATCCAGGCTCCTGCAACTCGTCATGCACTCCCAGCACCACCTCCACGTGGATCTCCTGCACAGCTAAATCGCCAATTTCATCAGGCACTGAGGAACATGCCTCGAGAACAGAGGAATGTGCCTCCAGCTAGGAGAAACGTGCCACGGCGACAGGCTTACACCTTAGCAGCCGTAAAAGCTGAGATAGTTGACCAAGATAACACTAGTAAGTCTCTTTCACATTTTTAAAACCCTTGTATCACTTTGTTATTTTTCATACACTATCAGTACTTCAGTCACCAAACTTTTCTTGAATCTGTTACACTTTCCTTTTACAAATTTTGAGGACGAAATTTTTATAAGGAGGGTAGAATGTAACAACCTAAACTTTCTGTACAAATTTTTTTCAAAAATACAGAAAGGGGTACTTGAGTCTGAGCACAAGTTATAAATTTGTTTTGCTTTTTAATAGCAAGAAGGAGCTTGTAGCTCACTGGTAAGACCTTGCACTGCTGAACCAAAGCACCAGAGTTCAAATCCTATTAGTCACATTATTTTTTAATTAATTTTCTTTTAAATTTTTAGAAGCCTAAGAGCCTACACGTACATAACTCATAAAAACCAAAAGTCACATATAAAACAAACTGACCCAAGGGGTAGGGAAAGCGACAAGGGACACGTGACGGCGAGGCGGACCCCGACTCACCTGAATCGGGCCGGTGACTCGGTGGGATCGGCCGGCGCCGCCGGCCGACTCAGAGCCAAATCCGAGTTTTCTTCTGGAAATTTGTGTCTTTTGATCTACCCCATAACCCTGTATAGTTTAATTACCCCGCACATTTCCAGAGACTTTAAAATACAATTAAAACCTAATTAAAATCTTTTTAATGCATAATTTTTAATACATTTCTATCAAACCCTAACCCTAATCTTTTCTTATAAATACCACTCCAATCTACACACCCCTCACTCACAAACTCTGTCCAAACTCTCAAGAAAAATCACTAGAACTTTTGTGTACAATTGGAGTTAGCGAAGGGCGAAGCTCCGGCAAACTTCCGACGATGACCCTAGGAGCTTCCGGTGACGAAACGACGCACCGGCACCACCTTCCACACCCTCTTCCTTTTCTCTAACCTAAAAACAAGTAAGTCCCTCCTCCCTCTTCTCTTCCCTATTCTTAAAACTTGTATTTCTAAAACCCGACGCAAGCAGAGTTAATCTGATTTCTGATTCGGTTTTTCTTAAAAATTCCATCTTTTCTTAAATACAAACATACCAAACCCTCACATCTTGACTATTAAACATTAATAAAATATCATGAACAAGTTTCATGGCAAATATTTCATATTGCAATTTTTATCGTATTTTTTCAGTAAAATACCATGTAGTTTATTTTCGACATTAAACATCATAATTCCTTGCTATACCTTTAAATAGATCACGAGGTAATGACCTACCTCCTCACAACACTCATATGCAACATAGCACAATGCCTTTCGGGAATATAGAAGACGGGAACATGCAATTTTACACATAAATACCTTTTACTATTAAAACCTTTTTCTACAAGATTATGTATTTTAAACAAATCTTTGCAAAGCGCTGCTACAACCCATTTTGGGGACCCGTTCGGGATGGTGCGGATTATCGCACATCCTCGGACTTAGTAGTGCGAGATGCAGACCTCCGCAAGGAGCATTTGGTCTCGAAAGATTTAAAAATACAAAATATTAAGAAAATGAGATTTATAGAAAAATACAACAACAACAACAACTGAGCCTTTTATCCCAAGCATATGGGGTAGGCTACATGAACCAACATGAGAATCACGCCGGGTCCAGCATATGAATCCTCCGCCTCCACTCACTCCTATCGAACAATATACTTTCATTGGGGCCTTTGGCAACCGTATCGTTTCGTATCACTTCCATCCATGTTTTCTTCGGTCTCTCTTTTGCCCTTTTACCATTGCCCATATCAAGAGTATCTATTCGTCGAACCGGTGCTTACATAGGTCTACGTCGCACATGACCAAACCATCTTAGTCGGTTTCTCGCATCTTCTCCTCCACAGGTGTTACACCAATTTTTGCACGAATATTCTTATTTCGTACCTTATCTTTTCTAATGTTACCGCACATCCAACGAAGCATGCGCATCTCCGCTACGTGCATCTTTTGTGTATGATGCTTCTTAGGAGCCCAGCATTCTGTATCATATAATAAGGCATGCCGAATAGCGCTCCGATAAAACTTTCCTTTCAATTTTAACGGAATGTTACGATCACACAAAATCCCTGTTGCACTTCTCCATTTCAACCAACCAGCTTGGATCCTTTGATTAACATCACTATCGATCTCCTCATTCCAATTTTTTTAAATAAAAAAAAATCACTTTACATGAAAATACCATGCAATTCTATACAAGTTCAATACTTTACAATTAAATACCATATATTATGAAAGTAGGTTTTATTCACTAGAAATATCACATATATAAAATCTATATCTATGAAAACTCTAAAGACGATAATAAAATACTTGAGGTGTATTTTGAAAATTATACAAATTATTTTTACATAAAACCCCCTCAAGTTTTATAATTTACAATAAGGACCCTAGTAAATATAGATTTAAGCAAGACCAGTCTCTTGAGCCTCAGGGAGCCGGAGATATAGGCGTTTGCCTATTTAAGGTAGACAACTTAACAAACGGTGTTATCAACACGGTAACCGTCTTTGAAAAAGACACAAATCCTGCCGCCCATGTGCAGCGGTTACCGATAACACCAAAACTTAATTCAGGATTTCAATTTCTTTTCTAATTGTCTAACTCAGACCGAGTCTCATTATAAATAATCTGACCTGAATATAATTCAAGTACAAACTACAATTCAATATGAATCCATGAATCCATATATTCAATCTGTTCAATCTATTCAATCTGTATTGATTGAACCGGACCATGGATATACATCCATCTACATGATTCTCTGGTTACATCCATTTACTGATATCATGGTTTCGACAAGTCATCCATATGTACAATCTATAATGCAAGATAATACAATTTACAATACAATACAAACAATACAATCAAGATATCGCGGGGTTTAAGGGGTAGATTGGTACGGAAGATATTAGAAGTGGCACGAGACTGCAAGATTTAAGACACCTAACCTGTATTCCATTGCTATTGTACCGTGGCATAAACAGTTCCTTGTACATTCCGTTCACCTTAGTCTCTGGTCTACTGAGACTCCTCTCGTATACACTGGCATTCTTCTGTACCAAGCTACAAACAACAGCGTTAACAATATAATACAACTTTAAAAGTTACACTCTCTGTCTATTCTATTTCTCCCTTATCTTTAGGACTTACCGAGCGATTTTTCGCTGACGGCATTCCTTCTCTTTCTTCTTTGGAATGTTGTCAGGTGATTCAGACCTTCAGGAGATCGAGCCCACCAGCGAGAACTTGGATCAGCTAGCCTACGACCCAGAACTTTAGATTCATTGTACACATTTCATTTCGGTACTTTCCATTTCTGTTATGCTACTGTTTAGGCATTGCTTTCATTCAGATGTATTTACTTTTCCATGCACTGTAAAAAAATGTTAATAAATAAAGTTGTTGTTCATTACATTTGTCTCTTGTGTACATTTCTTTTATATTGCTTAGTTACGCTTAGCGTATTTACTTCTGAGTAAATACGTAGCGGCCAGTCGCGTCCCCTTCGCCGTACACCGGAAAGCGGAGCGTGACAACAAGAGATGCCATGTATTTATATCGACTCTCGCAAAGGCCGGAGTATGTAGGAGAGCCGCTCTCTCTGCCTGGTGGCGCCATCCATAGGGAATAGCAGTCGATCATCAGCTCGTTCCTATTGTATCGGACCTTTGATTGCATGTTCTTCATCAGGCCTTAGTACAGAGCATGAAGATCGAGCACTCTCTCAGGGTGATCAGGGTCGGATATAGGCTGAAAGTCGTAATCCAACTGCAAATACAAAAAAATAATGTATTTAAATTACAAGTGTTAAATAATAATAAATATATTAGATAATTCAAATGAAAATATATATTAATACCTGAGCCTGATCTCAGAAGGGGGAAAATGAGCGTCGGTGCCGATCGCCCCACTTAACATGAAGTGGATACTTCTTTAGGATGCAGCTCTCATTCCCTATATGCCGGCCGAACCTCTCGGCATAATCGCCGATATAGCGATAATCGGGGGTAAAGAAGAGGTAGAATGGTGCTGTCACGCCCCGCTTCCCAGTGTACGGGCAGAGGACGCGGCAAGACCGCTACGTATTTACTCAGAAGTAAATACGCTAAGTGTAACCAAGCAATATAAAAGAAATATACACAAGAGACAAATGTAATGAACAACAACTTTATTTATTAACATTCTTTTACAGTACATGGAAAAGTAAATACATGGAATGAAAAGCAATGCCTAAACAGTGCTGTCTTGATTGTATTGTTCGTCGTGCTGTAACAACTCCATTTTTAGTGTACAAAAATTTGCTTTAAAATTAATGTATACTTGGAGTATTTACTTTTGTTGTTATCACTTTAAGTATTTAATTCATTCCTTAATTACAAGGAGGAGCTTGTAGCTCATTGGTAATACCTTGCATTGCTGAACCAAGCCACCAGAGTTCAAATCCCATACCCCACATTATTTTTAATTTTATTTTGGTTTAAATTTTTTAGAATACCAACAGTTACACGTGCATTTCTCATAAAAACCCCCACTACACCCCATAATGTGAAAGTACCAGTGAGAAGGTGAGACGACGACGCCCTTCCCCACCGCTGGACTCGGCCGGGATCGGCCGGACCGCCTAGTCCCCTGAATGAAAAAGTTGGCTTTTCCTATTCTTAACCCCCTGCACACTCCATTTATTTGGATCGTTTCCAGATAGCTCATAATACCCCATTTACTCTATTTTAGTTGAATTTTTAATGTATTTTTACATTTTTTAATTTAAAACCCTTCATCTACTCTAACCCTAGCCTAACCCTATAAATACCAACCCTACACAATACCCCCTCACCCTAAAACTCTAAACCAACTCTCAAGAAATCACTAGAAACCTTGTGTGCAATCGAAGTGAGCGAAAGGCGAAGCTCCGGCGAATTCTCCGGCGGATTTTCTGGCAACGACTCTAGGAGCTCCCGGCGACAAAACGATGCACCGGCGACTCCTCCCGATCCATCTTCCTTTTGTCTTTGATCGAAACCCGTAAGTCCCCATCCCTCTTTTCTATTCTTTTTCTAAAAATACGGAATTGCAAAACCCAACGGAACCGGAACAAAACCGATTTCCTATTCGGTTTCTTTATAAAACCTCACTTTTCTTTAATACAATCATGCTTAAACCAATTCATGTTGACTATTAAACACTGATCAACTATATTGATCAAGTTTCAAATCAAAAGTAATTGCTATTTCATTTTACCGTATTTTCATTTAAATACCACATAGTTTCAATTCTACATATAACATCACAAAACTTGCTATACCTTTAAGTAGATCACGAGGTAATGACCTACCTCCTCGCACACTCATATGCAACATAGCACCATACCCTTGGGAACATAAAATACGGGAAAGCGACACATTTTCATTTAAATACCTTTTACTTAATAAAAACGTTTTCTAAAGGATTTAGTATTTATACAAATCTTTGCAAAGCGCCGCTATAACACATTTTGTGAAACCCGTTCAGGATGATGCGTATTATCGCACATCCTCGGGCTTAGTAGTGCGAGATTCAGACCTCCGCAAGGAGCATTCGGTCTCGAAAGATTTAAAATACGAAATCTTAAGAAAATGAGATTTTTAGAATATAAAATATATATTAAAATTATTTTTGTATAAATATATGTATATTTATCATTAAAATACCTATTTTGTTATGATATAAATATTCCACCTTTTTCTAAAAATCACAAGAATCAATTTTACACTAAAATACCATGAATTCCATACAAAACCAATATTACAAATAAATACCACTTATTATGAAAATAGGAAATTTTCACTAGAAATATCACAATATAAAATCTACATTCATTACAACTCTAAAAACGATTAATAAATACTTGGGGTGTATTTTGAAAACTATACAAGAGTATTTTTACAAAAAAAAACCTCAAGTTCTATAATTTACCCTAAGGACCCTAGTAAATATAGGTTTAAGCGGGACCAATCTCTTGAGCCTTAGGGAGCCGGAGAAGTGGATGCTTGCCTATCTAAGATAGACAACTTAACAAAAGGTGTTATCAAAACGGTAATCGTCTTTGAAAAAGACACAAATCCTGCCGTCCATATGCAGTGGTTACCGATAACATCAAAACAATCATGACTTCAATTTACTTCTCTAATTGTCTGACTCAGATTGAGTCTCATTATAATCTGACTTGAATATGATTCAAGTACAATCTACAAGCTACAATTTACAATTTACTATATTACAATTCAACATGAATCTATGAATCTATTATTCCGTATATTCAATCTATCAACTTGACTGAACCGAACCATGGATATACATCCATTTACATGATTCTACAATTATTCCATTTACATGATTATACAGTTACATCCGTTTACTGATATCATGGTTTTGGTCAGTCATCCAACTATACAATCTATACAATACAATACAACAATACAATCAAAACACTACGGGGTTTAAGGAGTAGATTGGTACGGAATGTGTTAAAAGTGGTACGAGACAGTAAGCTTAAAACACCTAACCTATATTCCACTGCTGTTGTACCGTGGCTTAACGGTTCCTTGTACATTCCGTTTGCCCTGGCCTCTAACATATAGAGACCCCTCTCGTATACACCGGTATCCTTCTGTACCAAGCTACAAACAACAGCGTTAACACAACATTACAACAATATAATACAACTTTAAAAGATACCTCTTATTCTGTCTATTTCTCCCTTATCTTTAGGACTTACCGAGCGACCTGTTCGCTGACGACATTCTCTTTCTTTCTTCTTTGAATGTCGTCAGGTGATCTGGACACTTCAGAGATCGAGCCCACTGCTGAAGATTGGACCAGTTCAGTGAAGACCCCGAGCTCTAGTCATTGTACACTTACCATTCAGTACTTTTCATTTCTGTTATGCCATTATTTAGGCATTGCTTTATTTCAGTTGTATTTACTTTCCATGCATTGTACAGAAAGAATGCGAATAAATAAAGTTGTTGTTTTTATTATATCTTGTCTCTTGTGCTTTATTTTTTATATTGCTTAGATACGCTTAGCGTATTTACTTCACAGTAAATACGTAGCGGCCTCGTCGCGTCCTCTGCCCGTATACTAGGAAGCGGGGCGTGACACGTGCCACCTTTAACACCTTCCAAACCAATCTACCCCTTAAACCCCGCGATGTCTTGATTGTATTGTTTGTATTGTATTGTAAATTGTATTGTCTTGTATTATAGATTGTATAGGCGGATGAATTGCCGAAACCAGGATATCAGTAAACGGATGTAACTGGAGGATCATGTAGATGGATGTATATCCATGGTTCAGTTTAGTCACTACAGATTGAATATATGGATTCATGTTGTATTTTAGTTTGTACTTGAATTATATTCAAGTCAGATTGATTATAGTGAGACTCGGTCTGAGTCAGACAATTAGAAAAGAAATTGAATCCTGAATTAGGTTTTGGTGTTATCGGTGTTAGTGTATATGCCCTAGAGGCCATTACTGTATCATACTAGTATGTATATTACTTGATGGAAGCTTGGGATATTCACAGTTGTACAGACAATCTTGCTCAATATAGTAGTATGCTACTTGGTTTGTCTCTGCTTTAATGTGTACATGTGTGTTTATTTATTATATCACCTATACGCATTAGTAGAGCCCTTAGGATCTTTGCTTGATTACCGGCGTTGTGATGGCGATCACACTCGTGGGGGCTGGGTAATCTACAAGCACATCCTTATACACGTCCCTGGTCGTGGGAGTATCGAGATAGGGCATCGATGCTCCGGAGTAGACTAGCGTATACGCTTCTCATCCCAGCACGGGAGACGGTCTGTCCCACAGCCGTCAGTACGTCGTACTTGAGATAGTATGCGGGTGCTCGTTGGGTTACGAGTACACTGGACAGGACTCGTCGGGAACTGATGGTTGGTATTATACCTATCGTCAGTTATCAGTTCCCAGGTGACATGAGTACAGCTTAGTCCGCTGACTTGACACTGTCGCTTCGCCTCGAGTGTGTTCCCACTGTTCTTTGATTACTACCCTACCACGGCTCTACTGAGTCGTGCAAACAGATAGTAGTTGGGAGCAGTCCCGAAGCACTTGGAGGCAGTGACGGTTAGACAGGATTCGTCTCTCCCGGTATTGGGGGTGGACATCGCGCTGTGTCTAGGAGAGCCATTACACGAGTAGTCCCTGGCCAGGGCAAGCGAGATATACTGGTAGGTTTCCAGTGTTATCTCAGGGTGTTTTGGGCTTCACTCCGACACGACTTGTACCGCTATTGGGAGACTGACGTTTTACCGCCCCCTAGGCCCGCCATGCGATGTATCAGACGAACAGACCGGACTGTGCGGAGAATGTCACATTCAGACTCAGTAGGAGTTCAGATGGGGTTTCACCTCGTCAGCCTTCTTGTCGGCATCTACCTGGGGACCGTTATGCACAGCTAGTGCCGCTTGCGGTCTGTGGTTAAACCCACTGCCAGCGTAGTGTCGAGTCTTTAGAGTCCCACACAGAGGGTATTCGTCTCTGGGCAAAACAGAGTAGAGGTCGCATGGTTTTGCGACAGGGTTCGTTCTCATCCGCGCACTTGTGCACGTTTGGAGTCCGGACGGATATTGCCAGCAGGCTCTGGTTTGAGCCGGATACTGGTATATGTTTTGGGGTTGCTTTTAAATCTTGGTATTCTTGTTCCTCGGAACGAGAATGCAGGTGTGTATGCACAGTTGCTTGAGGCGGAGGATGAGGTTTTTTTATTAGGGTTTCGGAACGGGTGCGTATGCACAGTTGACAGTTATCATTTTCCAAACCCTAATGGTTTTATGGATTATCTATTAATAATAGTAATTAAATGAGAATTATGTTATGGTTGATTTTTTGTTGACTTGTTGACCATGGTTGACTTGTTGACCAAGGTTGAATATTGACCACCATCATGCTTTGTAAAGATACTCCTTGATTTATGCTTACACTCATTTATTGAAAGTATGATAGTGGTCATTCCAAATTAACCATCAACTATTCTCATTTTCAATTATTATTATTAATTAGATATTTCCTTTTTCTTTTAGTTATGGTTGCTAAAAGAAAATAGCTCATTCTTTCATATCCATTCTCTCTCCTCTCTTCATCTTCTTCCTCCTCTAGCTCAAGGTGATTCCTTCTCATGTGTTGAGATTCCTTCACCTTGAAAAGAAAACAACCCCTAGACACTCTCTACTCTCTCTAGGGTTCAAGGTTTAGCAAGCCGGAAACCCTAGTTCACTCAAAGATCGAGGAAGAGCCCAAAGGTCGAACCTTCGAGGTGGATCCATCTTCGACGGAAGAAGGCAACGAGAAGAGAACCATTCAAGCTTCTACAAAGAACAAGAAAGAAGAACAACAACAAGAAGAGAAGGAGTTCAAGTTTAGGTATAACCATCTTCATAGTAGCTAACTCTCTTTAGCTAGTATGCTAGTTTAGTTTAGCAAAGATCCGGCTTTTACGGTCCATGTTACAAAGTTTAGAAAAATTTTGATTTACCGTTTCCGCAACCCCGAAAGTACCGGGAGAGGTAACGTGGACCTAACAGTGGTATCAGAGACTAACTAAACTTAAACTAGCTTGGTAGCGAAGTGTATGGAAGTTCGAAACCGAAAAATCGCAAAACCGGAAAAACCAAAACCCTAAGTTTCTGTTAATTTTTTTTTCTGCTCTAAATGAAAAACTTTATACTTGTAAAATCGTCTCAGGGTTTTGTTTGAACACAGAAGAAAAACGATGACGTAATTCATTTAAGTTGCCGCGCTTCCGCGGCACGAGGTAGGCATGTGCCGCGGAAGCGCCGCAGGTTGGTTTCCTTGCTGCATCGTTTTTCGTGCAGTGTTCTTCTGGTGGGATTTTGGGATTTTTCAGATATATTATATGTGCCCAGATTTTTCAGAACTGAAATTCACTTTTGGGGTCCTATAATTCCGTATTTTTTTCGAACTTCGCTACACTTTGGCTATGTTGGTTATATCTGTGATGTTTGCATGTATTGAACGTCGGCTAATCGCTATAAGACGATTAGTCGGGGTTATACATGATCTGTGTTTGATATTGGAATGTGTATATGAATGTGTTGGACTGTCGCGGGTGAATAGCCGGGGTGGATGTGAGATGAGCTTTTGTTTTTCTTTCATTCATTGTAAATGTAAATTGATGTAATAATATTATTTGTTTGGCCGC
This sequence comes from Agapanthus africanus, assembly GCA_030015575.1. Classification (NCBI taxonomy): domain Eukaryota; kingdom Viridiplantae; phylum Streptophyta; class Magnoliopsida; order Asparagales; family Amaryllidaceae; genus Agapanthus; species Agapanthus africanus. The sequence continues at coordinate 385,124 of JASDDO010000233.1, forward strand.
ACAACCGGGTCGGGGTTGTAGCCGTCATTGTATAATTCTTTTTACTGTTTTTGCTCCTAGGATAGACCCATGGAGGGGGTGCACAAACTACCGAGTTCTTGGCGGGTAGTTTGCCGCACCCGTAGGGGTCTTGGGTGGGGTATTTGGCTATTCACCGCGACCGTGTTATCCGTTTTTCATTCCAGGCTCGAAAGGATTGCGGATTGCTAGTATATCCAATGTATTCATCTGTGATCTGTAATGTCTATCATTGCTTTACTATTTAGGCGTTACTTATGTTTTACAGCCGCGCTAGCCCAGCCCCCGCTCTGTCGTTAGTTAAGTAACCTAACGAGTGATGACGGGACCCCGTGGCGAATGCGAATGGCATAAGCGTACGTCATATTTTGGTTGTTTTCTGCAATGGTAGGATTAAATGATGGGACGCATTAAAAGAACTAATGCAAGAATATCACGCATTAAAAGAACTAATGCAAGAAAATAAACCTATAAGACGTTGTTGGAACAAGTTTTTCAAAAAGCTGTTATTGCAAGGACGCTCATTTTTTGTTTTGCATCGAGGTATTCGGTTATGAATACCCAGCACCTCAGTCGACGAGGCAAGGGCCGAGATCCCTTCACCGGGAGTGACCCCTTGGACAAAAGTTTGCGTCAGGGTAATAACTTCACCATAGTCGATTATTCTTGCTTTGCATCGAGGTATTCATCTTATGAATACCCAGCACCTCACTCGACGAGGAAAGAGCCGAGATCCCTTCGCAGGGAGTGACCTCTTTAGCAAAAGTTTTCGCCACTATGATTTTCAAAAGGGTGCAATCAGGTTCCTTCAACGATATCAAGTTCATTACGTTAACGGGTTTTTCGCCAAAAACCCAGCCGTAGCCCTCCGTCGTTTCGGATTAATATTATTCAGTATTCGTGCTGCGTTTGTTGACCTAGTCAAGACGTAGTGAACGGTAGCTAAATAATATTTTTTCTGTGGATTGCAAATGTGATTGGTTAGGACAGTCGTGCGGCCTTGTTGACCTAGTCAAGGGCACGTACGGGTGGGTCTAATGCAATCAGGATTATGACGGGTAGAACTTGTCTAACAGTTTGTGGCTTGTTGACCTAGTCAAGGTCATGAACAGTTAGGGGCAAAAACCACATCGGGAGTTTCAAAAGAACTGAAACTTGCAGATTTAGCATACCTTCTGGAGTGTGGTGACTAGAGTGGATTCCATCTAGGTTATCACACAATGACAGTTGGATCCCGATCCCACTGATGAGTTGGTTTACTCTCGGGAGATTATTTCACTTAACGATCAATGCTATAAACCTAGTAGGTGTCAAGAAAGGTGTTAGCGGGGTTACGCCCACAGGGAAAAGAGGTTCTTTAATTAAGGAACTTCGCGAAAGCGTTGGAAAACCTCCCTCGAAGTACCGACACTAGCCTGGCTGAAAGGTTAAGCAAGTATTGTGACGTGAATTAAAACCCGGCTAGTTCTTCTTTTAAAAAGGTTTTAAGAAGGATTTGAGGAAACAGTGGGAGACATCCTGGTTAGATAAATTAATAAACCAATCTAATCTTGCAAGAGCATACGCTGAGTGTTTCTTTTCTCTCTCTCCAGGCAGCAACCTTTTCACGCCCTAATCAAGATAATAAAATGTATCGCTTGACCGATCCGAATTTTTATTCGGGACTGGGGAAAGTTGGTTCAGCTCTAACTTGTGTCAACAGTCATGAGTATGAGAATGGGAAAGAGGAAAGTATGGATTTCCAGGATACCCAGTTGAAGAAGAAGCATGGTTTTGCATCTACTTCAGGTGTTCTTGTAATTGAGAACTATTTTACGGTCAGCCCTACCTCCTGGGTACTTGATACCGGATCAGGATCTCATATCTGTAATTTATTGCAGGGACTGAGAAAAAGTAGGAAAGTTGCACCGGGTGATATGTCGCTCAGAGTAGCGAACGGAGCACAAGTTAATGCGGCAGCCGTCGGTGAATATCACCTAGTATTGCCAAATGGCAAGACTATGATTTTGAACGATTGCTACTATGTACCCTCCATGGTTTGCAACATCATATCAGTTTCTTTACTTGATAAAAAAGGATATAACTTTGTTCTTGAAAAGAATATCATGAACATTTACCTTGATAAGGTACTGGTTGCAGAGGGTACACTGTTTAATGGTATCTACGTTCTAAATCAGAATACAGTTCTCAACATACAAAACACACGCAAGAGGAAGAATTCAGATATAAATGAATCCTACTTGTGGCATTGTAGACTTGGTCATATCGGAGAGAAAAGACTGAGTAAGTTGCATAAAAATGGACTCTTGAATGCGTTCGAGTTTTCATCTTATGGAACTTGTCAGTCTTGTCTCAAAGGAAAGATGACCAAATCTCCGTTCACCGGACATGGAGAAAGAGCAGCAGAGCTCTTGGGACTCGTACATAGTGATGTATGTGGTCCGATGTCTATACATGCAAGGGGTGGGTTCTCGTACTTCATCACATTCACTGACGATCTCTCTAGGTTCGGATATGTGTATCTGATGAAACACAAATCTGAAGCTTTTGAGAAATTCAAGGAATTCAGAAACGAAGTAGAGAACCAGACAGGCAAAAGTATCAAGATCCTCCGGTCTGACAGGGGAGGGGAGTACTTAAGCACGGAATTCCTAGATTACTTAAAAGAGAATGGTATTCTCTCTCAGCTTACTCCTCCTTATACACCACAGCACAACGGTGTTTCGGAGCGGAGGAATCGTACCCTATTGGATATGGTTCGCTCCATGATGAGTAGTGCTGAGTTGCCTGTTTCATTTTGGGGACATGCGCTTCAGACAGCGGCATATCTATTGAATGATGTTCCGTCTAAATCTGTGCCTAAAACTCCGTTCGAGATATGGAATGGAAAGAGGCCATATCTTAAAAGATCTAAGATATGGGGTTGTCCGGCTTATGTTAAAAAGCATAAACCGGATAAACTGGAGGCACGGTCAGTTTTATGTAAGTTTGTGGGATATCCAAAGAATGGTTATGGATATCTATTCTACCACACCGAGGAACAGAAGGTGTTTGTTGCTCAGCATGCCGTTTTCTTGGAAACGGAGTTTCTTGCAAAAGAAATTAGTGGGAGCGCGGTAGAATTGGAAGAAATTCAGCGACCACAAACTGAAACTGAAAGTTTGACAGAACCTCAGGATTCAATGACCCCAGACGAACCTCAGCCACTCCGCAGATCTGGTAGGGTTTCTCATCCGCCCGAGAGATACTACGGTTTTCTCATTGACGGGGATCGAGAGGATTGCATCTTGGAAGAAGATGACCCTACCAGTTTCAGGCAAGCCATTATCAGTAGGGACTCTGATAAGTGGCAGGAAGCAATGCAATCTGAAATGGAGTCCATGTACGCCAATAAAGTGTGGACCATGGATATTGCTCCACCTGGGGTAAAACCCGTTGGATGCAAATGGATCTACAAAAGGAAACTTGGTGTAGATGGGCAGGTGGAAACCTATAAAGCTAGACTCGTTGCAAAAGGTTTTCGTCAAAGACCTGGTTTGGACTATGATGAAACTTTTTCTCCGGTGGCTATGCTCAAATCCATTCGGATCCTACTTGCCATTGCTGCGTTCCATGACTATGAAATCTGGCAGATGGATGTTAAAACGGCTTTCCTAAACGGTTGTTTGGAAGAGTGCGTTTACATGGATCAACCAGAAGGTTTCGTAGACAGTGGGAGCAGCGGAAAGGTGTGCAAGTTGCTTAAATCCATTTATGGATTAAAGCAGGCATCGCGGAGCTGGAACATCTGTTTTGATGAGGCAATCAAGGAATTTGATTTCATCAAGAACGAAGATGAACCCTGTGTGTATAAGAAGATTGTAGGACGAACTGTCGTGTTCCTAGTCTTGTACGTGGACGACATTCTTTTGATAGGAAATGATGTTCCTATGCTACAATCGGTCAAGCTGTTTTTGTCACAAAGGTTCTCCATGAAGGACCTGGGTGATGCCTCGTACATTCTGGGGATCAAGATCTATAGAGATAGATCCAAGAAACTATTGGGACTTTCACAGTCCAGGTACATAGAGACCGTACTAAAGAGATTTAGTATGGAGGGTTCCAAGCGCGGTAACATACCCGCATTGCACGGAATTACCCTCTCCAAGAAGATGTCTCCTAAGACTGACGAGGAGAGGGTTCGCATGAGCACTATACCCTACGCTTCGGCGGTAGGATCTATAATGTATGCGATGCTATGTACAAGACCAGATGTAGCTTACGCGTTGAGCACGGTAAGCCGGTATCAGTCAGACCCAGGGGAGGACCACTGGATAGCAGTGAAGAACATTCTCAAGTACCTGAGAAGGACTAAGGAGATGTTCCTGGTTTACGGTAATGGAGACCTCAGGGTCGAGTCCTTTACCGATTCAAGCTTCCAGAGTGACAAAGATGACAGCAAGTCTGTCTCGGGTTTTGTGTTTACCCTCAACGGAGGGGCGGTATGTTGGAGGAGTTCCAAGCAGGATACCGTCGCAGACTCGACGATGGAGGCTGAATACATTGCTGCAAGCGATGCCGCAAAAGAGGCGGTCTGGATTAAGAAGTTCATTAGTGAACTTCAGGTGGTTCCGTCCATTGTTGACCCAATACCTTTGTATTGCGATAACAATGGGGCTATAGCTTTAGCGAAGGAACCAAGGTCCCATCAGAAATCCAGGCACATCTTAAGGCGGTATCACCTGATCAGGGAGATCATTGATCGACAGGAGATCGAGGTGCGGAGAGTGGATACAAAGGACAACACTGCGGACCCATTCACAAAGGCTTTACCCCAGACTCAGTTCGAGCGGCTGATCGAGATGATAGGTCTTCGATACGCCAGTACATGGCCTTAGTGCAAGTGGGAGATTGTTAGTGTATATGCCCTAGAGGCCATTACTGTATCATACTAGTATGTATATTACTTGATGGAAGCTTGGGATATTCACAGTTGTACAGACAATCTTGCTCAATATAGTAGTATGCTACTTGGTTTGTCTCTGCTTTAATGTGTACATGTGTGTTTATTTATTATATCACCTATACGCATTAGTAGAGCCCTTAGGATCTTTGCTTGATTACCGGCGTTGTGATGGCGATCACACTCGTGGGGGCTGGGTAATCTACAAGCACATCCTTATACACGTCCCTGGTCGTGGGAGTATCGAGATAGGGCATCGATGCTCCGGAGTAGACTAGCGTATGCGCTTCTCATCCCAGCACGGGAGACGGTCTGTCCCACAGCCGTCAGTACGTCGTACTTGAGATAGTATGCGGGTGCTCGTTGGGTTACGAGTACACTGGACAGGACTCGTCGGGAACTGATGGTTGGTATTATACCTATCGTCAGTTATCAGTTCCCAGGTGACATGAGTACAGCTTAGTCCGCTGACTTGACACTGTCGCTTCGCCTCGAGTGTGTTCCCACTGTTCTTTGATTACTACCCTACCACGGCTCTACTGAGTCGTGCAAACAGATAGTAGTTGGGAGCAGTCCCGAAGCACTTGGAGGCAGTGACGGTTAGACAGGATTCGTCTCTCCCGGTATTGGGGGTGGACATCGCGCTGTGTCTAGGAGAGCCATTACACGAGTAGTCCCTGGCCAGGGCAAGCGAGATATACTGGTAGGTTTCCAGTGTTATCTCAGGGTGTTTTGGGCTTCACTCCGACACGACTTGTACCGCTATTGGGGGACTGACGTTTTACCGCCCCCTAGGCCCGCCATGCGATGTATCAGACGAACAGACCGGACTGTGCGGAGAATGTCACATTCAGACTCAGTAGGAGTTCAGATGGGGTTTCACCTCGTCAGCCTTCTTGTCGGCATCTACCTGGGAACCGTTATGCACAGCTAGTGCCGCTTGCGGTCTGTGGTTAAACCCACTGCCAGCGTAGTGTCGAGTCTTTAGAGTCCCACACAGAGGGTATTCGCCTCTGGGCAAAACAGAGTAGAGGTCGCATGGTTTTGCGACAGGGTTCGTTCTCATCCGCGCACTTGTGCACGTTTGGAGTCCGGACGGATATTGCCAGCAGGCTCTGGTTTGAGCCGGATACTGGTATATGTTTTGGGGTTGCTTTTAAATCTTGGTATTCTTGTTCCTCGGAACGAGAATGCAGGTGTGTATGCACAGTTGCTTGAGGCGGAGGATGAGGTTTTTTTATTAGGGTTTCGGAACGGGTGCGTATGCACAGTTGACAGTTATCATTTTCCAAACCCTAATGGTTTTATGGATTATCTATTAATAATAGTAATTAAATGAGAATTATGTTATGGTTGATTTTTTGTTGACTTGTTGACCATGGTTGACTTGTTGACCAAGGTTGAATATTGACCACCATCATGCTTTGTAAAGATACTCCTTGATTTATGCTTACACTCATTTATTGAAAGTATGATAGTGGTCATTCCAAATTAACCATCAACTATTCTCATTTTCAATTATTATTATTAATTAGATATTTCCTTTTTCTTTTAGTTATGGTTGCTAAAAGAAAATAGCTCATTCTTTCATATCCATTCTCTCTCCTCTCTTCATCTTCTTCCTCCTCTAGCTCAAGGTGATTCCTTCTCATGTGTTGAGATTCCTTCACCTTGAAAAGAAAACAACCCCTAGACACTCTCTACTCTCTCTAGGGTTCAAGGTTTAGCAAGCCGGAAACCCTAGTTCACTCAAAGATCGAGGAAGAGCCCAAAGGTCGAACCTTCGAGGTGGATCCATCTTCGACGGAAGAAGGCAACGAGAAGAGAACCATTCAAGCTTCTACAAAGAACAAGAAAGAAGAACAACAACAAGAAGAGAAGGAGTTCAAGTTTAGGTATAACCATCTTCATAGTAGCTAACTCTCTTTAGCTAGTATGCTAGTTTAGTTTAGCAAAGATCCGGCTTTTACGGTCCATGTTATAAAGTTTAGAAAAATTTTGATTTACCGTTTCCGCAACCCCGAAAGTACCGGGAGAGGTAACGTGGACCTAACAATCGGTAACCGCTGCACATGGACGGCATGATTTGTGTCTTTTTCAAAGACGATTACCATGTTGATAACACCTTTTGTTAAGTTGTCTACCTTAAATAGGCAAGCACCCATATCTCCGGCTCCGTGAGGCTCAAGAAACTGGTCCCGCTTAAACCTATAATTAGTAGGGTCCTTATTGTAGTTTGGTATAACTTGAGTGGGTTTTATGTAAAAATAATTTTGTATAATTTTCAAAATACACATCAAGTATCTTATTATCGTCTTTAAAGTTTTCATTGATGTATATTTTATCATCGTGGTATTTCTCGTGAATAAAACCTATTTTTCATAATATATGGTATTCAATTGTAAAGTATTGAACTTGTATGGAATTGCATGGTATTTTCATGTAAAGTGATTCTTTTTGGTTTAGAAAAGTTGGAATATTTATATGATATCAAAAATAGATATTTTGATGATACATATATATATTTATAAAATAATTAAATTTATTATTTTTCTAGAAATCTGATTTTTTTAAAGATATTTGTATTTTTAAATCTTTCGAGACCGTATGCTCTTTGCGGAGGTCTGCATCTCACACTACTAAGCCCGATGATGTGTGATAATCCGCACCATCCCGAACGGGTTCCCCAAATGGGTTGTAGCGGTGCTTTGCAAAGGTTTGTTTAAAATACATAATCATGTAGAAAAAGGTTTTTATATAAGTCGGAGGTAGTTTTTTGTAAAACCGTATATTCCCAAATCTATGTTTCCCAATATCATCGTGCTATGTTACATATGAGTGTTGTGAAGAGATAGGTCATTACCTTGTGAACTATCTAAAGGTATAGTAAGGGTAATGATGTTTTTATGTCGAAGCTAAACTATATGGTATTTTTCTGAAAAATGCGATAAAAATTACAATATGAATTCTTTTGCTATGAAACTTGTTCAATATGTTTGTTAATGTTTAATGGTCATGATGTGCAAGTTTGGTATTGTTGTATTTAAGAAAATTGAAACTTTTTAAAGAAAACCGAATCGGAAGTCGGATTAACTCTGCTTCTATCGGGTTTTAGAAATACAAGTTTTCAGAGTAGACGAGAGAAGGGGAGGAGGGACTTACTGGATTTTAGATTAAATAAGAGGAAGAGGGAGTGGTAGGAGGTGCTGGTGCGTCGTTTTGTCGCCGGGAGCTCCTAGGGTCGTCGTCGGAGCTTCGCCCTTTGCTAACTCCGCTTGTACACAAAAGTTCTTGAAATTTTCTTAAGAGTTTGGACAGATATTGTGAGTGAGGGGTGTGTGGAATGGAGTGGTATTTATAGGAAAAGATTAGGATTAGGGTAGATGAAAGGGTGTGATGAAATTGTATTAAAATTTGTATTAAAAAAAGGATTAATGGGTTTTTAAAAGGCTCTGTTACTGTGTAGTGGATTTAAACCATACAGGGGTTATAAGAAGACAAAAAGATACAAAAGTCAAGAAGAGAAGAATTGGATCCGAGGTGAGTCGGCCGGCGGCGGCGGCCGATTCGGCCGATCTGCCGGCCGAGTCAGGCCGAGTTGGGCCCCCCAACGCCACGTGTTCATTGCCTCTTGATCTACCTCGTGGACTCGTTTGTTTTTAGTGTGACCTTTGATTTTACGGGTTACACACGTGTAGACTCTTGGGCTTCTAAAAAGATTAAAAGAAATCAATATAAAAAATAATGTGGCTGATAAGATTTGAACTCTGGTGTTTTGGTTCAGCAGTGCAAGGTCTTACCAATGAACTATAAGTTCTTTCTTGCTATTAAAACGCAAAACAAACTTATAACTTGTGCTCAGGCAAAAGTGCCCCTTTCTGTATTTTTAAAAAAATTTGTACAGAAAGTTTAGGGTTGTTACAGGTGCCTCCTCCTAGCTCTATCTGGCCTCAGCTTGTGGGACTGATTCGGCCCTCGAGTCTCCCTTTCGGGATGAGACTTTCCTACATCTACAAGAAATATCAAGACAAGCAATATTAAGACAAAGTGGTATTAAGAAATCAAAGATTAACGAAAATTGAAGTGTGATATATACCTCCGACGACAACAGCACGAGCCTGGGCCCGGACAGCAGCACGAGAGGGACGATAGTTCCTCCGGTGAGGAACAGCCGGTGACCCGGACATGGACGCATCCCGGATGCTTCAAGCACTGTGAGCAGTATATTTGGAATGCTTGGTTTGGAAAGATAAATGGATCGTCCTGACCGTAAAATCGAAGTGTGTTCATACTAGTCAATCCATATTCATCTTTCCAAGTCCCGAGATTGTTTCTCCACTTATCCGTATCGGTTCGTGTATCGTACCAAGTACACCGAAATATATAAAATAGTTCTGATCGTCCGCGATATTGAATGCCAAGTGTGCAATTTAAGTATCCATAATAAATCACGCCATCCGATCCTACCGTCGCAATCCCACTATTCTGAGTGGTTCAAGATATTTCTATGTCCTTAATTTCAAATTTGTATCCAAGGACACCGAATCCTTTATAATATGCAACCTCCATGCTAGGAAACTAAGCTAAACATCTTGAATCTCGATCTAATGATGCACACAAGTTCGGATCGTGGATCTGACAAAACAAATTTTACCACAAATACATAACGATATAAGTTTAGATTAAGACTGGTAGCAATAACATGTTATTCAAACAACTTACATGATCTGCAATCCAATCGCAAAAATTATCTTGATGATATTTTTCCAATCGTTTATTATTCTAATCAGGATGTCCCTCACGTACCTCATTAATATGAATTCTGTTCTCAACAATAACTTATGACATTAATATTATATCATTTCATACACACACAAATACAAATATAACAATTAATCCAAAAAACTTACGCTCTTTTTTTTTTCTTCAAGACATACGCTATTGAGGAGGATAAACCGATATATCTTGTTGATAAATATAGTATCTACTTTCTTATAATTAGCTTTACCATATGGCAGATCCTGAATTCTCCGAGGCCGGTTAAGCTTCGTTTCAATGTTCTCATCCAGATAGTGTGAACAAAATGTGGTTACTTCATCTAGAAGATAACCTTACATGATAGAACCCTCTGGTCGATTTCTATTGCGTATATACTTTTTTAGAGTGTAGAGATACCTAAAGAAAAATATGTTAAATAAATAAATACGGACGTATAGGACTGATCCATAGCCAACTAAGGCGACATAAAGTAGAATTGATCCATAGCCAACCAAGACGACAGATTATAAACTATCATTACAATAGGCCATATGCTGTGGCTTCCAGCCATATAGTTGAATGGACAGAAACCATCACTACCGAGTCCGAGCCTGATATTGCGAGGATCACTACCGAATATTTCATACCTCCTATCGAAATCCTTGCATGCCGGTGAATCTCTTAGATGACTTATTTTTCCATCTTCACTTGGAGCAGCACGGTGATGCCAAATCATTGTCTTGGTTGTTTTCTTGCACCCGAATAGCCTCTGCAGTCTCTTTGTTATCGGAAAGTATCGTGCTATCTTGACAGGTATATCGGGCTTCTTATTAGATTCTTTCGGCTTATACCTAATCTTTCCGCATGTTGAACACTCTTTCAAATCTAAATTCTCTTTCCGGTACAACATGTAATTTTTAGGACATGCATGAATTTTCTCATACTTCAGACCCAAATCGGATATCATCTTCTGGGCTCTATACCAGCTGTCAGGGTTGTTATTTTCCGGGGGTATAGAATCTTTCAGTAACTTCAGAAGTATCGTGAATGACTTGTTGCTCCATCCATTTAGGCACTTAATCTGGAAAAGTTGGACGAACCATGATAGGGTGGAATACTTTGCATTCTTATAAATTGGTCTTCTAACATCATTCATGAACTTTTCATATTTATCCGCACGCGGTCCTTGACCGGAAAGAATGCCATCTTCAGTAGGAATACTATCACCTAGGATAGCCTCTACCATATCCTCCATTTCTTCTCATGGAAAGAAGTTATCGTCTTCTTCTTCTTCTGCCGCATTGCCGTCTTCTTCTTCTTCTTATGCCGCATTACCGTCTTCTTCTTGTCCTTTCCCGTGATATAGCCAAGTTGTATAAAGTCTAGTAAAACCATGTTTAACGATATGAAACTATACGATTTCTACCTTTTGCCAGAACTTATTCCCATATCTATCGCACGGGCAGAGAATCTTCTCTAACACGATCTTATTTTGTGCGCGTGCAAATTCAATGAAAGCAGCAACTCCTGCGACAAACTTAGATTACATGCGTTGTTGCCAATCTATGTATATTCAGTCCTTAACTCTGATGTACTCATAGGCCATGTTAGACTATATAACATATAAATTGTAGGTTATGGCGACTATATTGAGAAATCTAAGAACGAGATGGTTACTGACAAAGAAGAAAATCCGTAGAGACAAATTTGTCGTTGAAAAGAATAAATTATCGATAAACAAAGTTAGATTTGAAGATACCCAAATATGAGTTGTATTCTGTGTATGTGTGTTTCAATTTATGATTTCGCTTAAGTGTGGAGTTGTTAGTGTGTATGTGCTTTGTGTGTGCATTTGTTGTGTATTCGTGTTGTATGTGTGTGTTTCGGCTGTCGGGGGTAAGGCTTCTATCCCATTAAGAATGTATAGAGCAGACATCCATTCGCTTGTGCTTTCATCCGTTTCGATTAAATTTCGGCAGCACCTCCCCGCTGGTGTCCGAGTACACTGTAATATAATAGACAATCATTTCAATACTGTAAAACAACGTTGAAATGAAAATCTAATATATCTTTGTACACGGAGAACCAGCGAAAAGTACCGACGAAATAACTCGAAACGAATGAAAACACAAGTGAATGCAGGTGTTTGCTATATACATTTCTAACTTGTTCACACTGGACAAATCTATCAGTTATCATACGATTGAATCTTCTCGTCATATAGACTTCATGACGGTTGTTAGGACCGAACTATACCGTCCGATATTTAATAACCTCCGTATAGTTCTATATCACGATGAATATCGAACGTATATTAACCGATAGACGGGGACTAAGTCGTGCTTTGATTTTCACATATGGGTATCGATGAGAATATTAAAGTTTCATATTATTATCGAGTATCATATATTTGTTTTAACTTGAATATTTAACTTGAATAGTTTTTAAATTTACGTTTCATTTTTAAAGATTCAAAGTTTTTAGTTTAGGGTAAAGTTTTCTTACGTTTACGGTAAACTTGTACGTTTACGTTATTATCGAGTATCCTACTGAAGAAACTAGTGCACCCTAAACCTTAACCCTAATTAACTCAACTGGGGACGATGGCTTAGTTTTATTTTTTTTATAAATAAACCTTCGTTGCCCCTACAGATTAATCCGTATGTCTTTCTTTTGTGGCTCCGTAGGACCAAATAAAAGATTACATTATAATATTTTTTAATTTATTTATGACCCTACGGTGGGCCGTAGGGGCAAACCAATTGCCCTACGGATTAATCCGTGGGGGCAATAAAAAGTTGCCCCTACGAATTCCTATATCCGTAGAGGCAACCCCTTATTGTAGTAGTGATTATGCGATACGGAAAAGAGATTAGAAAGTAGAAATCCTAACCTCAGGATAAAAGAGATTAGAAGAGTGCTCAAACTGTTGCTAGCCTTCTAACTCAACAGCTTAGTTGCTCTAATTCAACATCTAATAACATTTGGGGGTAGCTAACAATGTTTCCCACTCAAATTTCATAGTAAGAGCAGCCTTCAGAAGTATTATGTGACTGCAGTGTACATTTGAAATTAAAGGGGAAATCCTGTAAACAGCTATATATAGTCGGCACTGCTTTATTAAAAAAATGGCAATACTCTAAAGATAGGATAAAAAAACTTCAGGAATTTGAATTCGAGTTTGAAACTGTGGTGTGAACTGGGAACAAGAAATTAAATTGAGATGAAATTTTGATTTAAAACTCGTAATTAACGACGCGAAGTTTTTTAGATTGGAATTTGTCAATAATTATCTTTTGTATTTCATGCTTTCTTCACCACACGCCGTCTCTATATAAGAAATTATTCCATGATTATTGTGTGGCAATTGGTTCTTACGCATGTGCATCGCGTATGGAGAGGTTAGCGCGCTAAGTTTTAAGTTTCTCTAGATATTCATGAGACGAAAAGTAATAGTGGATGGAAGTAGAATGATACACTAATTAAAGAGAATGAGAGAACAGGCACATCCACATATAAATGATATGCCAGTATGGCAACAAAGCAATATTGAGTAGATTTCGAAGGAAAACAAGAATGCGCTGATATGAACATTTTGTAGATTTGGAAGGAAATAAACATGAGCATGCATGCGATCGAGTGCAAATCAATGAAGAAGCATGGCAAGGGAAGGCATGGGCTCCGACAGTAAGAACTAAGAAGAATGCAAATGACAGGAAAATTCTCATAGTTCATAAATCATAGCCTCCTTTCGATTAGTCAAAACACATCAGAAATTTCTCCATGTCCTTAACGAAGTGCGCATCAATTTTTCTTGTGGTTTGGAATAACATTCGCGCCTTTGCACGGCAGCCCTAAAGGGATGGGCCAAGAGCATCCAAACGCCATGAAAATTGACACAGTTAAGGACGTGAAGATCAATATGTGGCCGGAGTCGACTATTGTCAAAGAGATGGACGGATGGTTGACATTTATAGGTGTGTGTTGATGTCAGAAGAAAATTTCTCCTGCTGTGCCACAAAATACTCCATGCCCTCATACACAGATAGCATAGCAAAGCATAATTGAAATACGTACATACCCTAATACCGTGCAGGAAAACTCCTCCTTGCTCGTCTGGCCTAAGTAGACAATAGATCCTTGACAGACCACCCCATCTTTGTATATTCGAGATCAATTCATGAATCTGAAATCAAAACATCCAACCGGTTGGCACAAAATCATCATATATAACAATATAACTCAATTAAATTTTATTTAAGGAAACAAGTATTACATTAAAAATCTCCACTATGATGGGGCATGTATGTTCAATCATTCTGAACCGCTTCGGATAGAGTCTATGCCGCCCGAAGACTATAATTAGCCGACCCACATCTCGGTTTTCATCCTTTCTATATCAGTCATGAATAGTCACCAAATCGAGGAGTTGATTGTTTTCAAGAAAGATGACATGAACCTAATAATAGTAAAAACATAAGCATAAGAGAGAGACATAAAGAAATCAAAGGAGAAGAATGTTGAGTACATTGGTTGCACAGTGAAGAGACAGTAATCTGGGTCACCACCATCAGGCTCGTTTTCCTCTGTAATGTCAACTATATTAGTTAATGAAACAGATCTATTTTCACGACCTTTTGCATCTGCCGCAGCTTCTTCCGCCGCAGCTTCAGTAACGTGGAATGTGCAAATACTGCAATCTGACCCCTCTCTAGTGCAAAGTATCGACCTACCTGGTTTCCCGGCCCAAAACCAACGGTCAGTGACACATAGGGGGGAGAACCCCCCCCCCCCCCCCACACACACACACAAAACAAAAAATAAGAAAAGGAAGACGTGGAATCAAAACGTTGGGAAGCAGCGAGCTTTGGCTGCATGAATGAGGAACAAACCAGATATCGAGGACACAATTCCAATGATTATCAGAAACGCCATGTCTTCCCTTTCTGCATTCCTCTTAATCCAAAATCATTTCACCTTTCTCGATCCCTACCGACACGCCGCCACCATTAAGGCATCCAAGAAGGACGGGAAGCTTAATCTCATTTTGAATGAGCCGATAGAAAACAATATCCGAATAGGAAAAGGAAAAACAAATGCGATTAATGTGACAGATCAAGCTCCCCGTCCAATGATAACCATAATGTCTTCCTCAACTCCAGCAATTCAACCAGCTCAGAACCAAGATAAGAAAGATGAGTGGAAGAGAAGAAAATTCACGCAACTCTAAGATCCTCTATCCATTGTCTATCAACAAGTGCTCGATGCACAGCTCATCAAGCTGTTAAATCCAAAATCTCTATCCAATCCAGTTCCACCGCGATGGAACATGAACCGGTATTGCGAATATCATCAGGGTCCAGACTATCTGATCGACAGCTGCTTTGCATTAAAATACAAGATTCAAGATCTAATCGAAGCCCGGAAGATAGAAGTGGCCGATAATCAGAACATTCTTCAAAACCCATTGCCACATCATCAGGTCAACCATATTGAATTCGAATAGATCATGACTCTTGACTTTACAAAGCCTAAGTTGGTTCTTACAGCAGCTCTCCGAATAACCCTGACCGCAGCAGCAGAATCCCAAAGCAACAATCCCGCCATACTCTGACCCGGAAGAAGGCCTACGGAACAAATTCCGCCGGCATCAGCAGATCTGAGCGACCTCATCAAAGTTCCCTTTGACTGTAGCAAGATGAATCATGAATGCTATGAAATCAGAAACATGACTCGATCCAGGAGGGTGTACAAGCCATTGATATTTCAAGAAGCAGCTCCGACTTAGAAAAATCAATAGTCCGCCACACCAAAAAGCAATCATCTTCCTTTGCAAACCCGAAAAACCACTCCTCTGTCTCGATGAGCCAACCAACACAAATTCACTCTTCAACTCTGGCAAACTCGACTACCGCTGATACACCCCTACTGGTTTCATCTGAAATACCCTCGACGAGCAGTCTCCCACCCCTGAAAATTCTTCCATTCAAACATCTTCTCCTTCAAAAGCCGCTCCTGAATCTCAAAATGTAAAGGAAGTTGGATATAATATAGAGAATCAGCTGAAAAAATTACAATCTAATATTTCTTTGTGGGAGTTAATCAATAGCTCACCGGAACACAAGAAAGCGTTTTTCAATACAGTCCAAAAGATCTCAGCTGATAAAAACACCGTTCCGGAAGATTTAGAGGACATAAATCTAGTATCGGCTGTTAGAGAGATCACCTTTACAGATGTGAAGCTTCCATACGATGCGGTAAATCATAATCGTGCACTCCACATAAACGTAGAATGTCATGGTCTAAGCATCCCTAAAGTACTCATTGATGGAGGATCTGGTTTGAATTTGTGCCCTCTACGTATCCTGCAGAGGCATGGAGTTAACAAGAACCCTATACGAAAAGCATGCGAAGGAGTCAGAAGATATGACAATGTGCGAAGAGACATTCTTGACAAGCTAGATCTGGAATTATTAGTCAGTCCTGCAACATATCTCATGATCTTTCAGGTCCTTGAAATCTCGTCCTCTTACAATTTGCTCTTAAGTCGTCCTAGGATCTATAGAGCCAACGCCGTCCCTTCCACTCTACATCAATGTGTAAAATTCTAATTCGGTGATGATGTTTATATCATACCTACTAAAAGGAATCCACGTGTGCTAATACTTCTTTACAGGATATGTCTCTTGAAAACCAATCTGTTCTGCTCATTGAGACAATGATAACCCGAGTGATTTAGATGAAGAAAATTACAACATCCTCTTAGAACTTCAATATGAGTCCGATCTTTCTGATAGTGAGAGTGTTTTCCGTGAACAATAACGTGTCAAACCCGAGCATGAATGCAACACTACTATTCTGAATGATCAAGAACTCATGTTTGAGGACCCTTTTATCTTTCCTCGGGAGGCACATCTAGATCGGATGATTGGCGCTTTGTGTAGTCAATGGGAATATCAAGACGGACAAGGACTGGGTGTCCGAAGCCAGGGTATTACTAAACCCATTGACCCCCTAATCAATAACGGGACTTGCTGTAACATTTCGAAAATGTAAATGTTTACTTTAGATTTAATTGTTGATAAAATGAACTGGTTATATATTAGAACAATTAATTACTTGGGTTTTTATAAATTAGTGATATTAAGTTTTATCAATTAGATGGTTTTTAATTAAATTGGTTTTCTTTTAAAGTATTTAGTGAACGCATACATATAATAGTTAAGTCTTTTACTATAAAAATTAGCTTATTTAATTAAACATACTTTATTTGTCATGATAAATTAAACCGCTTTCTTTATCTTAATTGTTTTTCTTTATGGTATTTTAAATTGTTGAGAGAGGGAGACATGAAAGGTATGGGTAGGTATGGGTATTAAAATATGGAGGAAGGATGTAGGCATGGGTTTTAAATATTAGGAATGGTGAGAAGGGGTTATGGCTAAGACTTGGTTCTTCCTTTTCCTCTCCTCATAATTCTCTACACAATTTCCTCTTCTTCTCATTTTTCTCCTCAAAATTTTCTAACTTCCCAAAATCATACAAGCATACACTAAGTTTTCTTTAACCTCAATGAATCTTACACCAAACCATGGCTTTTGGTCAAAAAATTTTCATGTAGAGCCATTCAAGTCCCTATGTAGTCCCTTGTAAGCATGGATCACCTCTTTATTCCCACAAGTTAAGGTAAAATCCGATATTGTTAAATTTTTAGCTTGTTGGTTATGAAAAGCTAAGGTTTCTATTGATCGGCTGGCATTTCTCATTTTCTCAATTTCCCTATGTTAAGGAATGAGATTTGAAAGGCTCACAAGTTTTGGCTAAAAATCAGTACATTTTAGGGGTTTCGAATTTTTTTATGACTCTATGTCACTAATTATCTAAAGTTTAATACTAAAAAGTTGTATATAATTGGATTATATTTTAGCAAAAAATTTGGTTAAGTTTTACTGTAAAATGAATTTTATACAAATTTTTAAAGGAAGGGTATCCAAACTGGAAACTGCATTGGCCGTTTTTCACTAACATTGTAACAATTTTCTTAATTTTTCTATTAACAATTTGAAAAATATGAAAATTTTAGGTTGTGTATAATTTTGTGTAGATATATCTAAAATTTTCATTTGCGTTATTCACTTTACAAAATTTATAGATATCATTTTTTAGTGCAAGGGTGTTTTTTGATCTGGTAAAATTATTCTGAAACATATTTTAACTTTGTATTTTATTTCATATTTTGGACTTAGAAATTGGAAAATATATTTTGGGATATCAAAATTAACTCCTTTATCTATATGTAGAATTTTAGTTTGAGTCCAAATATAGTGATTGCTATTTTTGATGATTTTTCAAAGCCAGCCCAAAAACTGCCAATTTTAGGACTTCCATTATAGAATCCACAAGCGTTTAAAGTTGAAATTCGACGATTCGGGATAGTTCTAAATAACTTCGCACATGATTAGCACATGATGTTCACACTTTTTAACTTACATGGGTATGGTTCGCTTAGTATATGTATATATATAGGTATCGGTAGTCTAGATTCTCATGTGCGAAAGTTATTGTTCGATGTTAGGATCGGTCGTGGAGATGTCTGACGTGGCAAGAACGGGAAAAGTGTTCGTGGGTTTCGGCTGGTATGAGTCTAATTTTGGTGAGTGGAATAGTATCTACAAGTGGAAAATCGGATAGATGGCGTATAGCACCACCGACTACCAGAAAATTTATAAAACTTTGTGTCACTATTTTAAACCATTCGCGACACTTGGCTGCATTACCATTCTATTAGTATTGTATTGATTACCATACCATGTTATACTTTCTTGGATTGCCGTATGTTATTGATACTTAGTAAATACCATGTTTCATGTTAAATTTCAACTCTTATATTCTAATTGCCCTGATTATATGTACACACTTGATAGAACACCGCACAAATACCAACGATTGCCATGTAGCACAATCACAGACGTGAATGATACACTTCATATCGTTAGTACTTCCATGACACTTAGAAACTGCTATGTTATTAGTATTAGATTATCTTCATGCTATTTGTATGTATTAATTGTTGCTTACCATGTTTTCGTTATGCGTTATATATGGTTAATCTTCTAAGATTGCGACCATTATCAATGATAATATATATCGGTGGTATGAGACACTAATATATATATATATATATAATCATTATTGTATAATAATTATAAAGCTTGTTTGTATGTGATGATATCCGGATATCAAGGAAGGGGGGAGACCGGTACGAATATCACGGTTTTCTTATATGGTATGTATGGTGTGATCCGGTAATCGAGGAGGGAGGGAGAGACCGATTCGGATACACCAGTGTGATATTGATGTTTGGTGTGATCTGGTAATCGAGGAAGGGGAAGAGACCGATTCGGATACACCGGTGTGATATTGATGTTTGGTGTGATTCGGTAATCGGGGAAGGGGCTAGAGACCGATTCAGATATACTGGTGTGATATGATGAGATTCTGGTTAGCGATGATTGACACAGATTTCGTGAATAGATGTTGATTTCATTGAGCTCGTTTTATTCACCATGCTTATTATATAGTATATATACATATATCTTGTGAAGTTATTTCTATTCACCGAGTTGGAAACTCATCCTCGCTGTGCCATACCTCCTTGCAGGACCGATCACACAGATACCTAGCGGCGGCGTTGGCACATCATCTTTTAGGATTCTCGCTTATTTTGCTAGGTGAGTTACATGCTTAGTAACCGCCTTTTTGTGTACTGTTCACCGCCGAAAACGGGGATGAAACTGGGATGGATCGTCCTGCCTGAATTCTGGGGGCATATGCTATTTAGATTTATCCGTCCATCTCTCCGAAAATGCCAAGTTGATTTATGGCACCGTATATCGGAGGTTTGGACGGATGCGGCCGTTGTAGCAGATTTCGTCAGATTCTTCCTCGTTTGCGAGGGGTTTTTGATTGTGGGGACGCTCTTCCCTGCAGGCGCAAGCCACTGCAGTTAATTACGTTATCGCATCGCGATAACCACTTTCTCCTGCTCCGGAAGTTCACTTCGTGTCGTATGTGTTTTTATTTGTTTAGGTTGCCCGTGGATTGTATACGGAGACTAATTTATGTTGTCGCCCGTAGGGCGTGGATTAGTCCAAATCCGTATATTTTTAAATTTGGATTTGGGTTGATTTAAGGATCATTAATCTGGTTTGATATTAAGATCGACTTAAATGTATGTGAGCATTTGGGACTCGATTTGTTTTTTGTTATGGATACATTAGTCAAATTTGAGACGAAGATCCACTTAACGGGGGTTTCAGGATCATTTTTATTTCAGATCCAACAAAAGAGCATTTGGCCTCTATTATTTTAGTTTAAGGACGTTTCGGTCCGTTATCGCCGTTTTGGAAGCGAATATTAGTTTAAGAACATTTCGGTCCATTATCGCCGTTTTGGAGGCGAATATTAGTTTAAGGACATTTCGGTCCATTGCCAGTTTAAGGACGTAGTGGTCCATTGTTACCATTTTCGATGCAACGGATCTTCTGGATACTAATTTCAGGGTTCTGACTCAGGAAGATAGCGAGCAGACACAGACGTCGTCATCTATCATTGACCTGAATCGTAACCCGTTAGGCGTAGTATCTTTTAAGGCATCGGCCATTTATTGGCCGGAAGGGTATTTCGCCATGCATATCCATGAGCAGGTAGGCCCCACCTTGGTACACATTTTCTATGATGTATGGGCCCTCATAGTTCGGTTCGAATTTCTCCCGTTTTGCACGATTGGGAATCATAGGTCGTTTGACAATTAGCACGAGCTCGCCTTGGCGGAATGTTCTCAGCCTAGTCAGTCTTTCGGATGAGCGCGTCATCCTTACCTTATAAGCTTTTAGGTTTTGTTGCGCCATGAAGCGAGTTTCATCGAGGGCGTCGAGCTCCTCAAGCCGAAGATGGGCATTTTCTTCATCTGTCAGCTCGTATTGAATTGCTACCCGTAGAGAAGGGAGTTCTATTTTTAAAGGAAGGATTGCTTCTGTGCTGAATACAAATGCCTATGGGGTCGTATTCGTGGTTGTTTTGAATGTCGTCCAGTACGCCGAGAGAGCTTCGTGCAGCCTTTCGTGCCAGCATTTTTTGTTTCTCGACACCGTTTTCTTGATAATCTTGGTCAAGGTCTTGTTGAAAGCTTCAGCTAGACCGTTAGCTCGGGAATTATAGACGGAAGAGTATCTCCTGTCTATTTTATGCTGTTCTGTGAAGCGGCTGATTTTATGGCTCCTGTAGGCTGGTCCATTATCCGAGATTATCCGCTGCGGAATGCTGAACCGGTAGATGACATGTGTCTTGAAGAAATGGAGAATATTCTCCGTCTTCACTTCCCTTAGTGGTATTGCTTCTGCCCACTTAGAAAAGTAATTGGTCATTGCCAATATGAACCGGTGTCTTTTAGATGATGCTGGCTCAATGGGGCCGATTATATCGGTTCCCCACATTTCAAACGGCCAGCTAGCTACCGTTGGATGTAGCGGATTTGGATGTTGGTGGATGAAGTCCCCGTGAATTTGGCATGAGTGACACTGCTTCGTATATTCGAGACAGTCCTGAATCATTGTGGTCCAATAGTATCCCATTCTTTTGATTTTCAGTTTCATCTTTGGCCCGGCTTGTTGAGAACCGCAGAGTCCGTCGTGAGTTTCTTGAACGACTATCCTTGCTTCTCCTGGCTCCAAGCACCTTAGCCACAAACCATCAAGCGATCTCTTGTATAGAGTATCATTGACGAAAATGAAAGACAAAGCCCATTTCATGAGCTGATGTCTTGACGACGCGTTTTTGCGCGTTCGATGGGATTTGAGGTAGTCTATGAAGACTTCCCTCCAATCCTTGATCTTTTCTTCATCTTCTATCTGGAAGACTGCTTGTTTGGTCGTTTCCTTTTCTTCGAATGACTCTGTTAAATCCTCCGAAGGTATCCCTGCTGGCGTGAGAACCCGGCGGCATTGCACGATGATCTTTACGTCATCGAGGTCTTCGTCGGCCAATTCTTTAGCCAATCTAGCCAATGCATCCGCTTTACTGTTTTTCGCACGCGGTATAGTCTCCAAGATGTAGGAGGGGATTTGTGTTGGTAATTGCTGCACTCTTTCACCATACCTGATCAGTTCTGGCTTGCGTGTCTGATAGTCGCCATTTACTTGGCTGACAATGAGCTGGGAGTTTCCATATATGAGGAGGTCTTTGATTCCAATGTCAATAGCGATCTTGAGACCTATTATCAAAGCTTCATATTCAGCTTCATTATTAGTCCTTGGCTCCGTCAGGAAGAAGGCGTAACGCGGTATCCCTCCTTGCGGAGTCACGAAGATGAGACCCATCCCGGCTTTGATTATGGGGGGTTATGCTTCCGCCTTTTCATGGAAGATACTCCATCGAAGAAAAGTTCCCATCGGGCATCATTCTTTTCTTCCTTTGCGTCGAACGCATATTCATCCGGTAACTCATAATTTAAGGAGGAGTCGGCGGGTATCAGATGCTCGGCGAGAAAGTCGGCGATGGCATGGCCCTTCACTGCTTTGAGAGGTCGATATGTTATCGAGAATTCCATCAGGAGGATGGCCTATTTGGCGAGCCTTCCCGTAGTATGGCCTTAGACATTAGATATTTGAGAGGATCCACATTTGATATGAGGTGGACTTCATGTGCTAAGGCGTAGTGTCTGAGCTTCGTTATTGCGAAGATCAGTGCCGGACAATACTTTTCGATTGGGGAGAAGTTGTTTTCTGCCCCCAGAAGAACTCGACTCAAATAGTACAGAGCTCTCTCCTATCCCTGGTCATTCTCCTGCGCCCATAGCGCACCCAGAGAACCTTCAAGGGCCGTTATATATAGGATAAGCGGTTTTCCCTTAACCGGAGTGGTCAACACTGGCGGATTTTGTAGGTATTGCTTAATTTCATCTAGTGCATTTTGGCACTTATGATCCCAGACGAACGGTGTCCCATTCTTCATTAGATGACCGTAGGGACGGCATTTTCCGGAGAGGTTGGTTATGAACCACCGGATATACGCGAGCTTTTCTTGGAGAGACCATAATTGTTTGAGAGTTCTCAGCGTAGGCATTTTTATAATTGCTTTGATCTTTGATGGGTCTATTTCGATGTCTCGGTGTCTTATGATGAATCCTAGGAATTTGCCCGAAGATACTCCAAACACACATTTTAAAGGATTCATTTTCAGATTATATTTCCGAAGACGTTGGAACACTATGTTTAGATGCTCCCAGTGTTCCTCATGAGATTTGCTCTTTACCACAAGGCCGTCAATGTAGCATTCAGCAACCTCATGAATGAGGTCATCGAAGATCTTTGTCATAGCCCTCTGGTAGGTAGCGCCGGCGTTCTTCAGACCGAAGGGCATCACCTTGTAACAGAATATACCCAATAGAGTCTGGAAGGCGGTATGCTTTTGGTCTTCAGGATGCATTTTTATTTGGTTGTATCCTGAAGATCCATCCATGAAAGAGAAGATTTCATGGGTATTCGTGTTATCGATCATCAGCTCGGTAACATGTACTAAGAAGTCATCCTTCGGACAAGCTTTATAGAGGTCTCGAAGGTCTACGCAGATGCGTACCATCCCATTTTTCTTCATCACTGGAACAATGTTGGAAATTCAGTCGGGATACTGAACTTCTTGGATGAAGCCAGGGTCAATTAATTTCTTGACTTCGGCGTTTATACTCATCTCGAGTTCGAGCCATATTCTTCTTGGCGCTTGTTTGACTGGCTTGATGTCCGGCGATATGGCCAGTTTGTGTACTGCTACTTCTGGATCTAGACCAGGCATCTCGGAATAGTTCCATGCGAAGCAGTCTTTATATTGCATGAGCACATCATTTAAAATGGCCACCTGCTTTTTAGACAGCAGCTCACTGACGAACGTGGGCGTCGGCTCGTTTTCCGTCCTTAGGTTAATTCTTCTTAGGTTGTCCGTCGTGGTATGTATCCTATCTTCCAGCTCTTTTGGCGCCGGTGGAAACTCTGACATCACCTCCTCCTCGCCCTCATTTATGAAGCACTTGAAGAAGTCATCCATATTCTCATGCCCTCCCTCTTTTGAGAGTGTTATCATATGGCAAGTACGAGTTCGATTCCATTCTTGGTGTTGAGCCGGTCCTACCTTCGCGATATAGGTTCTCTTTGGCTCATGCTTTTACGATGGGGTCACCCTCCAGCTGTCGCATAAAGCGAACCTGCCCTGTTGATATTGGTCATCGACCCGGTCTTTAAAGGTGAAGCAGTCTTCAAGAGGATGTCCTATTGCTCGAAGATAGGAGCAATAATTCGGGTGATAGACCTCATTTATATGTTCAGGGTACCGAGGCTCCGGGAGCGTCATCATTTGATACTTCATGACAAGGTTGAATATTTTCCTTGTTTTTTCTTGAGGGAAAGAGTATTCCCGACCTATCTTCTTCATAAAAGATGGATTCCAGCTGACTTTTTCTCGATTGCGTGGCTTCTTGGATCCGCTTCGCTGTTTTAGAGCGCCATTCTCGTTCTTCACCTTGTTTTTGGCCCCGTTTCGGGCTTTTCTCTTATTGTTAGAACGTACAGCGGGCTGAGGGTGAAGGGCGTTGTAATCTTCTCTTTCTGCAGACTGCTGAGTGAGGCGTTGCGTCCTGGCCTTTTCTTAAATACCATTTCGCGGCTGTGATCATTCCGAATCTTTTGACTGGCTTCCCTTATTAACTTGTCAACTTGCTCTCGAATGACAAACTTGACGTTCTTATAGCGGGATTTTTCTCCTTTTCAACGTCAGCGCTATCTGGAAAAACATTCTCTTCTTCACCGGAGCTATTTATGACGCGACAGCCATGGAATCGCTCCCGTTTCTTGGACCTAAGGTATCCGAGCCCGGTTGTTTCCATCTTCCCGTTGGGCATTCTTCCCTGAGTCCCAGGGACGTCTCAGATCTTATTGTAGAGCTGGGCTTGTCGAGCGGTTTGTTTGAAGGGTACGCCTTAGCATTTTAATAGCCTTTTCAATCCCTCTGCGTAATATCTGGGCAGACGGATTGGTTGAAGCCTGTCAAGCGCGAGCTCGGCACCATGCCGGACTTCTTTTGCCATTTTGATCTCCGTAGATTGATAGAAGAGGATCGCCTTTTCACCTCTTCACCTGGGAGGGACGTAGAAAGTCTGCAGCTCTTGTACGCTGTATGTATCAAGCGCATCAAGTTCTTTGTAATGCCGTAGCGGAACCATGGTGATTTATAAACTCTGATCAGCTCCAGTAACGATTTGTGTTGACGGGCGAGTGGAGAACACGGCGTTGGCCTCATCCTCAGAGTCGCTGCCAAAGACCAAAATAGGAGTAGATAATCCGGGCCTGTTGCATTGGGGTTGCCCTGAGTAGACTATTTGCTCATCTTCCTCGGTGTCACTCCCAAAGATCGGGATGGTGACAACGGACTTCCGTTTATCCTCCATCTTATGACATCTTTCCATATCTTTAAAGTCTGGTTGGAAGTACTTTGCGTCTTCATATTTTCGGACTTCGTTTATGGAGAATGGATTTAGCTCCCCCGTAACAGTGTACTCGAGGCCATCTTTGAAATACTTCATACACTGGTGTTGTGTAGAAGGGATGACGTTGTACTCGTGTAAGTAAGGCCTGTCGAGCAGAGCGTTGTAGCAAGTCTTGGCGTCAATGACATGAAATTTGATGTCAGTGACGAGCAGCCCAAAGCGTAATGTCAGTATTACGGACCCGAGCATCCGTGATGACTGTGAATCGAAACCGAAGATGGTAATTTTATCTCGGGCTTGGTGCTGAACGTTCATGCAAATCTCCTTTATCACCTTCACGTTGAGAAGGTTGACAGAAGACCCATTGTCGAGAAGAATTTTGCCTATTCTGATGTCGTGGCAGTACTCAGTGACGTATAACGGGCGGTTATGGTCACAAGTTCCAAGGAGGAGATCTTCATTGCTGAATGTGATGTCAGCCGTGTGAACCTCTGCTAACTCGTCCCTCATCCTTTCTTCTGCAAGGAAAGCTTGAAACTGATCGGGCTCTTGTAACGCCTTGATCAAAGAATCTCGTGCTTCTTTGGACAGGAGAAAAGCATCTAGTACTTTCAGTTGTGAAGGCATCTTCCTCAGATGTGCTAGGACATTGTAATCCACCTTGTTTTTCCTAGGTGGGTCCTTAGCTGCAAGCTCTTTAACGACTCCATCATCAAGGGTGATTTCCCCAGGTACTTTTTCTTTCTCCTTGTCTCTTTTACTCAAACCTTTATTTATAGGTCCGAGGTTCTTCTTAGGCAGCGTATGGTTACACAGCTGAATGTTCTCGCAGTTCTTCTCCTCCTCTTCTTTTTCGGAGGTGGAGTTCTTGAAGAGAGGGCCGAGGGTCATTTCTTCCTCAGAATCACTCCTGAAGGTAAGGACTTGGAGTTTTTCGCTTTCCTGACTGGTATCAACCATATGACAGTTGCCAGTCGTTTTCTCACGCGCACTTGTCGAACTTCTTTGATGTCAACGAGCTTCGTGTTTCATCCTCTTGAAGTGTTGTTGATGAGCAACGTATCCTTGCCACCACTTCTTGAAGGCACTGCATTCCTCGATGGGGTAGATAACCTTCCGATGATATAGGCAGTAGTTTGGATGTATATCCGCTCCGTTGAGGTATATGACCCCGGGCGTGTTTCCTTTGAGAGGCGGCAGCTTCATTCCCACTGACAGGGCTTTGGCGAACCGCTTCTCTGTCTTGATCTTTCTCTTATTTGCCGCAGGTTTGCTTCGGTTTGGTTGGAGTACTTTACGACTCATCCTCGCCATAGCTTCTTCATCCTGACGCCGACGCTTAACCTTTTCGTATATGGCTGTTTCGCGTTCTCGGTCGGCTTTGCTTTTTCGAAAAGCTTTGTTTAATAGCCTATCTATTGGGTCTTCTGACAGTTCCAGGGATTTTAGCGCCGCTCCCGCCTCCAGTCCCTCTGCGTTTCTTTCCGATGCCGAGGGAGCTTCTTCGACATTTGACGACGAATGGGAGACCATGTGGCAGCTTGCTACATAGTCCTGGGTTTCTTCTGATAAGTCATTTTCCTCATCATCATCACATCTCCGTTCTCAAGGATATGCTTGAGAAACTCTTTGAGAGTGACTGGGGTTCGCGCCTTCTGGTTGTACTCCTCCAGCGCGTCGATATACTTTTGCAGGTCCGTGCGCTTGTTATCATACTCGGCAGGCTGCACATGCTTCTTGGTCTTCTTCTTTTTCTTCGAAGACTTTGAAGGCTTGACCTGGGGGTTTTTCCCCTTGTCAACTGTTTTCGGTGCGGAACGCGGTTTCAGCATCCCTTCAATGATCTCGGACTCCAGCGGGCTTTTCCATCTGATCGTCGGACACGCCTGAAGATCTTTCAGCATTCTTTTGGATTTAGCTGAAAGGATAACTTCCTATGGAGCATCTTCCACGAGCGAGCATGATGCCCCCAGCATGTCTACCTACTTGGGAGAGTGCTTCTGTGGTGGGTTGACCCTCAAGTTCTCCGATAGCGCAAACTTCTCTTGTTGGTACTGATTCTCGACCCAGTTTTTGAAGACGTAGCAATCCTCAATTGGGTGGCTCACCATCCTGTGATATGAGCAATAGTTGGGGTTGTTGATGTCGCCAGGTTGCGATGGACGTCGTGTGTCCGTCAACATGATTAGTTTGTTGCGCACTGCCAGCTTGAACAGTCTCCTCGTCTTATCACGGGGAAATGAGTTAGGGGGTCAAATTTTTGCAGTTTCTTCAGAAAACCCTGAGTCGATTTTTGGTGTATCTCAAAAAAAAATTCCAGCACTTTTAAAATCGACAGAAAGTTTAAAAAACGGGGTTCGTTTTGCGACTTTTCTTTTGATCGATCTTCTAGCTACTTTGCTAACATGTTAGATAGAGTTTAACTAGGCTCTGATACCACTGTAAGACCATGCTACCTCTCCCGGTACTTTCGGGCATGCGGAATTTGATAAAAAACGATTTTCTTAGAGGTGGTAACATGGACTTAAAACCCGGATCTTTGTTAAACATCTAACTAACAACCTAACTACGAGTTGCTAACTACTCGGTTAGGGGGTTATACCTTTCTTTTCTTGAACTCCTTCGTCTTCAAACCTCGATGGTGGTCCGGATCGGCTTCTTCCCGTCGTCTCCTTGCGCCGAAGATAGATCCACCTGAAAGCTTCAACCTTTGGCTCCTTCTTCGAACTTTGAAGAAACTAGTTCACTCGGTTTGCTAAACCTTGTGAACTAGAGTGAGTAGAGAAGAGTTTGTATGAGATTTTATCTATGGTTCTTGGTTCTC
The DNA here is from genome assembly GCA_030015575.1 of Agapanthus africanus. Classification (NCBI taxonomy): domain Eukaryota; kingdom Viridiplantae; phylum Streptophyta; class Magnoliopsida; order Asparagales; family Amaryllidaceae; genus Agapanthus; species Agapanthus africanus. Next base: position 413,198 of record JASDDO010000233.1, read on the forward strand.
AACTCATGAGACAAGTGAACCATAAAGTCAAGAGAGGGAGAGCAAGAGGAGGAAGATGAGAGCTCAAGAACAAGAGAGAGAATGAGCATGAAAGAATGAGAGAAGACTTTTCTCATTTTGCTCTCATAATCCAAAACAATCATAACCCCTCATATCAATCAAGTATTATGTGATGGTTTAAGCAACCATAGCCATATCATTTCATGCACTCATTTTGCACAAAAGAGCAAGCAAGCAAAAGTCTTTGCCATGAAATGATAGCTATAGTTATCATGATGGTCAACTAGTCAAGCCTAGTCAACCGGTCAACAAAGTCAACAAGTCAACAAGTCAACAAAGTCAATCCCTCAACAACCATGTCACCATAATACTTAATTAATATAATTGTTAATCGCATATTATATTCTCATTAGGGTTGAGCAAAAAGTCAATAGTCAACTGTCAACGGTCAACAACCCTAATGAGAATCCTCTGCCTCTGTCTCTCCGTCAACTGTGCATACACACCCGTATCCGCGTTCCGAGGAACACGAATGCATACTGGATAAAACCAATCCCAAAAGGTACATTAGGATCTGGCTTAAACCAAAGCCCGCTAGTGTGAACTGTCCGGACACTGTACGTGCACAAGTGCACGGATGTGATCGAACCCTATCGCAAAACCATGCGACCTGTCGCAAAACCATGCGACCTCTACTCTTTTGCCTAAAGGCGAATAGCTTTCTGTGTGGGACTCTAAAGACTCGACACTACGCTGGCAGTGGGTTTAACCACAGACCGCAAGCGGCACTAACTGTGCGTAACGGTCCCCAGGTAGATGCCGACAAGAAGACTGACGAGGCGAAACCCATCTGAACTCCTACTGAGCCTGAATGTGACATTCTCCGTACAGTCCGGTCTGTTCGTCTGATACATCGCATGGCGGGCCTAGGGGGCGATAAACGTCAGTCCCCCAATAGCGGTACAAGTCGTGTCGGAGTGAAGCCCAAAACACCCTGAGATAACACTGGAAGCCTACCAGTATATCTCGTTTGCCCTGGCCAGGGACTACTCGTGTAATGGCTCTCTTAGACACAGCGCGATGTCAACCCCTAATACCGGGAGAGACGAATCCTGTCTAACCATCACTGCCTCCAAGTGCTTCGGGACTGCACCCAACTACCACCTGTTTGCACGACTCCTTTGAGCCGTGGTAGGGTAGTAATCAAAGTACAGTGGGAACACACTCGAGACGAAGTGACAGTGTCAAGTCAGCGGACTAAGCTGTACTCATGTCACCTGGGAACTGATAACTGACGATAGGCATAATACCAACTAGTCAGTTCCCGACGAGTCCTGTCCAGTGTACTCGTAACCCAACGAGCACCCGCATACTATCTCAAGTACGACGTACCGACGGCTGTGGGACAGACCGTCTCCCACACTGGGATGAGAAGCGCATGCGCTAGTCTACTCCGGAGTATCGATGCCCTGTCTCGATAGTCCTGCAACCAGGGACCTGCATAAGGATGTGCTTATAGATTACCCAGCCCCACTAGTGTGACTGCCATCACAACGCTGGTAATCAAGCAAAGATCCTAAGGGCTCCACTAATGTGTATAGGCGATATACTAAAATAAACACATGTATACATTGAAGTAGAAACAAACCAAGTAGCATACTACTATTTTGAGCAAGATTGTATATACAAGGTGAATATCCCAAGCTTCCATTAAGTAATATACAAACTAGTATGATACAGTAATGGCCTCTAGGGCATATACACTAACAATCTCCCACTTGCACTAACGCCATGTACTGGCGTATCGAAGACCTATCATCTCGATCAGCCGCTCGAACTGAGTCTGGGGCAAGGCCTTGGTGAATGGATCTGCAGTGTTATCTTCTGAAGCGACTCTCCGAACCTCAATCTCCTGGCGATCCACGATCTCCCTAATCAGGTGATACCGCCTCAAGATGTGTCTGGATCTCTGATGGGACCTGGGTTCCTTCGCTAAAGCTATAGCCCCGTTGTTGTCGTAATACAGAGGTATTGGATCAACAATGGACGGAACCACCTGAAGTTCTTTCAAGAACTTCCTCATCCAGACAGCTTCTTTTGCGGCATCAGATGCAGCGATGTATTCCGCTTCCATCGTCGAGTCTGCAACGGTTTCCTGTTTGGAACTCTTCCAACACACCGCCCCTCCATTGAGGGTAACTACAAAACCCGACATGGACTTGGAATCATCCTTGTCACTCTGGAAGCTGGAGTCAGCACAGGCCTCGATCTGGAGGTCTTTTCCGCCATACACCAAGAACATCTCCTTAGTCCTTCTCAGGTACTTGAGAATGTTCTTTACCGCTATCCAGTGTTTCTCCCCAGGGTTTGACTGATACCGGCTTACCACACTCAGTGCATAAGCTACATCCGGTCTGGTACACAACATCGCATACATTATAGAGCCTACCGCAGAAGCATAGGGTATAATAGACATGCGATCCCTCTCCAAATCAGTCTTGGGAGACATCTCTTTAGAGATGGTGATCCCGTGACAAGCCGGTAGGTTACCGCGCTTGGAATCTTCCATACTGAATCTCTTCAGTATGGTGTCGATATACCTGGACTGTGAAAGTCCTAATATCCTCTTGGATCTATCACGATGGATCCGGATCCCCAGGATGTATGAGGCATCACCCAGGTCTTTCATGGAGAACCTGTGTGACAAGAACCCCTTGACAGATTGTAGCATAGGAATGTCATTTCCTATTAAGAGAATGTCATCCACGTACAAAACGAGGAATACTACAGTTCTCGCTACAAATCTACTATAGATGCATGGTTCATCTGGATTTTTGATAAAACCAAATTTCTTGACCGTCTCATCAAAACAGATGTTCCAACTCCGCGATGCCTGCTTTAGTCCATAGATGGACTTAAGCAACTTGCACACCTTTCCGCTGCTCCCACTCTGAATGAAACCCTCTGGTTGGTCCATATAGACACACTCCTCTAAATTTCCATTTAGAAAAGCGGTCTTTACGTCCATTTGCCAGATCTCATAATCGTGGAAAGCAGCAATGGCAAGAAGGATCCGAATGGATTTCAGCATAGCCACTGGAGAAAAGGTTTCGTCATAGTCCAAACCAGGTCTTTGACGAAAACCCTTCGCAACAAGTCTAGCTTTATAGGTCTCAACCTGTCCATCTACACCAATCTTCCTTTTGAAGATCCACTTGCATCCTACGGGTTTTACCCCGTCTGGAGCAATGTCCAACGTCCATACCTTGTTGGTGTACATGGACTCCATTTCGGTCCGCATTGCATCCAGCCATTTTACTGAGTCAACGCTCTGAACGGCCTGCTGTAAGCTAGTAGGCTCATCATAATCTATGATGCAATCCTCTCTATCCCCGTCTATGAGAAAACCGTAGTATCTTTCGGACGGATGAGACTGCCTACTACTCCTGCGGAGCGGCGTAGGAATGTCCTGTTCTTTTGAACCCTCTGGTTCCACTAAGCTTTCAGTAATAGTCTGTGGTTCTGGAATTTCTTCCAGTTCTATTGTGCTCCCACTTATCTGGGTTTCCAAAAACTCAGTTTCCAAGAAGCGGGCATGCTGAGAAACAAAAACTTTTTGTTCCTCAGCGGAATAGAAAAGATACCCCCTGGAGTTCTTTGGGTACCCCACAAACTTACACTGTACTGAACGTGCCTCGAGCTTGTCCGCATGCTGCTTTTTTACAAAAGCTGGACATCCCCATACTTTAAGATACTTAAGACAGGGTTTCTTCCCAGTCCACATCTGATATGGGGTGGTAGGCACAGTCTTGGTGGGAGCCTTGTTCAAGAGATATGCAGCTGCTTCTAGTGCATATCCCCAGAATGATCGCGGTAACTCAGCGTTACTCATCATGGACCGTACCATATCCAATAGGGTCCGGTTCCGTCTCTCCGATACACCGTTATGTTGCGGAGTGTATGGAGGAGTAAGCTGAGAGAGAATTCCATTCTCTTTTAAGTAATTCAGGAATTCGGCACTTAAGTATTCTCCACCTCGATCCGATCTTAGAATCTTGATACTTTTGCCGGTTTGTTTTTCTACTTCATTTTTATATTCCTGGAATTTTCCAAAGGCTTCGGACTTATGTTTCATTAAGAAGACATAACCGTACCTTAAAAAGTCATCCGTAAAAGTAATGAAGTAAGAATAACCGCTTCGCGCATGTGTAGACATTGGACCGCACACGTCGTTGTGTACAAGTCCCAAGAGCTCGCTCGCTCTTACTCCATGTCCAGTAAACGGAGTCTTTGTCATCTTTCCTTTGAGACAGGATTGACAAGTGGCATACGATTGATATTCGAACGGATTCAAATATCCTTCTGTATGTAACTTAGTCAACCTTCTCTCATTGATGTGACCCAGTCTACAATGCCATAAGAAAGTCTGATTTATTTCCGGAGACTTTCTTTTGTGTGTATTCTGGACATTGAAAATCTGTGGTTGGTTTAATACGTATATACCATTGCTCAATGTACCTGACCCAATCAGAACTTGATTAAGGTGAATGTTTACAACATTGCTTACAAACGCAAATTCATAACATTCTTTAGAAACAAAAGATACAGAAATGATATTACAAGTTGCGTTGGGTACAAAAAAGCAATTACGCAAAACCAAAACATGTCCATCTGACATTCCCAGGTGATAGTCCCCCACGGCTTTAGCATCCATGCTAGCTCCGTTCGCAACTCTGAGGGTCATGTCACCTGCTTTCAAAACACTACGGTTTCTCAACGCCTGCAAAGAATTACAGATATGAGATCCTGATCCGGTATCCAATACCCAGGAAGTAGAGTTTATTGAAAGACAGTTTTCAATAACATACACACCTGAAGCTGAAGCTGCAACCTGCTTCAATTCCTGTGTTCTGGCCTTCCAGGCCCTGCAATCATTCTTCCAGTGTCCTTTCTTATGACAATAGAAGCACTCTTCCTTATCCACAAGCTTCCCCACTTTCTTTGTTGCTTTAGCTTTTCCCTTCGTATCCACTTTACTAACACCGCCTCTTGGTTTGGCGGGGGCTTTCTTCTTCTTTCCCTTGGCTTTCGCCTTGGACCTAGAAGAAGATGATCCTCCTACAAACAAAGTGGATGTTTCCCTACCTTTCTGTAGGGTGCCCTCTGCGCTCCTCAGCATGTTGAGGAGCTCTGAAAGTTCAACTTCTTTTTCTTGTAAGTTGAAGTTCAGTATGAACTGGGCGTAAGTGGAAGGAAGGGACTGGAGAACTAAGTCCGTATAGAGCCCACTCTCCAATGTGGTCCCTAGGTCCGCGAGCTCCTCAATGTAGCTGATCATCTTAAGCACGTGTTCTGCTACTGATGATCCGACGGCCATCCTTGCCGAAAATAACTTTTTCGATGCTTCGTATCTTGCGATACGAGATTGCTCTCCATACAGTTCTTTTGTATGAAGAAATATGGATTCCAAGTCCATATTCTCGTGCCTCCTCTGATGTTCATTGTCCATAGAGGCAAGTACGAGGCACTTGGCCTTCGCGCTATCAATCTTCCAAGTCTTACGGATTTCCTTATCCGCGACGCTGGAAGTGGGACCAGGGACAGGGGGAGCTTTGGTGGTAAGAAGATACCCCAGCTTGTCGTAAGTGATTGCCATCTTGACATTCCTGAGCCAATCTTTGTAGTTTGGCCCTGTCAGTATGTTTTTATTTAGAAGTAACTTAAGTCCAGTCATATCGATTGGTCGCTGCAATTAGGAGAGAGAAGAAACACTCAGCTTGATGCTCTTGCAAGTTTAGAGTGGTTTTTAGTTTGTCTAAACAGGATGGCTCCCACTGTTTCTCGAATCCCTCCTCAAACCATAAAGGAAGAATTAGTCGGGATCAATCCCACCGCACAATACTTGCTTAACCGTTCAGCCAGGCCAGTGTCGGTACTTCGAGGGAGGTTTTCCAACGCTTTCGCGAAGTTCCTTAATTCAAGAACCTTTTTTCCCTGGGGGCGTAGCCCCGGTAACACCTTTTTAGGCACCTACTAGGTTTATAGCATTGATCGTTTAGTGAAAAATTTCCCGAGGAGTAGCATATACTCACAGTAGGATCGGGATCCAAATATCATCGCGTGACGAAACTGAAGGAATCCTACCAGAATCATCACACTCCAAATGGTATGCAAGTCTAGCAAGTTTCAGTACTTATGAAACTCCCGATGTGGATTTTTGCCCCATGCTCTTATGACCTTGACGAAGGTCAACAAATCATAAGTCACATGTCAAGTTCTGCCCGTCATTATCCAGGTTAATTTGAATCCACCCGTATATACCCTTGACGAAGGTCAACAAGGTAATGCGAATGTCCCAAACCAACGCATCTATCTATGCTACATATGAATACCCAACAGCTACCAATCACTATGCCTTGACGAAGGTCAACAAACATAGCTTGAATACTATTGAATATTCATATGAAACGACGGAGGGCTACGAATGGTTTTTGGCGAAACCGTGAACGTAGTGAACTTGATATAATCGATGGAACGAGATAGCTTTTAAAAGGAGTGGCTCAAGCTCCGCATTTAAAAGTTGGTTTTGAAAAGAACCGAGTGGTTTTTCGAAAGTGTTCCAACGACTTTAGCTTGGTTTATTATCTTGCATTAGTTCTTTTAATGCGTGATATTCTTGCATTAGTTCTTTTAATGCGTCCCATCATTTAATCCTACCATTGCAGAAAACAACCAAAATATGACGTACGCTTATGCCATTCGCATTCGCCACGGGGCCCCGTCATTACTCGTTAGGTTACTTAACTAACGACAGAGCGGGGGCTGGGCTAGCGCGGCTGTAAAACATAAGCAACGCCTAAATAATATCATATATAGATATATTGCAATGATAGCCATTTCAGATCACAGATGAACACATTGGATATACTAGAAATCCGCAATTCGTACGAGCCTGTAACGAAAAGCAGATTACACGGTCGTGGTGAATAGCCAAAACCCCACCCAAGACCCCTACGGGTGCGGCAAACTACCCGCCAAGTACCCGAAGCGAAGCAACCTCCCTCAACTCCGTGAGTAGGCCACTAGGCACTTCGGCATACCCGGTAGTTTGTGCACCCCCTCCATGGGTCTATCCTAGGAGCAAAAACAGTAAAAAGAAATTATACAATGACGGCTACAACCCCGACCCGGTTGTGCGGCCATACAAATAATTATTACATCAATTTACAAATTTACATGAATTGAAAGAAAAGAAAACTCTCGTCTCACAACCCCCGGCTATTCACCCGCGACAATCCAATGAATTCATATACACATTCCAATAACATTACAGATCACAGATTTGTATAACTCCCACTAATCGACATATAGCGATTAGCAGACGTTCAATACAAATATCACATCACAGAAAAACCCGTCAGCTAAAGTCTTTTAGAAGTTCGATCAAAAATACGGATTTTCAGGACCCCAAAAATAAAATTTTCGTTCTGGAAAATCTGGGCAGAAAATATATATTCCAAAAATCCCAAAATACCCCTATGAGCAAACTGCAAAGAAGAAACCCCATGACCGAGTCAACTCGGCCGCGGAACCGCGGCGCTTTGATCGAGTTAGGGGGTCAAATTTTTGCAGTTTCTTCAGAAAACCCTGAGTCGATTTTTGGTGTATCTCAAAAAAAATTTCCAGCACTTTTAAAATCGACAGAAAGTTTAAAAACGGGGTTCGTTTTGCGACTTTTCTTTTGATCGATCTTCTAGCTACTTTGCTAACATGTTAGATAGAGTTTAACTAGGCTCTGATACCACTGTAAGTCTATGCTACCTCTCCCGGTACTTTCGGACATGCGGAATTTGATAAAAAACGATTTTCTTAGAGGTGGTAACATGGACTTAAAACCTAGATCTTTGTTAAACATCTAACTAACAACCTAACTACGAGTTGCTAACTACTCGGTTAGGGGGTTATACCTTTCTTTTCTTGAACTCCTTCGTCTTCAAACCTCGATGGTGGTCCGGATCGGCTTCTTCCCGTCGTCTCCTTGCGCCGAAGATAGATCCACCTGAAAGCTTCAACCTTTGGCTCCTTCTTCGAACTTTGAAGAAACTAGTTCACTCGGTTTGCTAAACCTTGTGAACTAGAGTGAGTAGAGAAGAGTTTGTATGGGATTTTATCTATGGTTCTTGGTTCTCAACTCATGAGACAAGTGAACCATAGAGTCAAGAGAGGGAGAGCAAGAGGAGGAAGATGAGAGCTCAAGAACAAGAGAGAGAATGAGCATGAAAGAATAAGAGAAGACTTTTCTCATTTTGCTCTCATAATCCAAAACAATCATAACCCCTCATATCAATCAAGTATTATGTGATGGTTTAAGCAACCATAGCTATATCATTTCATGCACTCATTTTGCACAAAAGAGCAAGCAAGCAAAAGTCTTTGCCATGAAATGATAGCTATAGTTATCATGATGGTCAACTAGTCAAGCCTAGTCAACCGGTCAACAAGTCAACAAGTCAACAAAGTCAATCCCTCAACAACCATGTCACCATAATACTTAATTAATATAATTGTTAATCGCATATCATATTCTCATTAGGGTTGAGCAAAAAGTCAATAGTCAACTGTCAACGGTCAACAACCCTAATGAGAATCCTCTGCCTCTGTCTCTCCGTCAACCGTGCATACACACCCGCATCCGCGTTCTGAGGAACACGAATGCATACTGGATAAAACCAATCCCAAAAGGTACACTAGGATCTGGCTTAAACCAAAGCCCGCTAGTGTGAACAGTCCGGACACTGTACGTGCACAAGTGCACGGATGTGATCGAACCCTGTCGCAAAACCATGCGACCTGTCGCAAAACCATACGACCTCTACTCTTTTGCCTAAAGGCGAATAGCTTTCTGTGTGGGACTCTAAAGACTCGACACTATGCTGGCAGTGGGTTTAACCACAGACCGCAAGCGGCACTATCTGTGCGTAACGGTCCCCAGGTAGATGCCGACAAGAAGACTGACGAGGCGAAACCCATCTGAACTCCTACTGAGCCTGAATGTGACATTCTCCGTACAGTCCGGTCTGTTCGTCTGATACATCGCATGGCGGGCCTAGGGGACGGTAAACGTCAGTCCCCCAATAGCGGTACAAGTCGTGTCGGAGTGAAGCCCAAAACACCCTGAGATAACACTGGAAGCCTACCAGTATATCTCGTTTGTCCTGGCCAGGGACTACTCGTGTAATGGCTCTCCTAGACACAGCGCGATGTCAACCCCCAATACCGGGAGAGACGAATCCTGTCTAACCGTCACTGCCTCCAAGTGCTTCGGGACTGCACCCAACTACCACCTGGTTGCACGACTCCTTTGAGCCGTGGTAGGGTAGTAATCAAAGTATAGTGGGAACACACTCGAGGCGAAGTGACAGTGTCAAGTCAGCGGACTAAGCTGTACTCATGTCACCTGGGAACTGATAACTGACGATAGGCATAATACCAACTAATCAGTTCCCGACGAGTCCTGTCCAATATACTCGTAACCCAACGAGCACCCACATACTATCTCAAGTACGACATACCGACGGCTGTGGGACAGACCGTCTCCCATACTGGGATGAGAAGCGCATGCGCTAGTCTACTCCGGAGTATCGATGCCCTGTCTCGATAGTCCTGCTACCAGGGACCTGCATAAGGATGTGGTTATAGATTACCGAGCTCCACTAGTGTGACTGCCATCACAACGCTGGTAATCAAGCAAAGATCCTAAGGGCTCCACTAATGTGTATAGGCGATATACTAAAATAAACACATGTACACATTGAAGTAGAAACAAACCAAGTAGCATACTACTATTTTGAGCAAAATTGTATATACAAGGTGAATATCCCAAGCTTCCATTAAGTAATATACAAACTAGTATGATACAGTAATGGCCTCTAGGGCATATACACTAACACGATGTTTCCCCTCTATCGTCCTCGATGATTATCGGTGGATCTTCGGCTGGAGGTTCTGGCTGAATCATCATTCCAACCATATCCTGGAATAGAAGCGCCATCTTATTTATATTAGCAGCTTGTTCTGCGGCCTCCTTGTCTTTTCTTTCTAGCACCCTTCGCAGGAACTCTGTATCGGTTTCTTACTCTTGGTGTTTTTCCGGACTTTCTTTCTGTCCGGCGAGTGCTGCTATTTTCGTCAACATCTCCTGGAGATTTTGTTGTTGCTCCTGAGCTTTTGTCAACGACCGAGTTTGCGGTCGATGACCCACGGAAGCATGGCTTTCCTCTTTCTCAGAAACCATGTAGACCGTATGGATGATCATGCCCCAGACTTGGGGCGTTTGAATCCAGCGCCTTTAGAATTTGCCGCAAGCAATGGGATTTTCTCCGGCCTCCTCCTTTTGTGGGAGGTCGAGGTTGAAGGAGCCGTTGTAACAGGCGCCTGTGTTGAAGATGTCCCTCTCTTTATGATGGATGGGTGGTCCTCCTCTCGCCGAGCCTTCATTTTCTTCAGTCGGTGAGAGTAGTCTTTGTTGATCACAGAGTCTTGGACTTTCCGCCAGACCCTGTGGATTTGGGAGGACAACCGCTGAGGGGGCTGCTCCGGCTTTGCCTATGTCGTGTTTTGAGCAGGTGGGAGAGATTTCTTCAGCACCGCGGTTGGAGAGTTCTTGTGCACTCTCCTAAGCAGATCAAAGTTTTTCCTGGTTGGAACAACAGCGTCAACTTCCACCATTGGAGCTGGCGGAGTAAATCCAGAGGGGGAGTTGCCCCTAGCTCTTATCACTTGGCGCCAGTGGCGATATCGAGCGTTCCTTGCAGACGAGACCACCTTAGTTACGGAAGCGGCTCCGTCGTTCCCCCTGCTTTGGTGATGGGATACTACTGGTGCCAGCCTGTTGAAGACTGACGTCCGTTGAGAGGGAATGGCCAATCTTTCAATGACCGAATTTCTGGTAGATGAAGCACTTTTGACGACTTCACCCGCCAGAAGAGTTGGAAGGACTTTCCGTTTTGGGATAGCCCATTCAGGTATTGCAAGCCTCTTTGCGGGCCCACTTGAACTTTAGCTCAGCCTGTTGAAGACTAAGGTGGCAGACTTGGACGACCCGTTAAGAGGGGCCGTGGTGGTTGCAAGTCGATCAAAGACCGACTTCTTGGGAGCTTCCTGTGGTGGCACTGGGACGCTGAAGCTTATTGGAGGGAGCATGGTCCTGAAGAACAATCCAATGGTGGCTTGAGTCACCTGCCCCACCGGCATTGAAAAGATGGAAGCCGCATTAGGGCCATATGTCACTCTTCCAGTTGGGGCGGAGCGGAAGTTACTGTTGCAGTTTATGCAGCTGGAAGCCATTGATGTTCACTTCTACCACAGGAACAAGACACCAAATCTTAGTATCTCGAATACAGGGGCAACCATATCAAATCGTGATTTTGTTCGCAAAACACGACACGCGAAGTATGGAGTGGAAAGAGTAAAAGGTCCCACCGGGCATGTCAGAATCTGTTCACCACCGAAAACGGGGAGGAAACCAGGATGGATCGTCCTGCCTGAATTTGGGGGCAGATGCTTTTTGGATTTATCCGTCCACCTCTCCGAAGATGCCAAGTTGATTTATGGCATCGTATATCGGAGGTTTGGACGGATGCGGCCGTTGTAGCAGACTTCATCAGATTCCCCTCGTTTGCGAGGGGTTTTTGATCGTGGGAACGCTCTTCCCTGCAGGCATAAGCTCCTGCAGTTAATTACGTTATCGCATCGCGATAACCACTTTCTCCTGCTCCGGAAGTTCACTTCATGTCGTGTGTATTTTTGTTTGTTTAGGTTGCCCGTGGATTGTATACGGAGACTAATTTATGTCGTTGCCCGTAGGGCATGGATTAGTCCAAATCCGTATATTTTTAGATTTGGGTTTGGGTTAATTTAAGGACCATTAATCTAGTTTGAGATTAAGATCAACTTAAATGTATGTGAGCATTTGAGGCTCGATTTTTTTTGTTAAGGATACATTAGTCCAATTTGAGACTAAGATCCACTTAACGGGGGTTTCAGGATTATTTTTATTTCAGATCCAGCAGAAGAGCATTTGGGCTCTATTATTTTAGTTTAAGGACGTTTCGGTCCATTATCGCCATTTTGGAGGCGAATATTAGTTTAAGGATATTTCGGTCCACTATCGCCGTTTTGGAGACGAATATTAGTTTAAGGACATTTCGGTCCACTATCGTCGTTTTGGAGGCGAATATTAGTTTAAGAACATTTCGGTCCATTGCAAGTTTAAGAACGTAGTGGTCCAGCAACGCCGTTTTGCAGGCGAATATTAGTTTAAGGATATTTCGGTCCATTGCCAGTTTAAGGACGTGGTGGTCCAGTGTGTTCATCTTGCGCGCACGTGTATTTGTTACGTGACGGAATGAATATGGGTGATATGGAATGCACCCAGTATGGGATGCGGTCTGATTTGAGGTGTGCACGTTGGTTTGGATGGTTTGGGAATGCACTGAAGAATTATTGGTTGTCGGGACCCGCCACCTCTCTGAAGATGTTGAAGAATTACAACGACATATATCATAGGTATGGAGAGATGTACCCTTAAACCAAATCCCGTATTTGAGGAAAACGGGTTATGGTGACCCTAGGAATCGTTAGTCATGTTTGAGACTAAAATTATCTTAGGAAATATAAGATAAATATCATTTGGGATATCATCAATTGAAATATCAATAGTCATATTTGAGACTAAGATCAGTTTGGGGAATCATGAGCACAGGGGGCTCGGTTGATTGGAAATCGAAGAGCTTTTGACCTTGGGAAAACTTAGCCAATTTGGGCTAGGTCTGGGTCTCCATAGTTACCCAACAGTGCTAAACACTGGTATATGCAGTACTCACGTGTATCCCACGTGAGGCGCTGAATCAGTGTTAAGCACTAAACTCTGGAGGCGCTCACGTGTGAACACATGAGGCACTCCAAATAGGGGCGCTGCTCTTTGGGTTTTATTCCCCCTTTTTATATAAGTGCTAAGCACTTGGTTAGGGCTTTCATTGAAAACACGTGACTGCCTTACGAAGTGCTTCTTGTTTTTCTTTTAAGCACTCGCGTGAGAAACACGTGAGGCAGTCTAGCCGTTCTTGTTGTTCATTAGAGGCACTCATGTGGAAAACAAGTGAAGTCTCATTATAGTGTTAAACATTAACGAATCCCCATGCTTTCCTTCTGTTTTCTTAGAGATATTGATCTCTTATTAATGACATTTCTAGTCATTAGGATTTGGGTTTGGAAGGTCTCGAATTATTATCATCGTCTGGACTGAGGAATCTCGTTTTTGCAAGAGTCAAATTCTTTATATAGGGTTAAACCCTAGTTTTCAGAGGAATTAAATTCCCATATGTTTTTATAAGAATTAAATTCTTTGGACTCAGTTCTTTCCCCCAGGCTTTGAATCTTCATGACAGAATCTCCTCAACGAGAATTAAATTCTCAACTTGTGGGGATATCTGCTTCTGCAGATCTCAACCAGAGGAAGAACTAAGTTCTTGTATGAAAAGTTAAACCCTTAGAGAGGCAAAGAAGGAACGGAACAATCTCTTTGTTTTTTCTTCTTTTTACCTAGTATGTTCTGACGAAACAAATCTTTGCTGAGAATCGAATTCTCTTTTTTCTGTCTCTACTTCTGTCTTCCCTCTCTGTGTGTGTGTCTCCCCTTTTTTTTTGAGACTTGAAGTCTCGGTCTCTTGATATAGTGGAGATAAGTTTGTTTAATTCTCAGAAAATCTCTCATTGAGAGGTCCCTATTGATTTAATTGGTTTCAGAATTGATTTAGGCAATTTTACCCACCGTTGGATATTTGATCCAAGAACTTCTGTTTTTATATAAGATATTGTTCTTGTTTTTAACAAGATTGGGGATATTCTCTCATATATAGAATAAAATTCTATCAAGCGGAGACATTTTAATCACCATTGGATTTTTAATCCAAGGGTGCTCATTTTAACGGAGTATAATCTTTCTCTGTTTAGGAAGATATAGGAAATATTTTGGATCTTTGATCCACTAACTCTCCGTTTAATAGAAAATATTCTCTCCAATAGAATTTAATTCTATGTTTAATCACCGTTGGATCCTTGATCCAATAGTTTATTAAGTTATTAAGTAGAATTTAATTCTACGCAAGGAGGTGTCCTCATGTGTTAACACGTAAGGCTTGCGGTTTAATTGCAGCGCTTAGGCGCTCACGTGTTGGTATGTGAAGCTGGTTTAGCCTAGTTGTAGTTTAATTGCAGCACCTATTTATAGGCGCTCACGTGTTGGCACGCGAGGCTTGTTTTGCCTACTTGTAGTTTAATTGCAGCACCTAGGCGCTCATGTATTGGCACGTGACTATGGTTTATCCTAGTTGTAGTTTAATTGCAGCGTCTATTTATAGGCGCTCACGTGTTGACACGTGAGGCTTGTTTAGCCTTCTTATAGTTTTAATGGCAGCGCGTATATGCTTTGCATATAGACGCTCACGTATTTAACACGTGAGGCTCGAATAGTGGGGAGTTTCCCCCTTTCTTTCTCTCATCTTCTTTTTTGTTATGAGGGAACATGTACTATATTTTGCTTGTATCTAGTGTTACTCCATCGACCAGGATATATATTATTATTTGATTTAGATCGAGTCGAGACTTGATGTATATTCTTTTAGGACGAACTCATGTGGAGTCGACTATTAGCTTTACTTATGCAGTTTTCTATATTTTGCTTGTGATCCTTCATCTTTGAACGTTATATATTTCTGCGTAATTGTGATTCCGCCGAGTGGGCATTGATTTAGCTCTCGTGTGTGGGATACTTCTATATTTACCATCATTGTACTTGTGCTTATCAGAATTTACAAAGGAGGTGGTGTCCGTATTTTTTCAAACAAAGTTTCAAAACAAGCCTTACTTTTTACAAAACTTTTCAAAACTCACCCCCACCTTTTCTTTTAAAAATGGTTTAGATTCTGGGTTTTGGATTACTTGAATCGTGTCATCGTCTTTAGACGTTGCGTGATTTAAGTGCCGGTCACTTCCGTTTCCGGGTCGTGACACTTGGGGTCTCTGGTATCTTCCCACCGGCTACGATTTCCACAGCAGACATAGGACGCAAAAGATAAAGTGCCCGCTGATTCACAAAACCTTGATTCCATGGTCAGAAAATCCCATCATTGTTTTTTTGGATGACCAAAAGGAAGCAGAGCAAAGAGAAGAATGGAACAGAACCGCTAATGATAAGCTCGATGATGTTCAGTCTCCCATGATTGGAGATCTCTTTAGAATTGGCGAGGAGGATGAGAAGAACAGAAACGTTTGCAGGGATTCCACTGAGCAAATTGACGGCATTAGTCAGTGGTTGGCCCAGTTTGATCTCAAGCGGGAAAATCCCGGAGATACCGGGATCAGTCACCTCTCTTCCATGATTGAAATAGATGACAAAATCTATGGATCTCGACCCTTGGAGATCCATTGAACGTGTAAACACTTTCCCCCAAAAAAACATGTCACGCCCCGCTTCCCGATGTACGGCGAAGGGGACGCGACTGGTCCGCTACGTATTTACTCAGAAGTAAACATGCTAAGCGTATCTAAGCAATATAAGTAAAATGCACAAGAGATAAAGATAATTGGTATAATTGAACAGCAACTTTATTTATTAACATTCTTTTTATAATACATCTGAAAAGTAAATACATGGAATGGAAAGCAATGCCTAAACAGTGGCATAACAGAAATGGAAAATACAGAATGTAAATGTGTACAATGAATCTAAAGCTCTGGGTCGAAAGCTAGCTGGTCCCAATCCTCGCTGGTGGGATCGATCTCTAGTGAGTCTGAATCACCTGACACTATTCCAAAGAAGAAGAAGAAAGAGAATGTCGTCAACGAACAAATCGCTCGTTAAGTCCCAAAGATGAGGGAGAAAAAGAATAGACAGAGAGAGTATGTAACTTTTAAAGTTGTATTATATTGTTAACGCTGTTGTTTGTAGCTTGGTACAGAAGAGTCCAGTGTCTACGAGAGGAGCCTCACATTCCCCGGAAACTAAGGTATCAGGAGTACAAGGAACAGTTCAGCCACGGTACAACGGCAATTGAATTCAGGTTAGGTGTATTATGGCTGCAGTCTCGTGCCACTTGTAACACCTTTCGTACCAATCTACCCCTTATAAACCCCGCGATATTTTGATTGTATTATTTGTATTATATTGTCTTGTTTTATATAGATGGATGACTTGCAGGAACCATGATATCAGTAAATGGATGTAACCGGAGAATCATATAGATGGATGTATATTCATGATTCGGTTCGGTCAATATAGATTGAATAGATTGAACAGATTAAATATATATGAATTCATATTGAATTGTAATTTTGTAATTTCATACTTGAATCATATTCAAGTCAGATTGAGACTCAGTCTGAGTCAGACATTTAGAAAAGAAATTGAATCCTGAATTAGGTTTTGGTGTTATCGGTAACTGCTGCACATGGACGGCAGGATTTGTGTCTTTTTCAAAGGCAATTTTCCGTGTTGATAACACCGTTTGTTAAGTTGTCTACCTTAAATATGCAAGCACCCATATCTCCGGCTCCCTGAGGTTCAAGAGACTGGTCCTGCTTAAACCTATGTTTACTAGGGTCCTTATTGTAATTTTAGTATAACATGAAGGGATTTTATGTAAAATAGTTTTGTTATACTTTCAAAATATACCTCAAGTATTTTATTATCGTCTTAGAGGTTTCATAGATATTTCTTTTATTCAATGTGAAATTTCTAGTGAATAAAACCTAATTTCATAATATATGGTATTTATTTGTAATATTGGAATTGTATGGTATCTTCTTGTAAATGGAATGTTTTTCTTTAATTTTGGAAATGTGGAATATAATAAATATTAAAAATAGATATTTTGATATTAATTACATATATATTTATTTATTAAAAATATAAGTTTTATTTATAATAGAAATCATATTTTCTAAAGAAAATTGTATTAAAATCTTTCGAGATCGTATGCTCCTTGTGGAGGTCTGCATCTCACTCTACTAAGCTCGAGGATGTGCGATAATCCGCACCATCCTGAATGGGTTCCTCAAAATGGGTTGTATAGGCGCAATTGCAAAGATTTGTTAAAATACACTTCTTTTAGAAAAAGGTTTTAATAGTTGAAGGTAGTTATATGTAAAGTCGTATTTTCCGAATCTATGTTCCCAAATTCCATCGTGCTATGTTAGATATGTGTGTTGTGAGGAGGTAGGTCATTACCTCATGAGTTTTCTAAAGTAATACGGTTAAAAGGTATAAACATGTCGATATGAAACATAAAGGTATTTTAATGTAAAAATGGAATAAAACTTGCTACGGTTATTATTTTGATGTCAAACTTGTTCTATTGTCTTCAATAATGTTTAATGGTCATGACATAAGAGTTTGGTATTATTGTGTTTAAGAAAAATAGAACTTTTTAAGGAAAAATCGAATCGGAAGTTGGATTAACTCCGCTTCCGTCGGGTTTTAGTTTTAAATGTTCTTAGAATAGAGAAAAGAAGGAGAAGTAGGTACTTACAGGTTATTTGACTAGATGAGAGAAGGAGGAAGATGTAGGAGGTGTCGGTGCATCGTTTCGTCGTCGGAATCTCCTCGGATCGTCGTCGGAGGTTCGTCGGAGCTTCGCCCTTTGCTAACTCCACTTGCACACAAAAGACTTGGGAATTTTCTTGAGAGTTTGGGCAGGGATTTGTGAGTGAGGGGGTGATTTGAGGGGTGGTATTTATAGGAAAAATCTAGGGTTTAGGGTAATGAAAGGGTGTATTAAAATGGATTAAATGTGTGTTTTAATGTGCTCTGTAAATGTGCAGGAAAAACAAATAATACAAGAGTTATGGGGGAGTCCAAAAGTCGCCAGAGTTAAAGAAAATGGGGTTTGGACTGAGTTGGACCACCGGCGCCGGCCGAGTCAACGAGTTCACCGGCCCGAGTCGGGCGAGTCGGGGCTCATCTTGGTGCCACGTGTCCCTGACGCTTGGTCTAACCTCGTTGACACGTTTGTTTATTCTGTAACTTACCCTATTACATGTAGTGCACGTATAGACTCTTGGGCTTCTAAAGGATTAAAAGAAATTAAAATAAAAAGATAATGTGGCTGATGGGATTTGAACTCTGGTGCTTTGGTTCAGCAGTGCAAGGTCTTACCAGTGAGCTACTAGCTCCTTCTTGCTGTTCAAAAGCAAATCAAACTTATAACTTATGCTCAGGCTCAAGTACCACTTTCTGTATTTTTTGAAAAAAATTGTACATAAAGTTTAGGGTTGTTACAGAACACATGTAGCAGCTAACTATTTTCGTTCAAATCCACATTAACATTCATGCATCAAAACAGATTGATGACAAAACCTAGGAGATGTTTCTGCATTGTGTGGAAGATCCCCTAAGATATTTGCTAAACGAATTTGAAAAAGAAGATTTTGAAAAAGCTTTTGGGACTTCAAAAAACTCACTAGACCCACGAAAACCATAGACATCCGTGACGACTTCTTCAAATCCATAGTACGACCTCGGGCAATCCCTACGGATTGTGACATGGAATTGATGGACATCGACTTAGAGCAATGCGATGCAGATATAGATTTCGGTCTAGTCAATAATTTGAGAAAAGTGAGCGACCAAAAGACTCGACGTGCGATGACACCGAAATCATAAACCTTGGTGGGCTCGATGAATCGAAGGTCGTGAAGATCGGAACACAACTATGCCTCGAAATCAAAGAGCGCGTGATCTTGTAGTTACACGAATATTCCGACATCTTCATCTGGACATATGCTGACATGCCAAGATTAGATCCAGCAATTGTGGTTCACCATTTACCACTATCCGAATGAGCGAAATAAGTGAAACAAAAACTGAAGAAACTTCGACCAAAACATTCTATACAAGTCAAAGAAGAAGTCATGAAGCAGCTCAATGTTGGGTTCATCCGAAATACAAATTTTCCAGTCTGAAGAAGAATGGAACCGTAAGAGTATGCGTCAACTATAGAGATCTTAATTGTTCCAGTTCGAAGAATGAATTCCCATTGCCCATAATCGACATCCTAGAAGATAACACCGCGGGGCATGCAATGCTATCCTTCATGGATGGATTCTCTAGTTCCAATCAAATCAAGATCGCAACAGAAGATCAAGAGAAGACGGCCTTTATCCTGCTGTTGGGTACATCTTGTTATCTAGTAATGTCATTCGGACTGAAGAATGCAGTCGCTGCGTATCAGAAGGCGATGATTGCCTTATTTCATGATATGATATTATTCTACGCCGAAAGATGCGACCGGGACGTTAGGACGTCTGGCCTGAATTTTGGGGGCAGATGCTATTTGGATTTATCCGTCCACCTCTCCGAATATGTCAAGTTAATTAATGGCATCGTATATCGGAGATTTGGATGGATGCAGCCGTTGTAGCAGACTTCGTCAGATTCCCCCTCGTTTGCGAGGGTTTTTTTTTATTGTGGGGACGCTCTTCCCTGCAGGCGCAAGCCCCTGCAGTTAATTACGTTACCGCATCGCGATAACCACTTTCTCCTGCTCCGGAAGTTCACTTCGTGTCGTTTGTATTTTTATTTTTGGTTTAGGTTGTCCGTGGATTGTATACGGAGACTAATTTATGTCGTCGCCCGTAGGGCGCGAATTAGTCCAAATCCTTATATTTTAGATTTGGGCTTGGGTTGATTTAAAGATCGTTAACCTGGTTTGAGATTAAGATCAACTTAAATATATGAGCATTTGGAGCTCGATTAGTTTTTTGTTAAGGATACGTTATTCCAATTTGAGACTAAGATCTACTTAACAAGGTCTTAGGATCATTTTTTTCTTCAGATCCAACAAGAGAGTATTTGGGCTCCATTGTTTTAGTTTAAGGACGTTTCGGTCCATTATCGCCATTTTGGAGGCGAAGTTTTAGTTTGAGGACATCTCGGTCTGTTGAGGTGAGGTTTTAGTTTAAGGACGTCTCAGTCCCTTGATCACCATTTTGGAGGTGAGATTTTAGTTTAAGGACGTCTCGGTCTGTTGATCACCATTTTGGACATGAGATTTTAGTTTAAGGACATCTCGGTTCGTTGATCACCATTTTAGAGGTGAGATTTTAGTTTAAGAACGTCTCGGTCCGTTGTCCATCTTGCACGCACGTGTATTTGTTACGTGACGGGATGAACAACGATGATTTAAGATGTACCCAGTTTGGGGTTCGGTCTGATTTGAGGTGTGCACATCAGTTTGGAAGTGCACCAAAAAGCCGTTGGTTGTTGGTACCCGCCACCTCTCTGAAGACGTTGAGGAATTACAATGACGTGGATCAGAGGTGTGAAGAGATGTACCTTGAACCAATTCCCGTATTTGAGGGAAAAAGGAGTTAGTGGTAAACCTGGAAATCATTAGTCATATTTTGAGACTAAGATTTCCTCGGGAGGATGTGGGATGAGTATCGTTTTGGATATCATCGGTTGGAAGATCAATAGTCGTATTTGAGACTAAGATCAGTTTGGGAATTATAAACACATAGGCTCAGTTGATCTGAATCAGGGAGGTTTTATCCTCAGGGGACCTAACCAATTTGGGCTTGGTCCATTCAGTTTTTTTTATTGAAAAGTGTCAAACACTTGTTTGGGCTCTGTTTGATCAGTCCACTTTTTGTAAAAAGGATGGGCACTTATATAAGTTCTGACGCTCACGTATAACCATGTGGGCTCTCAGTCATGGAGATTGCCCAATAAGTGTTAAACGCTTTATCCATTTTTGTCTTTGTATGGAGTGCTAAGCACTCTTTATGACGCCCACGTGCGAAGCACGTGAGGCGCTAGGCGCTCCCTAGTGGGTGCTAAGCACTCTTCCATTCTGTGGCGCCCATGTGAGGGACACGTGAGGCATTGAGTGCTAAGCACTCTTCTTTGTAGCGCCCACATGAAGGACACGTGAGGCGCTGGATGCTGAGCGCCGCTCAATAAGTGCTAGGCACTTTCCTCTGTGGCGCCCACGTGAGGAACATGTAAGGCGCTGGGCACCGAGCGCCGCTCACTGAGTGGTAGGCACTTTCCTCTGTGATGCCCACATGAGGCGCTGGGTTCTTTCTTTTATGAGGACCAGATTTCTCTCAAGAACAAGTTCCTCCCGATGAGAATTAAATTCTCAACTTATGGGAGACTTGTCTTGTGGATCTCAGATCCAGAGAAAGAACTAAGTTCTCTTTTATTTTAAAAAGGATTAAACCTTTAGATATATAAATGAAATGATCTTTGTTCTTCTTATTTACCTAGAGTTTTTTGAGGAGGGGGTTCTTCTTCTCTGTTTCTTTTTGAAGCTCTCTTCTTCTTTTAAAAGCTTATGAAGGGGGCTTCCTCTCTTTTGACTTGAAGTCTTGGGTCCTTTATATAGTAGAGGCAAGTTTGTTAATTAGTTTTAAAGAAATCTCTCATTAAGAGATCCCAATTGATTTGGGAATTTTTTACCCACCATTGGATTTTTGATCCAAGGGTTTCTGTTTTACAGAACAAGATTGGGGAAATATTTTCCCTTGCACAAAATTTATTCTGTGAAACGGTGATTTTTTTAATCACCGTTGGATTTTTAATCCAACGGTCCTCTGTTTAACAGAAGGCATAAAATTTTATTCTATGATCCCACTGAAAGTATCTTTCTTGTTTTAGAAAGATTTGAGGAATATTTTCTCTCAACATAATTTTAATTCTGAGTCTTGATGATTTATCAACTCCGTTGGATTTTTGATCCAATGGCTATGTTTAACAGATAGTAGAATTTAATTCTACCTGGGCGCCGTCGCTCACGTGTTGTGCACGTAGGCGCTAATTAGGGTTTTAATTCCTTTATTTGCTTTGCACGTTGGCGCCCGTGTGAGGAGCACGTGAGGCACCACCATAGGATTTGGTCCTATCGGTGCTGGCGCCCTTGTAGAGGGCACGTGAGGCGCTGCCTCATTGATGAAGGTTTATTTTCTCCTTCTTTCTCTGCTTTTCCCAAGTCAATCTTTCTTTTCCAGTGCCTTCTTTCATCAGAGCTTGGAAATAGTTCCACCATGCATAACATTTTCTGTGCCGAGACTTAAATGCCTCCTCTTATAATCTGAAACAATGTTCCTCTTCGCTCTTACTTTCAGAGAATCATTTTAACAGAGGAGAGTCATGGCTTGTAATCGTCTGCATGCTCATCGGCAGCCATGGGAGGTGCCCATTGAGGAATTTGTTTCTCGTTTTGTTGCACGCTTGGTGAATCCTGCTCCTACGGATGACCAATGTGATACGGTGCTGCACGAGCTCTTGACTCGTAGAGAATCTCCTCTCTCCATCGGCTCCATTTAGCTCCGGATGATTCTCCTGTTTGTGCTCGATGACATTCCCCCTCATCCAGCAGAGATGACTCCGGCGATGCTTGACG
The DNA here is from genome assembly GCA_030015575.1 of Agapanthus africanus. NCBI lineage: Eukaryota > Viridiplantae > Streptophyta > Magnoliopsida > Asparagales > Amaryllidaceae > Agapanthus > Agapanthus africanus. Next base: position 435,661 of record JASDDO010000233.1, read on the forward strand.
TCACGGAGGACAAGATCGAGTGCTTTCATGAAGCACTTTTGATTACCACGCCTCTGAGGGATCGCTCAGTTCAGCTGCTAAGCCAGATACGGGCTCGACCGGCCATCATGTCTGCCTTCGCCGATGGGCACGACGCTAACCGATGGGGAGTGACTCTTCGCGAAGATCGCCGCTTTGTCATGGTGGAGAAGGCGGAGAGAACTTTAGAAAAATTTATTCATAGTTTTTTAAACCCTTGTACTTTTTATCCCGTGTTTGTTCATCTATTTTCTGTAGAATAAAATGTTTATTTAAATGCTTTCCTTTTATCGTTGACCACCGAGTGCTTCCTTTTTAACACATGTTTTTTTCTCTGATTGTATTGTTGCAACCTACATGTGTGCATGAGCAAATATGAATGAGCCTACTTTCACACATATCTGTAAACGAAACTTAAACCGGTGTAAGCAAATGCCCCACACTACTTTACTCATGGGGGTATACACGTGAGTGAAGTAGTGTAGCCTAATACGTAGCATACAACCAATTTCGGGCTGGTGTATCGTTCATAACTTTTAGAATCTTGATCTGAGAAGATAGCGAGCGGACACAAGCGTCGTCATCTATCATTAACTCAAATCTCAATTCTAAACCCCAAGGCCCATGAGTTTCACCCTTCAGTTTCTTGATGCCTTGATCTGGCGCGAAGTAGTTTATCTACTTGTTTCGGAGTTCATAGTTTATTCACTCATTTCGGAGTCTCTAGTTTATGTACTCATTTCGGAGTTTGTAGTTTATTTACTCGTTTCGGAGTATCTAGTTAATGTACTCATTTCGGAGTTTGTAGTTTATTCACTCATTCCGGAGTCTCTAGTTTATGTACTCATTTTGGAGTTTGTTTAGTTTACCTCTCTTGGGCTTATAGGCAAACTCGTCCTAACGTTATAGATAGCCCCTGCTCTTTGCGACAGAGGTCCGTTAGGTTTTGTGGTACTAGGGTTTTAGTCTGTGGTACCGTCGCGTTGGCTGATGCATTCCCCGATATGCAGTCTTTACGCTGTTGTTCGAGTAGCCCCGTGACTGTCGTGTCTCTTATCCCTTCGGGGGTTGGACAAGACGTTTTCAAGTAATTTTCTTAGGCAATTTGACCATCGGAAGAGCAAGCGTTAGGGATTTTGCCATGCCGTTTTTTACTTGGAGTTAGGCTCAGTTTGGGAGCCCCGATGAGTCATACCCACTCCGCACTGGTTTGGGATGATCTCCGATAGTCTTTCGGGTTATATTTGAGTTACCGTCAAGACCCTGAAGCTAGGAATTTTGCCTTCGCTTCTTTTTGATTTGGCTATTTTGGAGCCTTTGTTGACATTGCGTCTGCTGTAACGAGAAGAATGTCGGGATAGATTTTAGGTTTTTTTGTGAACCGTTAAGACTTGGAGCTTGGAATTTTTCCATGGCTCCATTTTGTTTCGACCCTGGGGTCTTTTGTTGATGTCGCGCCTGCAGCCTGCCGGAGTGAGAGGGAGCGTTGTTGTTGACATTGCATATGCTGTAACGAGACGAATGTTGAGGTAGTCTTTAGCTTGTTTTGTGAACCGTCAAGACTTGGAGCTAGGAATTTTTCCATGGCTCCGTTTTGTTTCGACCTTGGGGTCTTTTGTTGACGTCGCGTCTGCATCCTACTGGAGTGAGAGAGAATGTCGTTGTTGACATTGCGTCTACTGTAACGAGACGAATGTTGAGGTAGTCTTTAGGTTGTTTTATGAACCGTTAAGAATTGGAGCTAGGAATTTTGCCATGGCTCCGTTTTGTTTCGACCCTGGGGTCTTTTGTTAACGCCGCGTCTGCATCCTGCTGGAATGAGAAGGTACGCCAGGGTTGTCTTTAGGTTGTATATAAACCGTCAAGATCTGGCTCTCCCTTTGACAGAGCCTGGTGGGAAAACATGGTTCCCTTTTTCATTTGTGCCTATAGATTGTATACAGGGGTCGGTGTAGACTCACCTGCAGGGCAGAAAAGTTTTATTTTGATATGTTTTTTTTGTTTCCGCGATGCTCTATCTTTTCAGCTTTTTATATCGCGAAAGTCGCGATTGCGCGATCATTTCGGCTTTTTATCGCGGTGCCCAATCATTTTGGCTATGTATATTTTTTATTTTTACTCGCTGTTTTTTTTATTGCGAGTTGTCCAATCATTTTGGCTGTTTCATATGCATATATTTTTTTGCTCGCTGATTTTTTTTTATTTTTTATACCGAGTTGCCCCATCATTTTGCCTATTCCATATGCATATACTTTTGTTGCGAGTCGGGAACTTGGATCCTGATACCAATTCCGGCATCAGCATTGCTGCGACTGAAATATTGCCAGGAGAAAATCATCATTTGCCTTGAAAGGACTTGGAATTTGATACCGATTTAAGCATCAGCATCGCTACGACTGGAAAATTGCGAAGAGCGAATCATCATTTGCCTCGAGAGAACTTGGGATTTGATACTGATTTAGGCATCAGCATCACTACAACTGGGATATTGCCAGGAGAGAATCATCATTTGCCTTTGTCGATTTAAACAAAGATGGCTTAGCAAACAGGGTTAGGATCCTGTCGACTAAGGTTTTTTGACTTTATGAGCCGTAAGGGTCTCATAAAATTATTTCTCTCTACAAGTCGAGAGGATCTCGTAGGTGTAGGTTCTCCTTAGAAATCATGAGGACTCCTAAGTGATATTTTCTCTTGCAAGTCGTAAAGATCTTATAAGAATATTTTCTCTTTATAAGTCAAGAGGAATTACAAGTGGCGTTCACCATATGCGGACATTCCGCGCTATTGGTGGAACTAGGTGAGGGCTATATTTATTTATGCCCGTGAATTATATACAAGGGCCAATATTGGACCGCCTGTAGGGCAACTTAGGGAATATGATGGCTTAAGAACAGGTCTAGGTGCCTGTAGCTTAAGGCTTTTGAATCTTATGAGCCGTGGGGGTCTCATAGGGGGAAATTCTCCTTACGAGTCGTGAGGATCTCGCAAGTGTAATTTCTCCTTAGGCATCGTAGGGATTCCTAAGCGTGTTGCTCCCTTATGAGTCGTAAGGATCTCACGCAGGTATTTTCTCCTCACAAGGTCGAGAGGACCTTGCAAGTGTACATAGGTTTTTTTTTACAAGTATGCGCCCTTTCGGGTTTTCACGAACTCGCCGGTAGTCCTGGTGTTTTTACTCACGGTGCCCTTATGGGTTTTCATTCGTGTCCCTTTTACTTATGGACATACCGTTTTTTAACCGAGATTGCTCCCTTTCGGGTTTTCATAAGCTCGCCAGTAACCCTGCTGTTTTTACTCACGGTGCCCTTTCGGATTTTCATCCGTGCCTATTTTGCTTGTGGACATACCGTTTTTTTCTTTGTCGGTGGTGTTTAGAGATGGCTTTGTCGCTGAAGCAGCTGCACAGTCGGTAGAACATGAGTTGAGATCTTTGTTATCAAGACTTTGATTGCAATACAGATCTCAAGAGACTGTATCGTCATATCTGGGGCGACGCACTAGTTTAGGGACGTTCCGGTCCATTGTTAGTTTAGGGACATCTCGGTCCATTATTAGTTTAGGGACATCTCGGTCCATTATCACCATTTTTGAGATGAAGCCTTAGTTTAAGGACATTACGGTCCGTTGTCGCCATGTTTGAGGCAAAGTTTTTCCGAATACCACTTAGAATTTTGACTCAGGAAGACAGCGAGCGGACATGAGTGTCGTCATCTATCATTGAACTAAGTCGTGACTCGTCAAGCGTGGTATTTCTTGAGGAATCGGCCGTTTATTGGCCGGAAAGGTCTTTCACCATACATATCCATGAGAAAATAGGCCCCGCCTTTGTAGACCTTGTCTATGATGTATGGGCCCTCATAGTTCGGCTCGAATTTCCTCCGTTTTACACGATTGGGGATCATAGGTCTTTTGACGACTAGCACGAGTTCGCCTTGGCGGAATGTTCTCGGCCTGGTCAGTTTTTCGTATAACCGAATCATCCTTGCCTTATAAGCCTCCAGATTTTGCTGTGCTATAAGGCAGGTTTCATCGAGGACGTCGAGCTCCTCAAGCCAGAGATGAGCGTTTTCTTCATCTGTCAGTCCTTATTGATCCGCTACTCGGAGATAAGGGAGTTCTATTTCCAAAAGGAGGACTGCTTCCGTGCCGAATACCAACCCGTATGGGGTTGTATTCGTGACTGTCTTGAATGTCGTCCGGTACGCCCAGAGTACTTGGTGCGGTCTTTCGTTCCAGTCTTTTTTGCTTCTCGACACCGTTTTCTTTATAATCTTGGTCAAGATCTTGTTGAAAGCTTCAGTTAGACCATTAGCTCGGGGATTATAGACGGAAGAGTATCTCCAGTCTATTTTGTGTTGTTCTGCAAAGCGGCTGATTTTATGGCTCTTGTAGGCTGGCCCATTATCCGAGATTATCCATCGCGGAGTATCGAACCGGTAGATGACATGTGTCTTGAAGAAATAGAGAATATTATCCGTCTTCACCTACCTCAGTGGTACTGCTTCCGCCGAGTTAGAAAAGTAGTCAGTCATTGCTAGTATGAACCGGTGTCCTTTGGATGATGCGGGCTCAATGGGGCCGATTATATCGGTTCCCCACATTTCGAACGGCCAGCTAGCTACCGTTGGGTATAGAGTATTTGGATGTTGGTGGATGAAGTCCCTGTGAACTTGGCACGAGTGACACTGCTTCGCATATTCGACACAATCCTGAATCATTGTGGGCTAATAGTAACCCATTCTTTTGATCTTCAGCTTCATCTTTGGCCCGGCTTGATGAGAACCGCAGAGTCCGTCATGAGTTTCTTGGATGACTCTCTTTGCTTCTTCTGGCCCCAAGCACCTTAGCCACAAACCATCAAGCGATCTCTTGTATAGAGTATCATTGACGAAAGCGAAAGACAGAGCCCGTTTCATGAGCTAATGTCTTGACGATGCATCTTTGGGCGTTCGCTAGGCTTTGAAGTAGTCTATGAAGACTTCTCTCCAATCCTTAGCCTTTTCTTCGTTCTCTATTTAAAAGACTGCTTGTTTAGTCGCTTCCTCTCCTTCAGACGACTCTGTTAAATCTCTCGAAGATATTTCTGTTAGCGCGAGAACCCGGTGGCTTTGCACAACGATCACGCTTGAAGATCCTTCAACATTCTTTTGGTTTTAGCTGAAAGGACAACTTCCCACGGAAGTTCTTCCACAAACGAATATGATGCCCCCGACGTATCAACCTTTTTACGAATGTGCCTCTGTGGCGGGTTCACCCTCCAGTTCTCTGACAACGCGAATTTCCCTTGACGGTACTGGTCCTCGACCCAGTTCTTGAAGATGTAGCAATCCTTAATGGGGTGGTTCACCATTCAGTGATAGGAGTAGTAGTTAGGATTGTTGATGTCACCGGTCTGCGACGGACGTTTTGGGTCTGGCAAAGTGATGAGTTTGCTGCGCACTGCCAGTTCGAACAGTCTCCTTGTTTTATCACAGGGAAACGAGTAAGCACGCCCTAGATTCTCTTCCAGGGATTGGCGCAGGCACGCGTTGTTTTGGCGAGCAACCGGTTTCGGGTCACTCGGTTGCTGTTGAGTGTTGGCAACGAAGGTCGCTTTCCCTTTACCCTTTGCATTCCGAGGGTTTATTTTTGAAGAGGAAGGTCCGTGGCCCATCTGGTCCATCTGGGTCAACTTGTCGATCAGAGCCTGAAAGGTGGTCGGATTAAAGAACGTCATGACTGGGACACGGCTGCCTGGGGATCGAGAGTCCCTATGAACATGCTCACGGCAGGAGCTTCTTCGATGCGTTGTTCGTATTTTGACCATAGGTTCCGCCACCGGATTGCGTATTGAACCCAGGTATCTCCTGGCTTCATCCTGGTATTGATTAATACCGTGATCAGGGTGTGCTCGCTTGCACTGGCGAACCGCTGCGTGAACAGCAATTCCATTTCCGTGAATGTTTTGACGGAGTCATTTGGGAGCTCCGAGTACCATTCAAACACCGTTTCTGACAGGCTGCCAAAGAACTGGTGAAGCAGCAATTTGTCGTCGCCTCCAGTATTGCCGCATAGAGCCCTGAACTGAGCAACGTGCTTATAAAGATTGCATGTCCTCTTATACATGTGGAACTTGGGGATCGTATATCCTGGCGGGTATTTGATTTGGTCATACCAACCCGGATACAGTCGCCTAGTTCTGAAGACTTGGCCAGCCGCTTCACTTGCCTGATGAGCTCGTATTTGTTGAGCTATGTAATCATCAAGGGAAGCTTTAGAGATCGTTTCCTCTCTGGCTGTTGATAAAGCTGGAAGAGAGTTTGATGTTTCCCCTCTGTCGTCCTCGATGATTATCGGCGGGTCTTCAGTTGGAGGTTCTGGCTGGATAATCATTCCAACCATATCTTGGAACAAAAGTGCCATCTGTTTTATATTAGCAGTCTATTCCGGGGCCTCCTTATCCTTTCTTTCTAGCACCCTTCGCAGGAACTCTGTATCGGTCTCCTGCTCCTGGCGCTGTTCAGACGCCGCTTTCGGGCTTTCTTTCTGCCCGGTGAGTGCTGCCATTTTCGCCAGCATCTCTTGGAGCTTTTGTTGCTGCTCCTGAGATTTTATCAACGACCGAGTTTGCGACCGATGACCCACGGAAGCACGGTTTTCCTCTTTCCCGGAAGCCATGTAGACCGTGTGTACAAGCATGCCCCCATACTTGAGGCGTTTGGGTCCGGCGCCTTTAGAATTTGTCGCAGGCAATGAGATTTTCTCCGGCCACCTCCTTTTGTGGGAGGTCGAGGTTGGAGGAGCCGTTGTAACAGGCGCCTGTGTGAAAGAAGTCCCTCGCTGTATGGTGGAGGGATGATTTTCCTCTTGTCGAACCTTCATTTTCTCCGGTTGACGAGAGTGTTCTTTGTTGATCACAGAGTCCTGGACTTTCCGCTAGATCCTGTGGATTTAGGAGGACAACCGCTGAGGGGGCTGCTCCGATTTTGCCTGCGTCATGTTTTCAGCAAGTGGGAGAGATTTCTTCGGCACCGCGGTTGGAGAGTTTTTGCGCACCCTCTTTAGCGGTTCAAAACTGTTCCCGGTTGGAACAGCAACGTCAACTTCCACCATTGGAGCTGGTAGAGTAAGTCCAGAGGGGGAGTTGCCCCTAGATCTTCTCACCCGGCGCCAGTGGCGGTATTGAGCGTGTCTTACAGACGGGACCACCTCAGTTGTGGAAGCGGCTCTGCCATGCCCCCGGCTTTGATGAGGGGCTACTGTTGGTGTCAGCCTGTTGAAGACTAACGTCCGTTGAGAGGGAACGGCTAATCTTTCGAAGGCCGATTTTCTGGTAGGGGAAGCACATTTGACGACTTCGTCCGCAGCAGGAGTTGGAACGACTATTCGTTTTAGGATAGTCCCTTCGGGTATCGCGAGCCTCTTTGCGAGCCCACTTGAGTTTCGACTCAGCCTATTGAAGACTGAGGTGGCAGACTTGGACAACGCGTTGAGAGGGTCGTGGTGGTTGCAAGTCGATCGAAGACCGACTTCTTTAGAGCTTCCTGTGGTGGCACTGGGACACCAAAACTCGCTAGCGGGATCATAGCCCCGAAGAACAATCCGGTGGTAGCTTGAGTCACCTTCTCCACCGGCATTGAAAAGATGGCGGACGCATTGGGCCTGTATGTCACTCTTCCAGTTGGGGCCGAGCGGGAGTTGCTGTTGCAGTTTGTGCGGATGGAAGCCATTGATTTTATCTTCTTCTTTTGCACAGGAACAAGACACCAAATCTTAGTATCTCGAGTCCAAGGGCAACCATATCAAACCAAGATTTTGTTCACGAGACACAACACACGAAGTGTGGAGTGGAAAGAGGAAAAGGTCCCACCGTGCGTGCCAGAATCCGTTCTACGCCGAAAGACACGACCGGGTTGTTAAGACGTCTGGCCTGAATTTTGGGGGTAGATGTTATTTGGATTTATCCGTCCACCTCTCCGAAGATGCCAAGTTGATTTATGGCACCGTATATCTGAGGTTTGGATGGATGCGGCCTTTGTAGCAGACTTCGTCAGATTCCCCCTCATTTGCGAGGGAGTTTTTTTTATTATGGGGACGCTCTTCCTTGCAGGCGCAAGCCTCTGCAGTTAATTACGTTACCGCATCGCGATAACCACTTTCTCCTGCTCTGGAAGTTCACTTCGTGTCGTGTGTATTTTTATTTTTGGTTTAGGTTGCCCGTGGATTGTATACGGAGACTAATTTATGTCGTCACCCGTAGGGCGCGGATTAGTCCAAATCCGTATAATTTAGATTTAGGCTTGGGTTGATTTAAGGATCGTTAATCTGGTTTGAGATTAAGATCAACTTAAATATATGAGTATTTGGAGCTCGATTGGTTTTTTGTTAAGGATGCGTTAGTCCAATTTAAGGTTAAGATCTACTTAACAAGGTCTTAGGATCATTTTTTGTTTCAGATCCAACAAGAGAGCATTTTGGCTCTATTGTTTTAGTTTAAGGACGTTTCGGTCTATTATCACCATTTTGGAGGCGAAGTTTTAGTTTGAGGACATCTCTGTATGTTGAGGTGGGGTTTTAGTTTAAGGATGTCTCGGTCCGTTGATCAGCATTTTGGAGGTGGGATTTTAGTTTAAGAACGTCTCAGTCCGTTGATCACCATTTTGGAGGTGAGATTTTAGTTTAAGGATGTCTCGGCCCGTTGTCCATCTTGCGCGCACGTGTATTTGTTACGTGACGGGATGAATAACGATGATTTGGGATGCACCCAGTTTGGGGTGCGGTCTGATTTGAGGTGTGCATATCAGTTTGGAAGTGCACCAAAAACCCATTGGTTGTTGGGACCCGCCACCTCTCTGAAGACGTTAAGGAATTACAACGACGTGGATCAGAAGTGTGGAGAGATGTGCCCTTGAACCAATTCCCGTATTTGAGAAAAAAAAGGAGTTAGTGGTAAACCCGGAAATCATTAGTCATATTTTGAGACTAAGATTTTCTCGGGAGGATGTGGGATGAGTATCGTTTTGGATATCATCAGTTGTAAGATCAATAGTCGTATTTGGGACTAAGATCATTTTGTAAAATCATGAACACATGGGCTCAGTTGATCTGAATTAGGGAGGTTTTATCCTCAGGGGACCTAGCCAATTTGGGCTTGGGCCATTCAGTTTTTTTATTGAAAAGTGCCAAACACTTGTTTAGGCTTTGTATGATCAGTCCCCTTTTTGTAAAAGGGCTGGGCACTTATATAAGTTCTGACGCTCACGTATAACCATGTGGGCTCTCAGTCATGGGGATTGCCCAATAAGTGTTAAACATTTTACATCTTTTTGTCTTTGTATGGAGTGTTAATTACTCTTTATGGCGCCCACGTGCGAAGCACGTGAGGCGCTAGGCACTCCCTAGTGAGTGCTAAGCGCTCTTCCATTCCGTGGTGCCTACGTGAGGGACATGTGAGGCATTGGGCGCTAGGCGCAGCTCATTGAGTGCTAAGCACTCTCCTTTGTGGCGCCCACGTGAGAGGCACGTGAGGCGCTGGATGCTAAGCGCCGCTCAATGAGTGCTAGGCACTTTCCTATGTGGCGCCCAGGTGAGGAACACGTGAGGCGCTGGGTGCTGAGCGCCGCTCATTGAGTGGTAGGCATTTTCCTTTGTGTCACCCACGTATGGAACACGTGAGGCGCTGGGCGCTGGGTTCTTTCTTTTATGAGGACCAGATTTCTCTCAAGAACAAGTTCCTCCCGATGAGAATTAAATTTTCAACTTGTGGGAGACTTGTCTTGTGAATATCAGATCCAGAGAATGATTTAAATTCTCTCTTTTTTTAAAAGGATTAAACCCTTAGATATGTAAACGAGATGATCTTTATTCTTCTTATTTACCTAGAGTATTTTGAGGAGGGAGATCTTCTGCTTCCTCTCTTCAGACTTGAAGTTTTTGGTCCTTTATATAGTAGAGGCAAGTTTGTTAATTAGTTTTAAAGAAATCTCTCATTAAGAGATCCTAATTGATTTGGGGATTTTTTACCCACCATTGGATTTTTGATCCAAGGGTTTCTATTTTACAGAACAAGATTGGGGAAATAGTTTCCCTTGCACAGAATTTATTCTGTGAAACGGTGATTTTTTTAATTGCTATTATATTTTTAATCCAACGGTCCTTTGTTTTACAGAAGGCATAGAATTTTATTCTATGATCCCACCGAAGGTATCTTTCTTGTTTTAGAAATATTTGAGGAATATTTTCTCTCAACAGAATTTTAATTCTGAGTCTTGATAATTTATCATCTCCGTTGGATCTTTGATCCAATGGCTCTGTTTAACATATAGTAGAATTTAATTCTACCTGGTCACCGGCGCTCACGTGTTGTGCATGTGGGCACTAATTAGGGTTTTAATTCCTTTATGTGCTTTGCACGTTGGCGCCCGCGTGAGGAGCACGTGAGACGCCACCATAGGATTTGGTCCTATCGGCGCTGGCGCCCTTATGGAGAGCACGTGAGGTGCTGCCTCATTGATGAAGGTTTCTTTTCTCCTTCTTTCTCTGCTTTTCCCAAGTCAAACTTTCTTTTCCAGTGCTTTCTTTCGTCAGAGCTTGGAAAGTTCCACCATTCACAACATTTTCTGTGCCGAGATTTAAATGCCTCCCCTTATAATCTGAAACAATGCTCCTCTTCGCTCTCACTTTCAGAGAATCATTTTAACAGAGGAGAGTCATGGCTTGTAATTGTCCACATGCTCATCGGCAGCCATGGGAGGTGCCCATTGAGGAAATTGTTCCTCGTTTTGTTGCACGCTTGGTGAATCCTGCTCTTACGGATGACCAATGTGATACGGTGTTGCATGAGCTCTTGACTCGTAGAGGATCTCCTCTCCCCATCGGCTCCATTTGGCTCCGAATGATCCTCCTGTTTGTGCTCAATGACATTCCCCCTCATCCAGCGGAGATGACTCCGGCGATACTTGACGTCGCGGAGGACGAGATCGAGTGCTTTCATGAAGCACTTTTGATTACCACACCTCTGAGGGATCACTCTGTTCAGCTGCTAAGCCAGATACGGGCTCAACGGGCCATCATGTCTGCCTTCGCCGATCAGCACGACGCTAATCGATGTGGAGCGACTCTTCGCGAAGATCGCCGCTTCGTCATGGCGGAGAAGGCGAAGAGGACTTTAGAAAACTTTATTCATGGTTTTGTAAACACTTGTACTTTTGATCCCGTGTTTGGTCATCTATTTCCTGTAGAATAAAATATTTATTTAAATGCTTTCCTTTTATCGTTGACCACCGAGTGCTTCCTGTCACGCCCCGCTTCCCGGTATACGGGCAGAGGACACGACGAGGCCGCTACGTATTTACTCTGAAGTAAATACGCTAAGCTTATCTAAGCAATATAAAAGAAATGTACACAAGAGACAAATGTAATGAAACAATAACTTTATTTATTCACATTCTTTTTGTACAATGCATGGAAAGTAAATACATCAGGTAGAAAGCAATGCCTAAAGAGTGGCATAACAGTAAATGAAAAGTACTGAAATGGAAAGTGTACAATGACTAGAGCTCGGGGTCTTCACTGAACTAGTCCAAGTCTTCAGCAGTGGGCTCGATCTCTGATGGGTCCAGATCACCTGACGACATTCAAAGAAGAAGAAAGAGAATGTCGTCAGCGAACAAATCGCTCGGTAAGTCCCAAAGGTAAGGGAGAAGTAGAATAGACAGAGAGTAAGACAGAGAGAGAGTAGCTTTTAATGTTGTATTATATTATTATAATGTTGTATTTAGTGTTAACGCTGTTGTTTGTAGCTTGGTACAGAAGGATGCCAGTGTATACGAAAGGAGTCTCTATATGCTAGAGACTAGGGCAAATGAAAGTACAAGGCTCCGTTATACAACCCGGAACAACGGCAATTGGATACGGTTAGGTGTCTTAAATCTTGCAGTCTCGTGCCACTTTTAACACCTTCCGTACCAGTCTACCCCTTAAACCCCGTGTTATCTTGATTGTATAGTTGTATTGTATTGTCCTGTATTGTACACTGTATAGATTGTATAATTGGATGACTGACCGAAACCATGATATCAGTAAACGGATGTAACTAGAGAATCATGGATGTAACTGTATAATCATGTAAATGGAATGTATATCCATGGTTCAGTTCAGTCAAGTTGATAGATTGAATATATGGAATAATGGATTCATGGATTCATATTGAATTATAATATTATAGACTGTAGATTGTAGACTGTAGATTGTAAATTGTAGATTGTACTTGAATCATATTCAAGTCAGATTATAATGAGACTCAAACTGAGTCAGACAATTAGAAAAGTAAATTGAAGTCCTGATTGTTTTGATATTATCGGTAACCGCTGCACATGGACGGCAGGATTTGTGTCTTTTTCAAAGACAATTACCGTATTGATAACACCATTGTTAAGTTGTCTACCTTAGATAGGCAAGCACCCATATCTCCGGCTCTCTGAGGCTCAAGAGACTGGTCCCGCTTAAACCTATGTTTACTAGGGTCCTTAGGGTAATTTATAGAACTTGAGGGGGTTTTATGTAAAAATATTTTTATATACTTTTCAAAATACACCCCCAAGTATTTATTAATCGTTTTTAGAGTTTTAGTGAATGTAGATTTTATATTTTGATATTTCTAGTGAAAATATCCTAATTTCATAAATAAAGGTATTTATTTGTAATATTGATTTGAAGAGAATTCATGGTATTTTAGTGTAAAATGATTCTTGTGATATTTTTAGGAAAAGGTGGAATATTTATATTATTACAAAATAGATATTTCAAGGATATATATACATATATTTATATGAAAATAATTTTTAATATATATAATTTTTCTAGAAATCTCATTTTCTTTAGATTTTCGTATTTTAAATCTTTCGAGACCGAATACTCCTTGCGGAGGTATGCATCTCGCACTACTAAGCCCGAGGATGTGCGATAATCCGCACCATCCCGAACGGGTTCCCCAAATGCGTTGTAGCGGCGCTTTGCAAAGATTTGTATAAATACTAAATCGTTTAGAAAATGGTTTTATTAGTAATGGTATTTATTTGTAATGATGTCGTTTTCCCGTATTCTATATCCCCAAGGGTATTGTGCTATGTTTCATATGAGTGTATGAGGAGGTAGGTCATTACCTCGTGATCTACTTAAAGGTATAGCAAGTTTTGTGATGTTGAATGTAGAATTGAAACTATGTGGTATTTAAATGAAAAATACGGTAAAATGAAATAGCAATTATTTTTATGATATGAAACTTGATCAATTTAGTTGATTAGTGTTTAATAGTCAACATGAAAGGGTTTAAGCATATTTGTATTAAAGAAAAGTGAAGTTTTATAAAGAAACCGAATCGGAAATCGGATTTGTTCCGATTCCGTCGGGTTTTGTAATTCCGTATTTTTTTAGAAAGAAAAGAAAGTTAGAAATGGGGACTTACGGGTTTAGGACAACAAAGACAGGGAGATTGATCGGGAGGAGTCGCCGGTGCATCGTTTCGTCGCCGGGAGCTCCTAGGATGGTCGTTGGAAGTTTGCCGGAAAATTCGCCGTAACTTCGCTTCTTGCTCGTTTTCAAAGTACACAAGGTTTCTTGAAAATTCTTAAGAGTTGGCTCAGAGTTTAGGGTGAGGGGGTAGTGTGTAGAGTTGGTATTTATAGGGTTAGGTTAGGGTTAGGGTAGATGAAGGGTTTTAATTTTAAAAAAAATATAAAAATGTATTAAAAAATCATTAAAATGGAGTAAATGGGGGTTAATGGTGTTTCTGGAAACGATCTCAGTAAATGAAGTATGCAGGGGAGTTGGGAATCCTAAAAGGCACAATTTTTTTTCAAGCGACTCGGCCGTCCGGCCGAGTCAAATGCGTCTGGTGCATTAACATTTTCATGTGTAGTGGGAAATTTGGGAGTTATCAGGTGTTGACTGTTGGACTTCTAAAAAATTTAAACCAAAATAAAATTAAAAATAATGTGGGGTATGAGATTTGGACTCTGGTGGCTTGATTCAACAATGCAAGGTATTACCAATGAGCCACAAGCTCCTTCTTGTAATTATGGAGCTAAATAATTACTTAAAGTATTAACAGTAAATGTAAATACCCCAAGTATACATTAATTTTAAAGCAAATTTTTATACACTAAAAATGGAGTTGTTACATTATTTTAACTTGTAATTACAAAGCAAAATAATTACTTATATCTTGTGCTCAGGCTAAAATACCTCTTTATGGATTTTGAAAAAAATATTTTGAAAAAATTTGTATAGGAAATTTAGGGTTGTTGCATTCTATCCTTCTTATAAAAATTTCGTCCTCGAAATTTGTAAAAGGAAATTGTAACAAATTCAACGAAAGTTTGGTGACTGGAGTACTGACAGTGTATGAAAAAATAACATGGTGGTGCAAGGGTTTTAAAAATGTGAAAAATGTGTGAAGGAATGAAAGAATGCGAAGGTTTTGGTAAGATTGTAAAAGAGGTGAGGGAATTTTGGGTTAGGACAGATTCAAAATATATGATTCAAAAAATATGAAATGATAAGATTCAAGGAACATGATTGTAAAGAATATTTTAGTTGCCGGTTCTTGTGTTATATTGCTTAGGTTGTTCACGCAGAACAGAATTGCATAGTATGGTTCTATACAGCTCTGAACTGCATGGGCCACCAACAAAACCCGTCACGCCCCGCTTCCCGGTATACGGGCAGAGAACGCGACGAGGCCGCTACATATTTACTCTAAAGTAAATACGCTAAGCGTATCTAAGCAATATAAAAGAAATGTACACAAGAGACAAATGTAATGAAACAGCAACTTTATTTATTCACATTCTTTTTGTACAATGCATGGAAAGTAAATACATCAGGTAAAAAGCAATGCCTAAACAGTGGCATAACAATAAAGGAAAAGTACTGAAATGGAAAGTGTACAATCACTAGAGCTCGGGGTCTTCACTGAACTGGTCCAAGTCTTCAGCAGTGGGTTCGATCTCTGATGGGTCCAGATCACCTGACGACATTCAAAGAAGAAGAAAGAGAATGTCGTCAGCGAGCAAATCGCTCGGTAAATCCCAAAAGTAAGGGAGAAGTAGAATAGACAGAGAGTAAGAGAGAGAGAGAGTAGCTTTTAATGTTGTATTATATTATTATAATGTTGTATTTAGTGTTAACGTTGTTGTTTGTAGCTTGGTACAGAAGGATGCCAGTGTATACGAAAGGAGTCTCTATATGCTAGAGACTAGGGCAAATGAAAGTACAAGCCCGGAACAACGGCAATTGGATACGGTTAGGTGTCTTAAATCTTGCAGTCTCGTGCCACTTTTAACACCTTCTGTACCAGTCTACCCCTTAAACCCCGTGTTATCTTGATTGTATAGTTGTATTGTATTGTCCTGTATTGTACACTGTATAGATTGTATAATTGGATGACTGACCGAAACCATGATATCAGTAAACGGATGTAACTGGAGAATCATGTATGTAACTGTAGAATCATGGATGTAACTGTATAATCATGTAAATGGAATGTATATCCATGGTTCAGTTCAGTCAAGTTGATAGATTGAATATATGGAATAATAGATTCATGGATTCATGTTGAATTATAATATTGTAGACTGTAGATTGTAGACTGTAGATTGTAGATTGTAGATTGTACTTGAATCATATTCAAATCAGATTATAATGAGACTCAAACTGAGTCAGACAATTAGAAAAGTAAATTGAAGTCCTGATTGTTTTGATATTATCGGTAACCGCTGCACATGGGCGGCAGGATTTATGTCTTTTTCAAAGACAATTACCTTATTGATAACACCATTGTTAAGTTGTCTACCTTAGATAGGCAAGCACCCATATCTCCGGCTCCCTTAGGCTCAAGAGACTGGTCCCGCTTAAACCTATGTTTACTAGGATCCTTAGGGTAATTAATAGAACTTGAGGGGGGTTTTATATAAAAATACTTTTATATACTTTTCAAAATACACCCCAAGTATTTATTAATCGTCTTTAGAGTTGTAATGAATGTACATTTTATATTGTGATATTTCTAGTGAAAATATCCTAATTTCATAAATAAAGGTATTTATTTGTAATATTGATTTGTAGGGAATTCATGGTATTTTAGTGTAAAATGATTCTTGTAATATTTTTAGAAAAATGTGGAATATTTATATTATTACAAAATAGATATTTTAAGGATATATATACATATATTTATATGAAAATAATTTTTAATATATATAATTTTTCCAGAAATCTCATTTTCTTTAGATTTTCGTATTTTAAATCTTTCGAGACCGAATGCTCCTTACGGAGGTCTGCATCTCGCACTACTAAGCCCGAGGATGTGCGATAATCCGCACAATCCCGAACGGGTTCCCCAAATAGGTTGTAGCGGCGCTTTGCAAAGATTTGTATAAATACTAAATCGTATAGAAAATGGTTTTATTAGTAATGGTATTTATTTGTAATGATGTCATTTTCCCGTATTCTATATTCCAAGGGTATTGTGTTATGTTTCATATGAGTGTGTGAGGAGGTAGGTCATTACCTCGTGATCTACTTAAAGGTATAGCAAGTTTTGTGATGTTAAATGTAGAATTGAAACTATGTGGTATTTAAATGAAAAATACGGTAAAATGAAATAGCAATTATTTTTATGATATGAAACTTGATCAATTTGATTGATTAGTGTTTAATAGTCAACATGAAAGGGTTTAAGCATATTTGTATTAAAGAAAAGTGAAGTTTTATAAAGAAACCGAATCGGAAATCCGATTTGTTCCGATTCCGTTGGGTTTTGTAATTCCGTATTTTTTTAGAAAGAAAAGAAAGATAGAAATAGGGACTTACGGGTTTAGGACAACAAAGAGAAGGAGATTGATCGGGAGGAGTCGCCGGTGCGTCGTTTCGTCGCTGGGAGCTCCTAGGATGGTCGTCGGATGTTTGTCGGAAAATTCGTCGTAGTTTCGCTTCTTGCTCGTTTTTAAAGTACACAAGGTTTCTTGAAAATTCTTGAGAGTTGGCTCAGAGTTTGGGATGAGGGGGTAGTGTGTAGGGTTGGTATTTATAGGGTTAGACTAGGGTTAGGGTAGATGAAGGGTTTTAATTTTAAAAAAATGTAAAAATGTATTAAAAAAATCATTAAAAATGGAGTAAATGGGGGTTAATGGTGTCTCTGGAAACGATCTCAGTAAATGAAGCATGCAGGGGAGTTGGGAATCCTAAAAGGCACAATTTTTCTTCAGGTGACTCGACCGTCCGGCCGAGTCAGGTGCAAGGGAGGTGGGGGGTCTTCAGGTGTAGCCTCTGGTGCGTTAACATTTTCATGTGTAGTGGGAAATTTGGGAGTTGTCACGTGTTGACTGTTGGGCTTCTACAAAATTTAAACCAAAATAAAATTAAAAATAATGTGGGGTATGGGATTTGAACTCTGGTGGCTTGGCTCAGCAATGCAATATATTACCAATGAGCCACAAGCTCCTTCTTCTAATTATGGAGCTAAATAATTACTTAAAGTAATAACAGTAAATGTAAATACCCCAAGTATACATTAATTTTAAAGCAAATTTTTGTACACTAAAAATGGAGTTGTTACATTCTTTTAACTTGTAATTAAAAAGAAAAATAATTACTTATATCTTGTGCTCAGGCTAAAATACCCCTTTATGGATTTTGAAAAAAATATTTCGAAAAAATTTGTATAGGAAATTTAGGGTTGTTACACTTCCTTTCTAACACATGTTTTTTCTCTGATTGTATTGTTGCAACCCACATGTGTGCATGTGCGTATATGAATGAGCCTACTTTCATACATATCTGTAAACGAAACTTAAACCGGTGTAAACAGATACACAACGTGCTAGAGATGTACGTTGACGACATGATCGCTAAATCAAAAGAACCAACACACCACGTCGATGATCTAAAGAAACTGTATGCCCGTTTACGAAAGTATAAAATGTGTCTAAATCCAACAAAGTGCGTGTTTGGGACAACTTTGGGCTAGCTTTTAGGCTTTATCATTACTCAAAGAGGAATCGAAGTGGATCGGTCTAAAGTCAATTCCATACAAGAGATGCCATCGCCAAGGACAGAAAAAGAAGTCAGAGATTTCCTCGGGAGAATCCAGTATATCGCTGCTTTATAGAATAACTTGCTTCGACTTGTGAACCCATGTACAACCTATTCAGAAAACACGACTTTGCAAAATGGAATGAAGATTGTTAAATAGCATTTGATAAAATCAAGTCTTACTTATCCAATCTCCTAATTTTGGTGCCAACGGTTCCAGGAAGACCATTGATTATGTATATCGCCACTTTTGACACATCTATGGGTTGTGTGCTTGGGCAACATGATGAAACGGGACGAAAAAAAAAAGGGCAATATACTACCTAAGCAAGTGGATGACCACATATGAAGCAAGTACTCATTCATCGAGAAATTGTCTAACATTGGTATGGGTTGTACAACGCCTTCGTCACTATCCACTTAGCCATACCATCCTACTCATCGCCAAACATGACCCTCTACGATACATCTTCGAGAAGCCGGCACTCATCGAAAGAATCGCAAAATGGCAAATGATCCTCACGAAGTATCACATCCATTTCGTCATCCGGAAGGCTATCAATGGGTAATCAATCGCAGACCACCTCATTGAACATCCTATTAAGGATTATGAACCTTTAAGAGTAAACTTTCCAGATGAAGACATAATGTTAAATACCGAAGATAGTGAAGACGATGATGCATAGATCGTATGCTTTGATGGCGCAGTCAACAAGAACGACAAGGGTGTAGGAACGGTACTCATCTCTCCGACAGGAAACCAATTACTACCAACCCTCCAAATTGATTTTGAATGCACACACAATATGGCTGAATTTGAAGCTTATATTCTGGTGGTAAAAATGGTGATACAAACAAAATCAAGAAACTGCGTGTACGTGGCGATTCTTTGCTCGTAATATTTCAAACCACTGGAGAATTCCAAACCCTAGATGAAAAGTGGATACCTTACCATATGTAACATTTCCAAAATTTTAAAGTTTATTTTAGAATTTAAATAATGATATAATGAGTTTTATTAAAATGATAATATTTATTGAATTGGGTTTTCATAAATTGGTAGATGAATTATTACTTATTTTGGTGTGTCAAGCATATGTTGATATTAATGTTTTTATTATTTTCTCTAAATGATATTTTGTGATTTTTCTTCATGGTGGATTGCTTGAAAGGAAAGGCATGGGCATGGAAGAGGCATAAGATCACCATGCTTATATGTATACAAACCCATTTCTCTTTTCTTCCTTCTTCTTCAAACATTATCTCTCTCTCTCTCTCTCTCTCTCAAATCCCAACCCCATAACTTTTGCTTTTCTCCATCCAAGCCAATCTTCTCTCTCAAGCATCATCAACAAGAAATCATCATCAACCTTTTAGTAGTTTCATATAATCTTTGATCTCCTTTTCAATTCATGTTCTTCAAGTGGTGATTCTTACTTTTCAAGTTTTAAGTTTAATTTGTCATGAAAACTATAATTTCTACTTAAAAATCAAGTTTTTATGGTTTAAATCTTGCACAAATGGAGTTTTATTGATTATTGTAGTTATAGTATATTTAGTGTAGCTATTTGTTGTTATTACAACTTGTTTGGATTTGAAAAGCGTGAAATTTATTAAAAGTTTGTTTTCAAAAGTTTTGCAAATTTGTAATTCGAGCTCAGCAGTTTTACTGAGTCAGATGTCTGAGCCCTTGAGCTTCAGACGTCTGCGAACCCTCTGTTTTGTTTTATGTTGTTTTCCAGACGTCTGAGATAATGAGCTTCAAACGTCTATGATTTCTCTGTATTGTTTCATGATTGTCTTCAGATGTCTGAGCTTTGAGTTTTAGACGTCTTCCGCTTCTCTGTCTCGACTAGACGTTTTCTTCAAACATCTAAGCCTTTAAGCTTCAGACGTCTGATGCTCTTTTGTTACCTGATTAACTTGAGCTTTGCGACATGTTTAGTTTGCTTGGGTTTATATCGATATTGATGGGGTTTTCAGTGCATGTTTATGATTATCATTGGTTATAGAATCGAGTGTGGGTGATCCAGAAACGATGAGAAGAGGCACGACATTCGTGAGATTCGACTAGCTAGTGCCACAGTCGGTGAGTAGATTAAGCATCTACAAGTGGAAAATCGGGTGGATGGCGTATAGTACCCCCGACATCTAAATTATTATGAACACTTCTTTATTGATTATAATTCATATCTCAAATGCTTTGTTTACCGACGGAAACCGAGAAGACGAACGTCTTGCCTGAATCTGGGGGCAGATGCTAATTGGTGCTATCCGTCCACCTCTCCGAAGATGCCAAGTTGATTTATGGCACCATGTATCGAAGGTTTAAACGGATGCGGCCGATGTAGCAGACTTCGTCAGATTCCTCCTCGTTTGAGGGGTTTTTGATTGTGGGGACGCTCTTCCCTGCAGGCGCAAGCCCCTGCAGTTAATTACGCTACCGCATCGCGGTAACAACTTTCTCCTTTCTCCAGATGGTCACTTTGTGTCGTGGGTATTTGATTTGTGTTTGATTGCCCGTGGATTGTATACGGAGACTAAGTTATGTTATCGCCCATAGGGCGTGGATTAGTCCAAATCTGTATGTTCTTAGATTTGGGTTTGGGGGTTTGGTTTAAGCATACGTTAGTCTCGTTTGAGAATAAGATCAACTTAAACGTTTGTTAAGGATACGTTAATCTAATTTCTAGACTAAGATCAACTTAACGGGATCGTTTAGATCCAACAAGAGAGCAATTGGGCTCTATTGTTTAGTTTAGAGACATTGCGGTCGATTAGTTTAAGGACATTACGGTCTATCATTAGTTTAAAGACATCGCGGTCAAGGTTAAGGATATCATAGTCCATGGGTTTAAGGACCCCACAGTCCGATATTAGTTTAAAGACATCACGGTCGAGGTTAAGGACATCATAGTCCATGGGCTTAAGGACCCCACCGTTCGATGTTAGTTTTAAGACATCACGGTCGAGGTTAAGGACATCATAGTCCATGGGCTTAAGGACCCCACAGTCCGAAGTTAGTTTTAAGACATTACGGTCGAGGTTAAGGACATCATAGTCCATGGGTTTAAGGACCCCACGGTCCAATGTTAGTTTAAAGACATCACGGTCGAGGTTAAGGACATCATAGTCCGTGAAATGTGTGGCTGTCGGGACCCGTCACCTCTCTGAAGACGTTGAAGTATTACAATGACAAATATCAGAGGAATGAAGAGATGTACCCTCGAACCAAAATGGATTAAGTGATCTGTAGTCCAATTTGGAACTAAGATTAATTAATTATATTATGAGCACATTGGCTCAGTTATGTCTGAATTGAGGACTTATGGCCAACTTGGGCTGAGTCCAATAAGTTTGAAATGTTAGCCCTTTGTTGGGCTATTGAACATTTGTCTGGGTTCAGCTCCTCATTATTTAGCAATGCTAAACAAGAGTTTGAAAGCTTTGATAATATTTTGTCTTTGACTGAGCATTGAATATTATAGCTCTGAATTTTACTCAATTTTGAGATTCAGTTGAAGGGGAGGCTTCTGCCTCTGGAAAATTAGCCAATTTGGCTAAAGACTAGAGAACAACAGTGTTAAACACTGGAAATAAACTCTCAAATTAGTGTTAAACACTAGAGAACAACAGTGTTAAACACTGGAAATAAACTCTCAAATTAGTGTTAAACACTAAAAGACAACAGTGTTAAACACTGGAAATAAAATTCTTAAATTAGTGTTAAACACTAGATAGGGAGGGGTCACGTGGGGGCACGTGGGTGGGGACAGATCTCCTTTACTTTGTTCTGCAGATAAGTGTTAAACACTTTTGCTCTTTTGGCCATCACATGTTGGCACGTGATGGATGTTTGTGTGCTGATTATTAAAACTTTATCAAGAGGTCATGTGGTAACACGTGAAAGCGCCCAAGTTAGAATCTGCCTTTGCTTTTATTCTCGTTGTTTTGGAGGTCACGTGGGAGCACGTGAGGCGTTGCCTCAGGGCTAATTCTTTCTCATTTTGGGGGATCTTTTAAGGGGTCACGTGTCTTAGTCTTTTGCATGCATGGATATCTTTCAAGTCTCTTTATTTCTTTAAGAATTAAATTCTTTATAAGGTTAAACCCTAATTATGGTTTCTTTGGAGGAATTAAATTCCTATGTGAAGGAATTAAATTCTTATGCAGGGTGAAACTCTAATTTCATTTTAGGGGGAATTAAGTTCCTGTGAATTTGAAAGAATTAAATTCTTAAGTAGGGTTTAAACCCTAGTTCTGTCTATCTTGAAGGAATTAAATTCCTATAAATTTAGGAGAATTAAATTCTCATATAGGGTTAAACCCTAGTTTTATTTTGGAGGAATTGAATTCCTATGAATTAGGAGAATTAAATTCTCTAAACTCAATTCCCCCTCTAAGTTTTGGATCTGCATGGCAAAAGCTCAACCCGATGGGAATTAAATTCTCAACCTATGGAGAGATTTGCTTCTGCAGATCTTCAACCAGAGGAAGAACTAAGTTCTTTTGCAGAAGAGTTAAACTCTTAGATTGAGAATTAATTCTCTTTTTGTTTTGTGAAGCTTTGATCCCTTTTCTTTTTCTCACCTAGGGTTTTCTTTCTTGAGAATTAAATTCTCCTTTCTTTTCTCTCTGCTATTTGCCTTTGGAAAATTTCAAGATCCCAAAATTCTATATCCCTCTCTTCTCTTGGCTCCTATTTATAGGAGAAAGAAAAGAATCGATTTGTTTTGTCAATTTTTCATTGAAAAATTTTAATTGATTTTGTAACCAACATGATCTTTTAGATCACTCAGTGAATTTTATTCACCATTGGATTTTTAATCCAAAAGATCTTTTATCTGTTATTCCTGGCAAATTTCAGGGAAATCTTTCCTTGTATAAAATCTTTCCATAAATTGGTGATTTTTAATCACCATTGGATTTTTAATCCAACGGTGCTCAATTTTACAGAGCACCATCTTTTTTGTTTGGAAAGATTTAGAGAAATATTTTTCCAGTTAGGTTTTTTTTTATTCCCTCTTAATTAGAATTTAATTCTATTAATTCATAGATCTTTAGGAACCTATCACGTGTTGGCACGTGATCCCCCTGATTAAGCATTTGACCAGAATTTAATTCTGTTGTTTTAAAGAACTCAGGAATTATCACGTGTCAGCATGTGACCCTTGGTCACGTGTTGACACGTGATGCCCCATTGGGGTTTTTCCTTATTATTTTATTATACCTTTAATTCTTTTCAGTTGGTTTAAAGGCCCATCACGTGTTGGCACGTGACCCCACTGATTAATTATTTTCAATTATTTATTTTATTCAATGCCTACAGGCTTTGCCTGTAAATGGTCACGTGTCTGCACGTAATGCCCGGTCATGTGTACGCACGTGATGCCTCATAACTTTTGATCCCGGATGAATTATGAAGCCCATAATATATCAAATCGAAGGATTTTTCGAGACACTTTTGATACCATTAGAACTTAGTTGTTTCTCATTCGGGAGTTTATCAAAATGCAGCCCGGAAAATACTGGTTCGCATTTTCTTCCTTAGATTACATGTGCATAGCATATTTGCTCATAACTTTTGATCCCGGATGAATTATGAGACCCATAATATATCAAATCGAAGGATTTTTCGAGATGCTTTCGATTTCATCAGAATATAGCTATTTATCATTCGGGAGTTTATCAAAATACAGCCCGGAAAATACCGGTTCGCATTTTCTTAAACGTATCGCTGCCATTAGATATCTTGGGCTCTTTTGCGCAGAAATTTTTGACAGGAACATGCTTAGTTTACCAATGCTATATGTCTTTTCCTTTACTATACTTTTGCGAACACAATTGTGAGGACACTTGCACAATTACTAATGATTACCTTGCGGCACCAACACAGACTCACATGCTACACATACACATCATTAGTAACTGCTATGGAACGTATACACTAGAACACTTACATAATTACTAATGATTATCATGAGGCACCATCACAGACACATATGCTAACACGTACACATTACTAGTAATTGCCACGCCACGTATAGAACTTTCCATGCTTTACATATTATATTATAATCAATGGTATGTGCGTGTATGCAACTAAATGTTCGTACCGATCGTTGAGCGAGTACGTCGACGGGATGTTTGTATCAGTCGATGTGCGTGTACTTGACTAGATGTCCGTACTTTTTGCTGTATGTGTACGTAGACTAGCGGTCCATACTATTTGAACTGTGCGTTTGCGTACGTAGACTAGATGTCCATACCAACTGTTATTGAACGCATTAAATTGTTTTCGGACTAAATGAATTTATGTTTTTGATTCAATTGAGTATTTTGTTTGTCATCGTACGTGATGCGGTTCCATACTGGATGAGATGGTGATGGGTAGTCGAATACGGCCTTTTATTATTGACTCGCTGAATCTTACGATTTATCCCGATTGGGAGATTATGAAAATATAAAGATTGTACTCATTTCCAAATAATGATTCGTTTCATGTTTTAAAACAACATTGTAAAGGATGTGCTGCTTGGATTTCAAAGGGATATCTATTTTTAAAATATCGCAGCCTTCTTATTTCCAAATAACGTTTCGTTCTACTTTAAAATATAATTGGATTATTCGGAGGTATCTATCCATTTATAATGCTCGTTCACGATACACTTGCTTTACTTGCTATCCGTTCGCGCTATAATTATATTATTTGTTTATGCTATGTTTATATTATCCGTTCGCGCTATCATTATGTTATTGTTTGTGCTACGTTTATGTTATCTGTTTGCGCTATGATTATTTTCTTTTGAAATGATGATGATACGTCCGCCATGAGTTTTTTTTTAATGTATTTATGGTTTGTTGTTATCCTATATTGTAACAACTCCATTTTTAGTGTACAAAAATTTGCTTTAAAATTAATGTATACTTAGAGTATTTACTTTTGCTGTTATCAATTTAAGTATTTAATTCACTCCTTAATTATAAGAAGGAGCTTGTAGCTCATTGGTAATACCTTACACTGCTGAACTAAACCACCAGAGTTCAAATCCCATACCCCACATTATTTTAATATTATTTAGTTTTAAATTTTTTAGAAGTCCAACAGTCCACTCGTGATAACTCCCAAAATTTCCACTACACAAGAAAAATTAAATATACCAGAGGCTATATCAGGCGACCCCCCACCTCCCCAGCCCGCGACTCGGGCCGGCGCCGCCGGCCGGACTCGGCCGGTCGGCCGAGTTGTCAACACAAAAAAAGTTGGCTTTTCCTATTCCTAACCCCCTACACACTCCATTTATTTGGATCGTTTCCAGAGAGCTCATAATACCCCATTTACTCTATTTTTAATGAATTTTTAATGTATTTTTTAATATTTTTTAATTTAAAACCCTTTATCTACGCTAACCCTAGCCTAACCCTATAAATACCAACTCAATACACTACCCCCTCACCTTAAAACTCTGAGCCAACTCTCAAGAAATCACTAGAAATCTTGTGTGCAATTGAAGTGAGCGAAAGGCGAAGCTCCGGCGAATTCTTCGGCGGATTTTCCGGCAACGACTCTAGGAGCTCCCGGCGATGAAACAACGCACCGACGACTCCTCCCATCTTCCTCTTGTCTTTGATCGAAACCCGTAAGTCCCAATTCTATCTTTCTTTTTCTTTTCTAAAATACGGAATTACAAAACCCGACGGAATTGGAACAAATCCGATTTCCGATTCGGTTTCTTTATAAAACTTTACTTTTCTTTAATACAATCATGCTTAAACCAATTCATGCTGACTATTAAACACTAATCAACCATATTGATCAAGTTTCATATCATAAAGTAATTGCTATTTCATTTTACCATATTTTTCATTTAAATACCACATAGTTTCAATTCTACATTTAACATCACAAAACTTGTTATACATTTAAGTAGATCACGAGGTAATGACCTACCTCCTCACACACTCAAATGCAACATAGCACAATACCCTTGGGAACATAGAATACGGGAAAACAAATCATTGCAAATAAATACCATAATTAATAAAACCGTTTTCCCTTAATGAATAATATTTATACAAATCTTTGCAAAGCGCCGCTACAGCCCATTTGGGGAACCCGTTCGGGATAGTGTGGATTATCGCACATCCTCGGGCTTAGTAGTGCGAGATTCAGACCACCACAAGGAGTATTCGGTCTCGAAAGATTTAAAATACGACATCTTAAGAAAAACGAGATTTCTAGAATATTATATATATACAAAAATTATTTTCATATAAATATATATATGTGTAACATAAAAATATCTATTTTGAAGTATTATAAATATTCCACCTTTTTCTAAAAATCACAAGAATCAATTTTACACTAAAATACCATGAATTCCATACAAAACCAATATTACAAATAAATACCTTTATTTATGAAATTAGGATATTTTCACTAGAAATATCATAAATATAAAATCTACATTTGTTACAACTCTAAAGACGATAATAAATACTTGGGGTGTATTTTGAAAACTATACAAAGTATTTTTACATAAAACCCCCTCAAGTTCTATAATTTACCCTAGTAAATATAGGTTTAAGCGGGACCAATCTCTTGAGCCTCAGGGAGCCGGAGAAGTGGATGCTTGCCTATCTAAGGTAGACAGCTTAACAACGGTGTTATCAATACGGTAATCGTCTTTGAAAAAAACACAAATCATGCCGCTCATGTGCAGCGGTTACCGATAATATCAAAACAATCAGGACTTCAATTTACTTTTCTAATTGTCTGACTCAGTTTGAGTCTCATTATAATCTGACCTGAATATGATTCAAGTACAATCTACAATCTACAATCTACAATCTACAGTCTACAATATTCAATATTACAATTCAACATGAATTCATGAATCCAATTATCAATCTATCAACTTGACTTAAACGAACCATGGATATACATTCCATTTACATGATTCTCAAGTTACATCCATGATTCTACAGTTACATACATGATTCTACAGTTACATTCGTTTACTGATATCATAGTTTCGGTCAGTCAATCAATTATACAATTTACAATACAAACAATACAAACAAGACATCTCGGGGTTTAAGGGGTAGATTGGTACGGAAGGTGTTAGAAGTGGCACGAGACAGTAAGACTTAATACACCTAACATGAATCTAGTTGTTGTTGTACCGTGGCATAAACGGTTCCTTGTACTATACTTGCCTCTAGTCTCTGGCATATAGAGACTCCTCTCGTATACACTGGCATTCTTCTGTACCAAGATACAAACAACAGCATTAACACAACATTACAACAATATAATACAACTTTAAAAGATACCTTCTTATTCTGTCTATTCTATTTCTCCCTTATCTTGGGACTTACTGAGCGACATGTTCGCTGACGACATTATCTTTCTTTCTTCTTTGAATGTCGTCAGGTGATCTGGACACATCAGAGATCGAGCCCAGCGCTGAAGACTTGGACCAGTTCAGTAAAGACCCCGTGCTCTAGTACATTGTACATTTTCCATTTCAGTACTCTTCTTTTCTGTTATGCCATTGTTTAGGCATTGCTTTTTATTTCAGTTTTATTTACTTTCCATGCATTGTATAGAAAGAATCTGAATAAATAAAGTTGCTGTTTATTATATCCTGAATCTTGTGCTTTACTTTTATATTGCTTAGATAAGCTTAGCGTATTTACTTCACAATAAATACGTAGCGGCCTCGTCGCGTCCTCCGCCCGTATACTGGGAAGCGGGGCGTGACAGATTTTGTTGGTGGCCCATGCAGGTCAGAGCTGTATGAAACTCTATCATGTAGTTCTGTTCTGCGTGAACAAACCTAAGCAATATAACACAAGAATCAGCAACTAAAACATTCTTTACAATTCATGTTCCTTGAATCTTATCATTTCATGTATTTGAATCTGTCATAACCTAAATTTTTCTTCAAGGTTATGGATTCCCCAAACAACACCAGCGCCAACTTCAACAACACTCCACCTCCACTACCAATCGTACCTACTGTTCCTGCTCCACCTACCGAGCAAACAGTTCTGCTTGAGGCGATCCGCAGCCTCCTTGAGGGACAGCAGCAGCTCTTGAACCGTCCCGAGACTGAAGCACCTGGGATAAAGCAATTCAGAGCTTTGCATCCCAAACAGTTCTCCGGAAAGGGAAGCCCACTTGAAGCTGAGGAATGGGCACAGAGTATCGAGGATGATCTGGTGGAAGCACAAGTGCCAGACATAGTTTGGGTCCGTGTAGCGAAACTGCAGCTCACGGACAATGCTCGCAACTGGTGGAAGGCAGAAGAAAGCCGTCTTGAACAGCCTATAGAATGGAAGACATTTGCGATAATTTTAACGTGAAGTACTTTCCTGTGACTGCCAGGTTCGACATGGAATAGCAGTTTATTCATCTACAACAATGTTCTATGTGGGTCAAGTCAGTAGATGAGTATGACGCTGAATTCACCATGCTTAGTCGGTAAGATATGTCACAATATTTCAAATTTTTTTAAATATCACATACTACACAGCTAACACATTCCTTTAAACAGATTTGCGGCACACTTGATACCGACGGAAGAGATCAGAGCCCGTCGATTTCAACAAGGTTTGGATACGGAAATTCAGGCTGCACTAGCCACAGGGAAATTTCCGACTCATGAAGATGCTCTGGAAGCTGCCCGCAGTTATGAGGCAGTGATAAAAGCGAGGGGTAGACCTCAGTCTGCAGGAGTTAAGCGCCCTGCCAACCAGATGGCAGGAGGAGCCTCGTCCAGACTACCTTTTTTGCCAAGGCGTCTAGGAGTACCAAACAACAGGCCCAAACTAGCCTTTTGTAACTACTGCAAGAGAAATGGACATCTGGCGAAAGATTGCCGGCGTGCGAACAACCTTTGCTTGATCTACAGCTCAGCTGCTCATGGTATTGGGTCTTGTCCTCATAAACAAGATCCAATTGCTGCACCCAGGCCAGCAAACAATTACCCACAACGCCCAGCCATCCAAGCACCTGCTCCAAGACTTGCACTACCTGCACCACCCAGAGGACCACAAGCTGCACCACCTCCTCGTCAGTTCCATCAAGCTCAAAGGAACGTTCCAAGGAATGCTCCTCAGGCCAGGAGGATTGTACCAAGGTGTCAGGCTTTCACGATGACCGTGGAAGAAGCTGAGGCCACTGGCCAAGTTATCACTGGTAACCCTTTCTTTCTCAAATTTTCTTTCAATCTTGTTACTTATCTACATACTTTCCCTATACCTAAAACAAATCCCACATACCTTAGGTACAATCTTAGTATCATCAATACCTGCACTAGCACTGTTTGATACTGGAGCATCTCACTGCTTTATGTCGCAACGGTTTGTTCGAACCCATGTGATTCCAGTCTCGCCGCTTGTATCTAGCAGGAATGTCAGTTCAGGAAATGGCGTTCTAAAGGCAACAATGGGATACAGCTTGTGTCCAGTATTCGTCTGCAGCAGAGAGTTCTATGCTGATTTCAAAGTGCTGGACATACCGAACTTTGATGTGGTTCTAGGAATGGATTGGCTTGGAACTTTTTATGCTACCATCGACTGTCGTCAAAGGAGGGTAGTATTCGAGATTCCAGACCATCCAGTCTTCTATTTCAAAAGCGGAGACCATACCCTGGAGCCAAGTACCTACAAAGCGTAGCCAAGAGAAGCAGTAGTTGCAGCAGCTCAAGCGGAGGAAGAATCAAGATCAGATGTGGTTCGAGAGTTCGACGATGTGTTTCCTGACGATATATCAGGTTTGCCTCCCGATCGAGCTCTTGAATTCAGCATTGATTTAGTACCAAGAGCACAACCGGTGATCAAAGCACCTTATCGACTAAGTCCGGAAGGATTGAAGGATGTTCGAATACAGTTGGACGAATTATTGGAGAAAGGATGGATTCGCCCCAGCACTTCAAGTTGGGGATCACCTGTACTACTTGTGAAGAAGAAGGAAGGTTCATACAAAATGTGCATCGATTACAGAGCCTTGAACGAAGTCACTATAAAGAACAAGTATCCACTCCCGCGCATCGACGATTTATTCGATCAGCTAAGTGGATCTTATGTTTTCTCTAAATTGGATCTTCGTTCAGATTATCATCAAGTGAAGGTCAAGGAAGTTGATATTCACAAAACAGCTTTCAGAACTCGCTATGGACATTACGAATTTCTAGTGATGCCATTTGGAGTTGACTAACGCACCAGCAATATTCATGAACCTAATGAATCAAGTTTTCCGGGAGTACTTAGACAGGTTTGTTGTCATCTTCATCGACGACATCCTGGTGTATTCCAAGAGTCGGAAAGAACATGCCGAGCACTTACGAATTGTCCTGAAAACTCTACGACAACATCAATTATATGCCAAGTACAGCAAATATGAGTTTTGGCTAAATCAAGTTGGTTTTCTTGGACATATCGTATCAGGCGAAGGAATCTCTGTGGATCCAGCGAAAGTTTCAGCAGTCAGCGAATGGCCTACACCAAAATCAGTGAAGGACATTCGGAGTTTCTTGGGTTTAGCTGGATATTACAGAAGGTTCATTGAAGGCTTTTCAAAGATAGCAACACCCATGACCAAGCTAACACGTAAAGATGAAGATTTTGTGTGGTCAGAAACATGCAAACAAGCTTTCGTAGAACTCAAGTCAAGGTTGACATCAGCGCCTATTCTCGTCATACCGGATCAATCTGGAGGATTCGAAGTGCATTGCGATGCATCCGGTAAGGGATTAGGATGTGTTCTACATCAGCACGGTAAGGTTGTGGCTTATGCTTCAAGACAGCTGAAGATTCATGAGCGCAATTATCCGACGCATGATCTGGAGTTAGCAGCCATCATCTTTGCTCTCAAGATTTGGCGTCATTATCTACTTGGTGAACGAGTGAACATATACACAGATCACAAGAGCCTGAAATATGTGTTTACTCAGAAGGAGTTGAATATGCGGCAGAGAAGATGGTTAAAACTCATGGCGGACTTTGACATCAACTTACAATATCACCCAGGGAAGGTGAATGTGGTACCTGATGCTCTTAGTCGTCAACCATTGTCGATGAATCTCACCGCTCAGTGGAAGCTTCAACAAGACTTGCGTCAGATGGAGATTGAAGTAGTCATGCCAGGTAATGCTTCAAGTTTGATGAATTTACAAGTTCAATCAACCATTGTTAATCAGATCAAAGCGGCTCAAGCAAGTGATGCTAAGTTGCAAAAGATCAGAGAACAAGTGGAGAATGGACTCAGAACAGACTTCATCATCCATGAAGACGGATTTTTGAGATACGGCAGCAGATTGTTTGTACCAAAAGGTCCTGTTCGGGAAGAGTTAATGAAAGAAGCTCACAGCTCTCCCTATTCAGTACACCCTGGATGTACCAAAATGTACAAAGATCTATGTCATAATTATTGGTGGCATGGAATGAAGCGTGAAGTAGCCAGAAATGTCGCAAAATGCTTGGTGTGTCAGCAAGTAAAGGCTGAACATCAAAGGACAGCTGGACTACTTCAACCGTTACCAATCCCAGAATGGAAGTGGCAATACATCACGATGGATTTTGTGACTGCTCTTCCTCGCGGCACAAAGGGTAACGATGCCGTATGGGTCATTGTGGATCGACTCACAAAGTCGGCTCACTTCATCCCATTTCGAGTTGGCCAATCAACTGAGACACTAGCAAAGAAGTACATGGAGGTAATAATCTATTTAAAGATTTAAACTCTTCATAATGTATTATTTCTGATACCCATGAACTCATACAGGAAATTGTGAGACTTCATGGAGTACCGATCTGCATTGTCTCCGATCGTGACACCAGGTTCCGATCGTAATTTTGGCAGAGTCTGCAAGCAAGCTTGGGAACAAGTCTGAACTTCAGCACGGCTTATCATCCACAAACAGATGGTCGGTCTGAACGAAATATTCAGATCTTGGAGGATATACTCAGAGCATGTATGTTAGAATTCAAAGGATCGTAGGAAGATCACCTACATCTTGTGGAGTTTTCGTACAACAACAGCTACCAAGTAAGCATAGGAATGACACCTTTTGCAGCATTGTATGGAAGAAAGTGTCGATCGCCATTAAGTTGGGACGATATCGGAGATAGGAAACTTCTTGGACCAGAGATGATAGTAGCGACTGTTGATGTGGTTCGTACTATCAGGGAAAGGATGCACATAGCTCAAGATCGACAGAAGTACTGGACTGATGCAAAGAGACGTCACTTGGAGTTCCAGCTAGGAGATCATGTATTCTTAAAGATATCTCCGAACCGCAGAGTGATCCGATTTGGAAGACGGGGTAAGCTAAGTCCGAGATACATTGGACCGTTCGACATACTTGAACGAGTCGGTGAAGTGGTATACCGCTTAGCACTTCCATCTTCATTGGAAGGAGTGCATAATGTATTCCACATATCCCAACTCAGAAGGTATGTGAGTGACCCCAGCCATATTCTTGATTATTCCAAGCTCACTATACAGCCTGACTTATCTTGTGAGCAACAACCTGTGGAGATCCTGAACAGAAAAGTGAAGACACTTCGGAACAAGAAAGTCAACTTGGTACGAGTGATGTGGAGGAAAGACACTCCAGGAGAGTCCACTTGGGAAAGGGAAGATGAAATGCGTGCAAGATATCCACACCTCTTTGTAAACTAGTCCTCAAATAAAAGTTGTAAATTTCGAGGACGAAATTTTTGTAAGAAGGGTAGACTGTAACAACTCCATTTTTAGTGTACAAAAATTTGCTTTAAAATTAATGTATACTTCGAGTATTTACTTTTGCTGTTATCACTTTAAGTATTTAATTCACTCCTTAATTACAAGAAGGAGCTTGTAGCTCATTGGTAATACCTTGCACTGCTGAACTAAGCCACCAGAGTTCAAATCCCATACCTCACATTATTTTAATATTAATTTGTTTTAAATTTTTTAGAAGTCCAACAGTCCACACGTGATAACTCCCAAAATTTCCACTACACATGAAAAACTAAATGTACCAAAGACTACATTAGGCGACCCCCCACCTCCCCAGCTCTCGACTCGGCCTGACTCGGGTCGTCTCCGCCGGCCGGACTCGGCCGGTCGGCCGAGTTGTCAACACAAAAAAGTTGGCTTTTCCTATTCTTAACCCCTCTAAACACTCCATTTATTTGGATCATTTCCAGAGAGCTCATAATACCCTATTTACTCTATTTTTAATGTATTTTTACATTTTTTTAATTTAAAACCCTTCATCTACCCTAACCATAACCTAACACTATAAATACCAACCCTACACACTACCCCCTCACCCTAAAACTCTGAGCCAACTCTCAAGAAATCACTAGAAACCTTGTGTGCAATTGAAGTGAGCGAAAGGCGAAGCTCCGGCGAATTCTTCGGCGGATTTTCCGGCAACGACTCTAGGAGCTCCCGACGACGAAACGACGCACCGGCGACTCCTCCCGATCCATCTTCCTCTTTTCTTTAATCGAAACCCGTAAGTCCCAATTCTATCTTCCTTTTTCTCTTTTAAAATACGGAATTACAAAACCCGTCGGAATCGGAACAAATCCAATTTCCGATTCGGTTTCTTTATAAAACTTCACTTTTCTTTAATACAATCATGCTTAAACCAATTCATGTTGACTATTAAACATTAATCAACCATATTGATCAAGTTTCATATCATAAAGTAATTGCTATTTCATTTTACCATATTTTTCATTTAAATACCACATAGTTTCAATTCTACATTTAACATCACAAAACTTGCTATACCTTTAAGTAGATCACGAGGTAATGACCTACCTCCTCACACACTCATATGCAACATACCACAATACCCTTGGGAACATAGAATACGGGAAAATGAATCATTGCAAATAAATACCATAATTAATAAAACCGTTTTTCCTTAATGAATAGTATTTATACAAATCTTTGCAAAGCGCCGCTACAGCCCATTTGGGGAACCCGTTCGGGATGGTATGGATTATCGCACATCCTCGGGCTTAGTAGTGCGAGATTCAGACCTCCGCAAGGAGCATTCGGTCTTGAAAGATTTAAAATACGACATCTTGAGAAAAACGAGATTTCTAGAATATTATATATATACAAAAATTATTTTCATATAAATATATGTATGTGTAACATAAAAATATCTATTTTGAAGTATTATAAATATTCCACCTTTTTCTAAAAATCACAAGAATTAATTTTACACTAAAATACCATGAATTCCATACAAAACCAATATTACAAATAAATACCTTTATTTATGAAATTAGGATATTTTTACTAGAAATATCACAAATATAAAATCTACATTTGTTACAACTCTAAAGATGATAATAAATACTTGGGTGTATTTTGAAAACTATACAAAGTATTTTTACATAAAAACCCCTCAAGTTCTTTAATTTACCCTAGTAAATATAGATTTAAGCGGGACCAATCTCTTGAGACTCAGGGAGCCAGAGAAGTGGGTGCTTGCCTATCTAAGGTAGACAACTTAACAACGGTGTTATCAATACGGTAATCGTCTTTGAAAAAGACACAAATCCTGCCGCCCATGTGCAGTGGTTACCGATAATATCAAAACAATCAGGACTTCAATTTACTTTTCTAATTGTCTGACTCAGTTTGAGTCTCATTATAATCTGACTTGAATATGATTCAAGTACAATCTACAATCTACAATCTACAGTCTACAATCTACAATCTATAATATTTAATATTACAATTCAACATGAATTCATGAATCCAATTATCAATCTATCAACTTGACTTAACCGAACCATGGATATACATTCCATTTACATGATTCTCCAGTTACATCCATGATTCTACAGTTACATACATGATTCTATGGTTACATCCGTTTACTGATATCATGGTTTCGGTCAGTCAATCAATTATACAATTTACAATATAAACAATACAAACAAGACATCTCGGGGTTTAAGGGGTAGATTGGTACGGAAGGTGTTAGAAGTGGCACGAGACAGTAAGACTTAATACACCTAACATGAATCTAGTTGTTGTTGTACCGTGGCATAAACGGTTCCTTGTACTATACTTGCCTCTAGTCTCTGGCATATAGAGACTCCTCTCGTATACACTGACATTCTTCTGTACTAAGTTACAAACAACAGCGTTAACACAACATTACAACAATATAATACAACTTTAAAAGATACTTTCTTATTCTGTCTATGCTATTTCTCCCTTATCTTGGGACTTACTGAGCGACCTGTTCGCTGACGACATTCTCTTTCTTTCTTCTTTGAATATCGTCAGGTGATCTGGACACATCAGAGATCGAGCCCAGCGCTGAAGACTTGGACCAGTTCAGTAAAGACCCCGAGCTCTAGTACATTGTACATTTTCCATTTCAGTACTCTTCTTTTCTGTTATGCCATTGTTTAGGCATTGCTTTTTATTTCAGTTGTATTTACTTTCCATGCATTGTACAGAAAGAATGTGAATAAATAAAGTTGATGTTTATTATATCATGTCTCTTGTGCTTTACTTTTATATTGCTTAGATGCGCTTAGCGTATTTACTTCACAGTAAATACGTAGCGGCCTCGTCGCGTCCTTTGCCCGTATACTAGGAAGCGGGGCGTGACATATATTGAGGCAGAGGAGAACTGATTACGGATACATGGTGGACTGGTTTGTTGATATCCGATACCGAGGGGGGAAAGGAACCGGTTACGGGTACATGTACATTTATATTACCGTCTGCGCTATGCTAATTTCACACAGACCAAAATGGTATGATTTAATCGAGATTTACATTATTGAGGAATACTGTGTGTGATCAATTCAAAGAGATAGAAGATAATCTGAAAGAGGATAAGTTGTGATCAATCCATAAGTGATTGAGATTATACGTGATCAATCTATGAGTGAATTAAGTGAGAAGGCATATAATGTCTTACTGCGGTTAGAGGGGTCATTATAAATACCCTGCTGAGAATAGATAGTCGTTATAGATACCCTGCCAAGAATGAGCTATATTAAACTATATAGTTTTCGAGCAGGACTGGTCCAAGCGACGATACCTGAGATATAGTTTTCATGTGATGATGTTTGACACAGGGTTTTTTAAAAAGAACTATTGTACTACTATTTTTCATGTGTCTATGATTGACACAAGAGTTTTTCAAAAGAAAACCTTTTATATCATTTTCAAAGGCGTGACGTATATTTTAATGAAATGTTTATATTGCTTTGCAAATTGACGTTCGCTACTTATGCCGCGATATATACACAGTACATCCACTTCTAAATGATTGTGCGTTGATGCATGCAATATATGTGTTATAGCCGAGTTATAGCGATTGCGCATGGTCGCGTGTTATAAATATTGCACTACGGCTGCGATGATAGCAATTGTACACCGTTATATATATATATATATATATATATATATATATATATATATATATATATATATATAAGTTGTTCACGAATGATTATCGTTATCGTTTCATTGCGCTTAAATTCAAGTTTAAGATATGCATATTACATTCGTGGCTCGCATGCTTTCATATGCTTTAGTGGTTTTGCTATGCCCGTATCGGGAGAGATGTAGATTTATTTTATGTTGCCCTGGTAACCACATATATTAGTATACTACACATGATAGGATAGCGGTATATGAGTTGTACATGATGGATTATTATTATTGTTGTTCATCGTTTGAATTCTAGTTCCGATGCATTCTTTCTGACCATCTGCAATGTACATGTTTAGCCATGGCTTAGTTGTTTCACCAGTTATGCATGTGATTTCTATCTTGTTATGCGAATTCTGCTCACAAGTTAGAAACCTATCCCCGTTGTGCCATAATTTCTTGCAGCTTTGGTCGCTTGGATCGATAGCGACAATGAGAAAGGTTATTTTGGGCGTGGTTACATTTTTTCCTTTGAGTTAGGTGGGTTAGAATTCATTTTGGTATTTTCCTTGTATCTATTATTATACCTAGAAGTGCTCCATCAACCAAGTCGGATGTATTTTCCCAAGACCTTAGATATTGTGTTGTTTTAGTCGAACTCGTATGGAGTCGACTTGACGTTATTTATATATAGTGTTTATTGATTTCCGCTTGTTTTTCTTCGCCTTTTAGCATCGTATATTTTGCGTGGATTGTGTCTCTATCGTGAGGGCATCGAGTTAGCTCCGTTGTAGGGGATGCGTTTATTTTGCTGCTGTTATACATGAATTTTATTCAAAATATACAAAAGAAAGTGTTGTCCGTTTTTCAAACGTTAACTCTTTACAAAACAAGCTTTATGTCATTTTATAAATCTTTTCTAAAAACTTCACCTCTATTTTCCTTTTTGTATTTGGTTTAAATTCCTGGCTTCGGCTTACTTGGGTTACTGTAGGGTCCACTGGACTTCTCGACCTTTTCGGGTCGTGACATTGATGGTATCAGAGCACTAGGTTTTACCTTTGTCGAGTCTAAGTTTAACAATGTGGAGTCTAGGTGATGATCTTTAGAAACCTAGGTTTAACCTTGCGGAACTTAGACTTGACCTTAGGGGTCTTAGACTCGAACTTTCGATACATAGTTTGTCCTTGGTATGATAGAGTAGGTAATTTAAGTAGAGTTACGTAGTGTAAATGTGTTTCATGGCATATTTACACTACGGTACTCCGCTTGAGTTCCCTTAGGATATATCTTGAGATTCTTTCTTCGATTCTATGCATTCCTTCATTCCATTTGTTACACTTTTACCAACTCTCGTTTCTTATTCCTATCACCATGCCGCCAAAGTCTTTGCAAACCGAGAGGGCTGCAGCTAGAGACGAGGTCAGGGCAGGCTCATATGAGACGATGACTGATCAGGACGGTACTCCGGTGACACCGAAACAAGTTGATCTTCATTCTTGCGATAGGATTTCTCATTTGAAGGCGAGCGTTCAGGATCTGCATCATACTTTGTTTTCATGCACGCACTTTGCACTATAGTATTTTTAGCTTGTGTGGGACTTTGGAGCCCTTTTAATTTAATTGAATAAAATATTTTCAGGTTTAGTTTTAATTTAAATTCGGGGACCGAATTTATTTATGAGGGGAATATTGTAACATTTTTAAATTTTTAAAGTTTATTTTAGAATTTAAATAATGATATAATGAGTTTTATTAAAATGATAACATTTATTGAATTGGGTTTTCATAATTTGGTAGAGAAATTATTACTTATTTTGGCATGACAAGTGTTTGTTATTATTTATGTTTTCATTATCTTCTCTAAATGATATTTTATGATTTTTCTTCATGGTGGATGGATTGAGTGGAGAGGCATGTGTATGGGAGAGGCATTGAAGAGACATGGGATCACTATGCCTATATGTATACAAATTCTTTTCTCTTTTCTTCCTTCTCCAAACATTATCTCTCTCAAATCACAACCCCAAAACCTTAGCTCTTCTCCATCGAAACCAATTTTCTCTTTCAAGCTTCATCAACAAGAAGTCATCATCAACCTCTTAGTAGCTTCATACAAGGTTTGATCTCTTTTTCAATTCATCTTCTTCAAGAGGTAATTCATACTTTTCAAGTTTTAAGTTTTATTTGTCATGAAACAAATAACTTCTACTTAAAAATCATGTTGTTATGATTTAAATCTTGCACAAATGGAGTTTTATTGATTATTGTAGTTGTAGTATGTTTAGTGTAGCTATTTGTTGTTATTACAACTTATTTGGATTTGAAAAGAGTGAAATTTGTTAAAAGTTTGTTTTCAAAAGTTTTGCAAATTTGGAATTCGAGCTCAGCAGTTTTACCGAGTCAGACGTCTGAGCACTTGAGCTTCAAATGTCTGCAAACCCTCTGTTTTGTTTTATGTTGTTTTCCAGACGTCTAACACATTGAGCTTCAGACGTCTGTGATTTCTCTGTATTGTTTCATGATTGTCTTCAGACGTCTGAGTTTTGAGCCTCAGATGTCTTCCACTTCTCTGTCTCGACAAGACATCTTCTTCAGACGTCTGAACCTTTGAACTTCAGGCGTCTGATGCTCTTTTGTTTGCCTGATTAACTTGAGCTTTGCGACATGTTTAATTTGCTTGGATTTATATCGATATTGATGTGATTTCTTTGCATATTTATGATTATTATTGGTTATAGGATCGAGTGCGGGCGATCCCGAGGCGAAGAGGAGAGGCGTAGCAGTCGTGAGATTTGACTAGCTAGTGCCACAGTCGGTGAGTAGATTTAGCATCTACAAGTCAAAAATCGGATGGATGACATATAGCACCCTGACATCTAAATTATTATGAACACT
Organism: Agapanthus africanus; assembly: GCA_030015575.1. Classification (NCBI taxonomy): domain Eukaryota; kingdom Viridiplantae; phylum Streptophyta; class Magnoliopsida; order Asparagales; family Amaryllidaceae; genus Agapanthus; species Agapanthus africanus. The sequence continues at coordinate 475,070 of JASDDO010000233.1, forward strand.
TCTTTATTAATTATAATTCATTTCTCATATACTCAGTTTACCAATGCTATAATTCTTATCCTTTGCTATAGTTTTGCGAACACAATTGCTAGGACACTTATACAATTGCTAATGATTATCATGTGGAACCAACATAGACTCACATGCTACACCTATACATCATTAGTAACTACCATGACACGTATAGACTAGAACACTTACACAATTACTAATGATTACCATGAAGCACCATCACAAACTCACATGCTAATACGTATACATTACTACTAATTGCCATGACACGTGTAGAACTTGTCATACTTTACATATTATATATAATCAATGTTATATGCGTGTGTGAGACTAAATGTCCATACCGATTATTGAGCGAGTACGTCGATGACATAGCCGTATCAGTCGCTGTGCGTATACGCGACTAGATATCCGTACTATTTGTTGTATGTGTACAGAGACTAGCGGTCTATACTATTTGAACTGTACGTTTGCGTACGTAGACCAGATGTCCATACTGACTGTTATTGAACGCATTAGATTGTTTCCGGACTAAGCAAATTTATGTTTTTGATTCAACGGAGTATTTTTTTGTCATCGTATATGATGAGGTTCCGTACTGGATGAGGTGGTGATGGTTAATCGAATACGGCCTTTTATTATTGACTCACCGAGTCTTACGATTTATCCCGATTGGAAGATTATGAAAATATAAAGGTTGTACTCATTTCCAAATAACGATTCGTTTCATATTTTAAAACAACAATGCAAAGTATGTGCTGCTTGGATTTCAAAGGGATATTTATTTTTAAAACATCGCAGCCTCCTTAGTTCCAAACAACATTTCGTTCTAATTTAAAATATAATTGGATTATTCGGAGGTATCTATCCATTTACAATGCTCGTTCACGCTACACTTGCATTACTCGCTATCCGTTCGCGTTATGATTATGTTATTTGTTTGTGCTACATTTATGTTATCCGTTCGCACTATGATTATATTATTTGTTTGTGCTGCATTTATGTTATCCATTCGTGCTATGATTATGTTATCCGTTCGCGCTACGCTTATGTTATCCATTCACGCTATGATTATTTTCTCTTGAAAACATCATCCACCATGAGTTTTCTATGTATTAATGGTTTGTTATTATCCGATATCGAGGAGGGGGAGAACCGATTACGGATACATGGTTAACTGATTTGTTGATATCCGACACCGAGAGGGGAAAGGAACCGGTTACAGGTACATGTACGTTTATATTACCGTCTGCACTATGCTTATTTCACGCAGACCAAAATGGTACGATTTAATCGAGATTTACATTATTGAGGAACACTGTGTGTGATAAATCCAAAGAGATTGAGGATAATCTGAAAGAAAATTAAAGTGTGATCAATCTATGAATGATTGAGGTTATATGTGATCAATCCATGAGTGATTGAGATCAGAAAGCATAAGATGGCTTACTGAGGTCAAAGGGATCATTATAGATACCCTGCTGAGGACAGAGGGTCGCGATTGTTATGAAGTTTTTCTGTGTTTAAATTTACCGCAATCAAGACGGTGTCGCTTGGTAGCTAGCCGGTTGAGTACGGGTCAATCCACAGGGAGACAGAATCCTTTTCTTTATGTTCTAACGAGTTAAGTCCTAACTTTGGTAAGGTTTTGTTTTAAGATCTATAAATGAGAATAAGTTGATAAAAAGCTTGCTAGGGTTAGGATTAGGTTGGTTCGAAATAGGGATCTTCTCACTTCTTTCAATGCTTTAGTTGTGAATAAAGGTGTTAGGGTAATCGGCAACAACGAGAATTAGCACGACTGGGAAGAAACTTAGTTTCTTCCTTTTGGTTTTTATCCGTCCGTTCTTGGCTCTTAGTCCTAACCTCCGGTTAATTCAACCACAACCGTCTAACTAGGGAATCACCGCTATCATGTAGAATAGGGTGCCGTAGTGAGCAGATTATGGTTGATTTAATAAAATTATTTGGGCAAAGAAAGGAGTGAGAGAGATTTCCTTCTCTCAAACCTTCACTCTCCTATCCCTAACAAGTGAGGAATTACTCACTCATTAGGAAGATAACAATAAAATTCATTTTTTTATTTTAATAGATGAACTAAATTGCAGATAATAAAAGAAAAAATAAAAAATTGCCGGAATTAAAATTCAGATAAAACGAATGCGAGATAAAAAAAAAATTACTTTATTGATGACCTCTCAACAATGCATTACAATTGGAATTAAAATTTAGATCTAAGAATTAAAAAGAGGCATCCTCCAAAGAGGCACACTAAAAAGAGGCACCCTTAATTTGGCTTTGAACCCTCCTATTTATAGATAGGAAACCCTAGGTTTACATCTTATTCAATCACTAATTTACAAAATTACCCCAAGAGAGCCAAGTCAAAGCACCGACACTGCCACCGACACGTGCATTGCACGGCCGCGGAACCGCGGCAGAAGTGCCTGTTTGGCCGCGGTTCCGCGGCCAATTGGTGGATTCGTGGGTCTATTTCTTCAGGGTTTCTTCATGTTGCATTTATCTTCTGTTTTCTTCACTTGGTTTCTCAGAATCTTTTCAATCTCCTTCCAGATTTGCAACAGTGCAGAATGATGTGGACTTTTGCCATGAGCTCCGCGTTGAAGTCTTGGATCTTGTGCTACCCTTGTGCTTTGTGCATTGAACTGTCTAATGATTTTCCATTTGTTCCTTGAACTGGTATGCGGCATCATACGGATTCATCTGTTGTTGGTCGTAGTCTCACATTTGTAGCGACTTTTCATGAATTTCACTGTAACGAGCTGAGAACCTGTAACCTGCAACTATTTAGCAGACATGGATCAAAAGTACCTATTTATATGCAATATGATTAAGAATGGGCGATATAAAAATGCAAAAATCTGATATGAACAAATACCCCCAAACTTATCTTTTGCTCGTTCCGAGCAAAACCAATTTTATTCTCGAAAAATCCTAACCTCACTTTTGCAGGGAACGCGATTGCACTGAGCTCGTGCAACAAGCCGTTAAACCTCTAGGTGTCCCTAGTAGGAGGGGTGTTGTCTCCTGAGGGTTTTCAGCGGATACTACCCACAAAATCCGATCAATTTGGCCATTGACTCTAATTCTTCAATTCAGTATTCTAGCAAGAAATTCTATTATCTTCAACTTAGAAACCATCAACCCGTATTTTTCACGCTTCCTTTTCATTTAACTTAAGATCATATACGTTTTGCCAGTTTATAAAGCTTTCAGCATCTCCTAAGTTTTCCTTCTAAGGTGCAATCTTAACTTAGGAATTTTTATCATATCTACTGAAGATATAAGCCCTATCTTTTATTCATATCTCTCCTCCAAACTCCAATTATATACCCCTACGTGTGTGTAATTATCACCCTTACACTTGGAAATTCAATTCAAGCTATCATACTCTTGTCCATCTTCCAAAATACTTTTAGTTGGTGAATTTTAGATGAAATTCCTCACACATCTTTCATGCGATCGTTAATATTTCTTGAGGTACTAAACGACCGATTACAAAATTTGCTTGCGCATTTTAGCCGTAATTTCTCGTCTTGCAATACCTAAGGCTTAGCAGTGACTCCCAAACCAGTTGGTCTAAGGCACTAGGTGATAAAGCACTCTCGCTATATTTTTTATTTATGCTGCCTTAAGTAATTACAAAACCGGTGTTCATTTTTTTATTTATCTCTTTATTCACCACTTATACTTTTATTTTATTTTCCTTCATACTAAGGATTTTAGACAAGAGCGTGTGAATGCGTAACGTAGGGTATATATTTTCAGAATTTGGACTTAAGGTTCAGAATTATTTTTCAGACTTATACTTCAAATAGAGCTTTCAATACTCTTCCCTTATTTCGATTTAGCCCAGAAACTGAACTCAAAATTTGCCTATTTCTAAATAAACTACAAGGACGTATATTTTCTACAGTTAAAATTTAAGTAAGGTTATTTTTAGGGTTTTTTAATTTACTAAGTTTAGGGTCTAGTTTTTCCTAACTAGTCAACCGTCATGTTGAACTTAAGTCAAATATGGCCAAAATTAAAATTTTCAATTTTTTTAATTTTTGATTTTTATGGATTTTAAAATAAGTATGCAAATACAAAAATATACATATGAATGTGAAGGAAGAAAGCTTACCGAGCACACCCCCAAACTCAAACTTGACAGCGCCCTTACTGTCAGGCTACACCAAGAGGGTCAAAATTGTCGGTACTCCCCTATTTGTTTATTTATTATTTATTTATTTATTTATTTATTTTTATTATAATCAGAAAAAGAAAACAAAATATATACATAAAAAGCCCCCCCCCCACCCAAACTTAAGTGAAACAGTGTTTCCACTGTTGCCATCTGTTAAATCTCATAAACCTGTAAACTTGGGATAAAAAATTTATTAACGGGGACATGAAATATGATTGTGAAAATCTCCCCCAAACTTATTTTTTGGCTCACTACTTTGAGTAAAAAAAATTATTTTCAAGAGCCAAATTATACCCCCCCAAACTTAAGTTAAACAATGCTAAGCTTTTAAAGAGGGGGATCAAAGTTACCGGTCAATGCCAGGCTTTGCAAAGACCAAAAGTCAACACCAACCATTCGAAGAATTTATCAGTGAAATGCACCGGTTGGTGGAAGAACATGTTGTATGGAGCCAGGAAGAAGTGGGGAAGAGATAAGTGGTGTAATGGAAAAGATTTACGTCTCGATTTGTAGAGACGAAACAATAATGGTGAACGGAAACGAGAATGTGGATGATTAGGAATGGGAAGAATGGTCACATTCTCGTATGGGGTAAGAAGAAATGGTGGTGGTTCGACTTCTTCAGGTGGAGGTTGATTAATCACAAAATCCGTGTCGTTTAGGAATGCGAGTTCGTCGGCGAAAATATCTCCGAAACTTTCATCGATGGTCCGATTGAACGTTTCAATGTCAATAAGTGTCGCGCCAGAATTCAACACACTTGATTTTTCAAAAATTACGGAGGTAAGAGACTCGTAAGGCTCATCTACCTTATTCTCAAAAGAGTCTAAATCAAGTTGATTTTCTAGAATTATCGAACTCAAAATATCGGATTGTAATTCATTAACACTCGCTATCATTAAAGGAAGATTAGAAGAAGAACCAGAGAAAGTAGGAGAAAGAAGTGGAATACGGTCAACAAGGTCGGAATGAGGATGGAGGGAAGTGATTGAGGAAGGGTATCGGTTAAAATTCAGGAGGGTGTGCGAGTCAATGAAAGGGATAGAATAAATTGGAAAATCCGACTTCTCAAGTAAAACCGCTTCATCCTCAATAATTTCCTCAATACTCTCCTCAAAATTTAGCTTATCCATGCAATTCTCATCAAAATCAAGACGCGTATGAAGTTCGGGAGAAACATTTAATGACTCGGGATGATGAAATGGAGAGAAAAATTCAGTCAAATCTGAGGGTTCATCAACCAAAATATTCCCAGCATCAATATCCTTAATCAAGTGAAAATCAATTTTTTTAGACACCTCATCAAAAGCATGGATATTAATCAAATTAGGTTCTAGAGTGGAGGTGTAGAGGTCAAAAGGATTGGTGATGGTTTCACTCGAAAGGGACCCTTCACAATCAGATAAATCAAACACTATAAAGTCGCACAATTCATTAAACGTTTTATCTTCAACTGGTGAATCATTTGGAACACTTGATAGACATTCAAAACCGGAGTTGTGGGATTCAATTGGGGATGGGTAGGTTTGATTTGGAAGGGTGTACAGCTCACTCTCACTACTCAAATTATCAATCTGTCCAACCGCATCATCATACATTGGAAAATTTGGAGCTAGTTGGAAACTAGATACCAGGTCACTAGGTTGTATGAGGGCGGCCATGGACGCATTCAAATCCATCATCTGTTGACATGACGCTACCCTAAAGTCTTCCAACGCCTGTTACAAACTAGACATGGGATGTGAAGGAGTTTTAGTAAAAGATTCAAAGTTGTTTGAATACTGGAAACTCCCAAATGGCTGTGTAGAAGCAATGTCCAGGGAAGGTGTAAAAGTCGGGTAGCTTTGGTAGGAATTGAATGGTTGGACAGGAGTAGGATCAACATTTGGATAAGACGGTGAATGGAATTGTTGATCCAAAGAATTCGCAGTGGTGAAAGGAGTGAAAGATCGGTTACGAGATTGTTCAATATGTTCAGCAATAGATATGGGTTTCGGAGTTACAACAGGACTCGAAAAAGGAGTATCAATATAAGAAGGTGGTGAAGGTTGAAATGGTTGATACAAGGTGGATTGCGGAGTCCAATTGGTTTTCCTAGACGCGTCTATTCGATCTTTCAAAGAAATTTTGGGAATGGAGGGGTCGTTCGAAATTCGACCAAAACAAGACCCATAGGAAGTAATGTCTGGTTGTGGGTACCAAAGTTTGACAAGAGTTTTGTGAGGTGGGGTACCCATGATGTGATGAGAGAAAGGAGAAGAAAAGGAATGTGATTTTTTTTTTAATTATATATTTTTTTTATTATTATATTTTTATAAAAAAATTGTTTGTTTTTGGAGTTTTGAAATTTTTGAAAGTGTTTTTTTTAGAAAGAGTTTTTGCAAGAATGTGTACGGACTTACGGCACAATTTCAAACAATCACAGTTAAAACATGCACAATCATACCTAGAGCTATGGTCCTCAAAGCCCACTAGACTGCTCCTAACTGTTCCAAAGTGACAAATTGTGAGATATCCCTCAAATCGTCTCTTCAATGCCAATTGTGGCCAGGTAAGCACAAATGAAGAAAGGAGGGTTCTGCTCATGAATCATCGTGAGACGGGCCTTTTAAAATTAGCTTTCCCACTTGTCTAGCCTAGGCACCACAAAATCAAGTTTATATAAACGATTGAATTCCCACAACCTTTCTCTGTCCTAATGAGCACGACAGTCCTTAGTTGGCTGAGTCTAGATATTTTTTAATTAACTCAAGGGTGATGCATATGCTTTTTAGTGATTTTTGGGGTCTTGGGAAGGGTAATGAAATCCCCACCCAATCTTAATTGGTGTTATAACCCCTTAGATTCCGTATTAAATATGCAAAGCAATAACACACCAAAAATCTAAAACACTTACAAAAATTTTTTTTATTTGGCAGCGCAAAGAATCCTGCACAAAAACAATTTATTGGATAGGAGAAAGAGAATCTGTGCAAAGAAAACTGCAGTTAATTTTTTCAGTGAAGTGCAGAGGAGAGGAGAGTAGAAAAAAGATACTTACAGAGAATTTTTAACTGCTGACGTCACCCGTTGACCGCGGTTCCGCGGTCAAACAAGCGCTTCTGCCGCGTTTCCGCGGCGGATAAGTGAGTTTGGATCTTCTGACTTTGTCTCTGTGCTGAGTTGGTTTTCCTCTACCTGTTCAGATCTCCTGTTTCTGGATTTGTTCACTGAGTTTGCTCCAAATCTGAAACAGAGTTTGCTCCAAGCCTGTACACTTGCACAAAAACCTTTCAAAAATAACAATATGATTTTTTTTGTTTTAAAATTTTTCAATTTTTATAATTTTTTAAAATTTTTTTTAATTAACCCGAAATTACACAAAGAAAGAGACTACCGTCTCCCTGGTAATGGCGCCATTTGATTGTTATGAAATTTTTCTGTGTTTAAATTTACCGCAATCAAGACGGTGTCGCTTGGTATCTAGCCGGTTGAGTACGGGTCGATCCACTGGAAGACAAAATCCTTTTCTTTATGTTCTAACGAGTTAAGTCCTAACTTTGGTAGGGTTTTGTTTTAAGATCTATGAATGAGAATAAGTTGATAAAAAGCTTGCTAGGGTTAGGATTAGATTAGTTCGAAATAGGAATCTTCTCACTTCTTTCAATGCCTTAGTTGTGAATAAAGGTGTTAGGGTAATCGGCAACAACGGGGATTAGCATGACTGGGAAGAAACTTAGTTTCTTCCTTTTGGTCATTGTCCGTCCGTTCTTGGCTCTTAGCCCTAACCTCCGGTTAATTCAACCACAATCGGTCTAACTAGGGAATCACCGCTATCATGTAGGATAGGGTGCCGTAGTGAGCGGATTATGGTTGATTTAAAGAGAGTCCTTAATTAAAATTATTTAGGCAAAGAAAGGAGTGAGAGAGATTTCCTCCTCTCAAACCTTCCCTCTCCTATCCCTAACAAGTGAGGAATTACTCACTCATTAGGAAGATAACAATAAAATTCATTTTTTTTTATTTTAATAGATGAACTAAATTGCAGATAATAAAAGAAAAGATAAAAACTTGCAGGAATTAAAATTCAGATAAAATAAATGCGAGATAAAAAAAAATAAAACTTACTTTATTGATGACCTCTCAACAATGCATTACAAATGGAATTAAAATTTAGATCTAAGAATTAAAAAGAGGCATTCTCCAAAGAGGCACACTAAAAAGAGGCATCCTTAATTTGGCTTTGAACCCTCCTATTTATAGATAGGAAATCCTAGGTTTACATTCTGATCCAATCACTAATTTACAAAACTACCCCAAAAGAGCCGAGTCAAAGCATCGACACTACCACCGACACTGCCACCGACACGTGCATTGCACGGCCGTGGAACCGCGGCAGAAGTGCCTGTTTGGCCGCGGTTCCGCGGCTAATTGGTGGACTCGTGGGCCCATTTCTTCAGGGTTTCTTCATGTTGCATTTATCTTCTGTTTTTTTCACTTGGTTTATCGGAATCTCTTCAATCTCCTTCCAGATTTCCAACAGTGCAGAATGATGTGGAATTTTGCCTTGAGCTCCGCGTTGAAGTCTTGGATCTTGTGCTGCCCTTGTGCTTTGTGCATTGAACTGTCTAATGATTTTCTATTTGTTCCTTGAACTGGTATGCGGCATCATACGGATTCATCTGTTGTTGATCGTAGTCTCACATTTGTAGCGACTTTTCATGAATTTCACTGAAACAAGCTGAGAACCTGTAACTTGCAACTATTTAGCAGACATGGATCAAAAGTACCTATTTATATGCAATGTGATTAAGAATGGGCGATATAAAAATGCAAAAATATGATATGAACAAGTCGTTATAAATACCCTGCCGAGAATGGGATGTATTAAACTGTATATATTTCGAGCATGACTGGTCCAAGAGATAGTACCTGAGATATTGTTTTCATGTGACGATATTTGACACAGGGGTTTTCAAAAAGAACTATTGTTGTACTATTTTCCATGTGTATATGATCGATACAAGAGTTTTTCAAAAAAACTTTTTATATCGTTTTCAAAGGTGTGGCGTATATTTTAATGAAATGTTAATACTGCTTTGCAAATTGACTTCTGCTACTTATGCCGTGATATATACACAGTACGGCCACTTCTAAATGATTGTATATTGATGCGTACTATATATGCGTTATAGCCGAGTTATAATGATTGTGCATGGTCGCGTGTTATAGATATTGCACTATGGCCGTAATGATAGCGATTGTGTGTGTGTGTGTGTATAATTGAGTTGTTCACGAATAATTATCGTTATCGTTTCATTGCGCTTAAATTCAAGTTTAAGATATGTATATTACATTCGTGACCCGCATGCTTTCATATGCTTTAGTGGTTTTGCTATGCCCGTTTCGGGCGAGATGTATATTAATTTTATGATGCCATGATAACCACATATATTAGTATACTATACATGCTAGGATGGTGGTATACGAGTTGTACATGATGGGTTATTATTATTGTTTTTCATCGCTTGAATTCTAGTTCGGATGCATGCTTATTTATCTTCCGCAATGTATATATTTACCCATGTCTTAGTTGTTTCACCGCTTATGAATGCGATTTCTATCTTGTTATACGAATTCTACTCACAAGTTGGCAACTCACTCTCGTTATGCCATAATTTCTTGCAGGTTTGGTCGCTTGGATCGATAGCGACTGTGAAAGAACTTATTTTAGGCATGGCTGAATTTTTTCATTTGAGCTAGGTGGGTTAGAATTCGTTTCGGTATTTTCCTTGTATCTATTATTGTACCTAGAAGTACTCCATCAACCAAGTCGGGTGTATTTGCTCAAGACCTTAGACGTCGTATTGTTGTTGTAATCGAACTCGTGTGGAGTCGGCTTGACCTTATTTATATATAGTGTTTATTGCTTTCCGCTTGGTGTTCTTCATTTTTTGGCATCGTATATTTTGTGTGGATTATGTCTCCACTATTTGGGCGTCCAGTTAGCTCTTTTGTGTGGATGCGTTTATTTTGCTGCTGTTGTACTTGAATTTTATTCAAAATATACAAAGGATGTGTAATTCGTTTTTCTCTTTACAAAACAATATTTATGCCATTTTATAAATCTTTTCTAAAAACTTCACCTCTATTTTATTTCTTGTATTTGGTTTAAATTCCTGGTTTCGGCTTACTTGGGTTACGGCGGAGTCCATGGACTTCATATGATCCTTGTGTCGGTCACGTACTTTTTCGGGTCGTGACACCATGACTTTCTGATTCAGCTCAAGAAAAACTTCGACGAAATTTACTTCAAATTCTTGCCACGCACCAACAACTGCTTCACTGACGCATTAGTTACTCTGGCTACATGGTGTGACATCCCGGAAAGCGGAACATTCAAAATCCAAATTACCAAGAGGGAAACTCCTAACTACTACTGCAACACAGAGCCGATCACACCAAACAACGATGGAAAACCCTAATTCTACGATATCAAGAGATTTCTGAAGGATTTCACTTTACTAAAAGGGACCTCAGTAGATCGAAAGGCACTCATCAATCTCACTCGAAACTTTGTAATCTGCGACGAAGGGCTTTATAAGCGGTCATTCAAAAGAATACTATTGCGTTGCTTTGACGAAAAAAAGCTTAGAAAGTGATGAAAGAAATGCATTCCGAAATCTGCAGAGCCGACACGAGCGGCGTTACACTTGCAAAGAAGGCCCGACGAAAAGGTTTCTTCTGGATGACCATGGAGACTTGTTATCATGAATTTGTAAAGAAGTGTCACTAATGTCAAATACACTCTAACCTCATCACAACCCTTCGGCCTAACTTTATAGTCTTTCCTCACGCTGGCTTTTTGCCACATGGTGTCAAGATGTGGTTGGCAAGATATCACCGAAAGCTTCGACCGGTCATGAGTTTATACTGGTCACGATTGATTATTTTACCAAATGGGTTGAAACCGCGTCCTTTACAAACATCAAAGCCAACCATGTCGTCTAGTTCTTAGAATGTTCGATCTGCCTATTCGGACTCTCTTACGCAATCATAACTGATAACGGAAACTTCGCCTCAAAGAAAGTTCAAGACTTTTATGAAAAGCACAAGATCAAGCATCACTTGTCATTACCTTACAAACCACAAACAAACGGAGCAGTCGAACCGTCCAGCATGAATGTCGTGCAAATACTAAAAAAATGGTCGTTACTTACAAAGATTGGCACGAAAAACTCCCCTACGCTTTATGGGTATATCGAATGACTGTTTGAACCACTACTGGAGCCACACCATATTTACTTGTTTATGGAAACGAGTTGTCCTCCCTTTAGAAGTGATGATACCGTCAACGAGAGTCTTGATAAAAGCTGAAGGTATCAACGGGTTTGAATGGTTCAGAAACAGGTTCGACGAATTAGACTTCATCGAAGAAAAAAGATTAAAATCTCTATGTCACGTACAGTGCTATCAACAAAAAATAGCGAGAGAATGCAAACAAAAGGTTCATGAGATATCATTTCAAAAAGGTGAGCTGGTCGTTAAGAAGATATGGTCGACAAGCACCAATAAGGGTAAATTCGTGCAAAATTGGAAAGGACCGTTCGTGGTCAACCATGCACATCCGGGAAACGCTTACTACTCATCACTATGGACAGAATGGATAGCTTTGGGTTTATAAATGCTGGATATATTCGGAAATACTGTGTGTAAATTCGAGTTTCCACTATAAACTTTGTTGGACGAGGCCTTCATTCGGCTGCCACTTTCCTTAAAATATCATCTATAAATTATTTCCATTTGCACACCATTTTTAGCCTTTTAATTTCTTTGATACGCCCTTGTACATATTTGAAAAGGAATTGTCATCCTAAAAATTGCAAAAAAAATTGCAAAACAAAAGAAAAATATTAAAAGAAAAAGTAAAATAAACAACAAAAGCAAAAATGAAAGTGGCAAGAGAAGGGATGAGCAAATTATTGATATTCTTGGGCCTAACCGACATCCTTTGATTAACTCTTGCCCCATTACGACCGAAAAAGTCCTCACAAATCCAGGAAGTAATATAGTGAGAGATAAGAATTATAACATATCTGATCCCATCTTTTATAGTGTTTGAGTTATCATTCAAAGGAAACTAGGGGCATGATTATTATCTTTGTATATATTTAGTTTGTTACTATTTCAAAAGAAAAAAAGAAAAATTCAAAAAAAGAGAGGAAAAAATGGTAGTTCACAAACAAAAGGGGCACGAATGAAAACCTGAAATGTCTTCGTGAGTAAAAACAGCTAGACTATATAAGTATATGTCACGCCCCACTTCCCAAAAGAAGGGAGCAGGAAACGGCACGCGACAAGTCCGCGACGTATTTATTCCGAGAAGGTCCTTTCTCGAAACAAATATGTTAAGCGTATATAAGCAATATAAAATGAAAAGAAAAAAATATGATAATGAAAATCCAACTTTATATATTTATATTCCTAACTTTCACAAATTTCAAACTGAATGCATGATTTCTGAAAACAAAAATACATAAAAGAAAGTGCCTAAACAAGTGGCATACTGGAAGTAAAAGCTGAAGAGAAAGAACTGTAGTCGGTCCGCAAGCTGAGAGTAATCCTCCTGACTCGGCTCGATCTCCTCGATCTCTAAATCATCTGACGAACATTCCAAGAAAACAAAGAAATTGGTAGAATGCCCGTCAGCGAACTTGCGCTCGGTAAGTTCCCAAAAAGGTGGGATGAATGTATATAAATGAATATGCAAGGTGACATGGGGTATAGTATGAATGGAAATGAAATATGAACAAGTATAACATGGTGATGTTATTGGCAACTATGTAAGTATGACAATGTAACATGAGCATAAAATGAGTATAACATGGCCGTGGAGTGTAGATATAGTGAATATGAAGTGAGTATAAGTGTCCTAAAAGGTCTCTAAAATGGTAAATATAATTAACGTGAGTTCAAGTGTGAATATCAACCAAATCTCAAGAGTATTCTCGAACCGAAGGCTATCATCCAGGGGTAAGGAATCACGGGCCCAAAAGTAACGGGACTTCAATTTGCATTGAAGTATTCCAAACCCAACAGATTATCGTCCAAGGATTTAGAAACACGGGCCCTTATTAGTGAATTCATGATGTGCCGTTTCAACTCGGTACCACAGAAACGTTATTTATACCATTTCAGCCCGATACCACAGCAATGTTATTTATAATAATGAGACTCAAGAGATTTCGTCGGATTCATACTTAAACTACCCCAACACCCCGTGTATCTAAAATTTATACCTAACATTACAAGTCTTGGCCGAATCGATGAATACATCAAGTTGCAAGGTTAGTTCATGTCAATGTCAAGTGTTCATGTAAACATGTTAAAGTATTCAAGTGTCTAGTTTAAGTTCAAATATCAAGTTCAGGTTTAAATCAAGTTTCTATGCGATTTGGTTTCCGTGCAGTTACAAATTATATTTAGATGGAAAGATGTCATTTATAACTTAGTGGTATTTATGTAAAATAAACCTTTAAATTCTCGAGGGGTTTTATGTGAAATATTATGTTTTGAAATCTCGATAATATTTTGATAAAAATATTATTTAGAATATCGATATGTTTTGATAAAATATCCTTTTGATAAATTAAGGTATTTTAATGAAAAACCCCAAGGTTAGGGTATTTTAGTGAAAACTAACCCTTTTAGAGTTAAGGGCACTTTCTTGAAAACTTTAATATAAAACTTTGTTTCATTTAACTAATTAGAATTTATAACTAATAGTAATAACCCAATTTAATCTAACTTGTTATATTTTATTTTAATTAATTTTCTATTTTGTTTTATATCCGCATTCTTTTTCCTTCGAGACCGCACTCCGTGAAGAGCTCCGCGTCTCACTCACTAAACCCAAGATGTGCCACAATCCGCACAATCACAACGGGTTCCCCTAAAAAGGTTTTGAGGCAAAAACATGCAAAAGAAAAAGATTTGGGTTTAAATTAAATTTTTATAACTTGAGGGTATTTTAGTGCAAGGCCAAATCTTTGAAAATGTTAGTGTATTATGATTCCAAAAGTGTGGGTGTATATTGATAATAGTATAAGGTAGTGAAAAATATAAGGAATTAGGTTATGACATGTAAAAATTGCATAATAAAAACATTGTACTCAAAGGAAATGCAAGCATGCAAATACAGTATGCAGGATTAACTGCATAATTAAGTTTTTGGAGTAAATCATATGAGAACAATAATAGTACCTAATATAATTGACTAGTAAACATTTAGGCATAAATAATTAGAACTTCCCTGTCAGAATGAGGGGTCGGCAGTAAATCAGGAAATGAACTAAAATGTATTGGTAGAATATCAAGTCTATTAGTGTAACCCAGAGATCAATAATTAAGATCTAAATATCTTAATCAAAGAATATAGACATTCAAGTATCCAGAATACTATTATATTTCCACCTTCAGCGTCAAGATTTCCATCATATACTGCAGTAAGGCTTATATATATATATATATATATATATATATATATATATATAAACACATACTTGATTAGCCAATAAACCAAACCAATAAGTGGGTAATAAGGTTGCTAAGGTAACAACGGTATGATAAATGATTGCATCAATGACTGTATAATCACACTATAAGGCTAATATAATTCTGGGATTCGGTAAGTTTGGAATTTCATAATTAAAGTACATATGGATCAAAACTATTCAGTTATTTATTAAAATGCTCAAAATATATTTCTTCAAGTTGTAATTTTTAAGATGTGATATCATCCACAACTCTCCATTTCGATACAATTTCAGTGGTGCCGAAGAAAACTGAACCTATCAAAATTAGTTATTTTAAATTAGCAAGCAAATACTGATTATTGGATCTTAATGCAATATCCTAATTTGGAAACCATAAGCTAGGAACTCATAATTGTATGATACAAAAAAATTTCCTTTTTCTTTTAAACACTGCAAAAAAGTAGAAAATTTCTTTATGAAACTCAACCCTCAAATCATTCTCTTAAATTCATGAATTTACCTTTTTTAACCTTTCCACATTCAAAAGCAAAAGTGTTCGGTGAAAGCGGCCCAATTCTTTTTCAAAAAAAACCTCAATAACTAACATATTTATGACATAACTTACATATGAACCCTAAATTAATTTTTAATATTATCATAAAATATTTTACATTTCATTCAAAAATAGAGTTGGTCATGGAGATAAAATAGTATACCGATAGTAAGTGAGAACATATTTTTTTCATGAATATTAGATATCAAATATTTAAGGATTACAAAATAAATTACAAATATGTATTTTGTACTTATATTTTCATACGTATATTTCAATATTCGCAAGCGCAAAAAAAGCTAGTAGATGTGAAAGAAGGTTATAAAGGTTCAAACGGTTCCATGATAGTGTTCATTGGACTTGGATAACAACTTTTGAATAGTATTTAAAATAAATCACCAAAAATCATCATGATATATATACAGACCATCGCATAAATAGCTAGTTATTCAAATAAAGCGTATTTCCATTTAGATCCTTGCTACACAGCATAGTTTGGAGCGAAAATTAGGTATCCTACACTTCAACAATCTCAGCTGGATCATAAAAAGAAAAAAAAGTTGGGACAATATAAAGAAATAAAGTTAGGACATTATCTAATACCATAAAAAGTTACATAAGCCATGCATGCCATTAAAAAGCTGCCACAAATTCAACAAACGTTATTCCTGATGGAAGATTTCATTGTAGGAATACAGGATATCCCGTTCGGAATAGATAAATAAGGCGAGATCATAGGGAGGAGAGGTTGGTATACACTTCAGCAGTGCTAGGACGACTAAGGTTGTCTTAATAATTTTTTCATTAATTATAATAGTAGATATTCAAATAAATTTGAAGGTAATTGTCTTGGTAAGAGATTAATTATGCCGTCTCATAGTCTTTTTCTCAACAGTAATATGAAACATCTCCTTAACCCATCACATCCTTTTCATCCAACCAAGTTTTCAAAATTCCGAATTGAAAGTGGCCCAAAAATCATATCGGACCTCATAGTACATGATTAGATTAAGGCCTGAGCATAAACCCCAATTAGATGCAAGTAGATAATATACATCCTCAGATTTCAGGGAAAACGAGAAAAAAGATTAAAAAACACCACAAGTTATTCTCAATTATAGAATGTCATGCCATCCGTAGCAATAGAATAGATTTGCACACTTCTTTTAAGAAAAAAATTTAGTATGTAAAAAAAAAGGCCATTTCCCTCCCAATTTCAAAATTCAAACCTAAAAAATGAAGCCAAACCATCATCTAGAGTTTTCTTCATAACAAATTAAGTTATTAATTTGCTATGCACAATGATAGTTTGACTAAAATTTTATTATCATATCTTAAAAATTAAATCAGATAGAATATTGGACACGGTACTGTATTTCTCATTTAGAACTCGCTTCTTCGCATTTGCATGCGCATTTTCAAAACGGCAATTCGATACCTGAATTTCTTATCGTCGGTAGGAATACAAATAGCCTGTGGCACAACACAAATCTGATACATTTTTTGCGCCCAATACAAAGAATATATCTATCAACAAATGGAAATGGTATATCAGTCAAGAAAAACAATCGTAAATATAACAGCCAAATAGCATAACACGAATTCCTCGAACAGGCATTTCATCAAACATCTTATGCCCAAATTGTGAGACCCAAAAAAGATTGGCCCCTTGTGTGCATCCATGCTCACCAACAGCCCTAGTTTGCTCGTCTACAGTTAACAAAAAAAAAAAGATATCAAACAAACCCAATAATTCACGTAGACAAATAAACAAACATGAACAGATCGAGCACTAAGGAGTCGATTCGGAGCTCTCCAGTCGATTCGGCACATGAAGAGCGGAACACGAGGATTCAATCTAAGCGAAACGATCGAAGAAATGATAATCAATCCAAATACTAAACTAATAATGTCCTTTTGCCAAACTTAAATATATTCTCTTGTTATATGGTGTTCACTCTGGTTGTTTCATATAAATGAAATATGGTCCATTTTGCTTCTTGGTTATATTTGTGTTTAAGAGTTGAATATAATATAGGAAATATATAGTGTTTTCTTGTTATGGACTTTTCCATAGTCTACGAGAATTTAGCGGATGCCAACTGGTCGTATAGGACTATGACAAATCCTTTGTTGTTCGTTAGTTCTCAAGACCAGGATTAGCATTTATTTAGAAAGGGTTTGATGTCATATCAACAGCCCGTTGTAAATCTTTGTCAGAGCCTTATTGGAGTTTGGCTTCATAGCTGAACCCACTTTGATATGAAAGAGGGTAAATGTTGAGGAGGGCTATCATATATCTAATAAGATCAGAAAAGAATCTTTCCCCAAAAAGAGCATCTTTTGGGCTAGAAGACAAAATAATTATTTCTTACATTGACTACATTGCTCTTGAGAGTATTGGATTTTTCCATTTTTTTGTGTGGCCTTATAGCCTTTTTATTTTGGGTGCTACCCTTAGCTATTAAGGCTTTTCACTAAAACACATTAAAGTATTTTTATTACAATAAGATATCTTTAACTATAGTTATAAAGAGATATTTTTCACTAAAATACTCTCAAAAGTAACACTTAGGAAAGTATAATAAAAACTTTGAGGTATTTTAGTGAAAATCAATAATAGTTAAGGGTATTTAAAAGTATTTTATTTTTTATTTTGCCTTATAATATAATAACATGTTACACCAAAAAAGCGGAAGAACGGTAAAGCATAAGAATTGTGATAAGGAGATTACAAGTTTGAAGAATATTGAATGAAAAATAGGAGGGAAAATGTGATTTTTTTCCATTTTATCTATCCTAGACTTTTGATACTTTTAAAATGTTTATTATAAATAATCTACGGAAATCAAGCTAAGATAAGTAAAAATTAGGTAAAATGCAAAAATGTACCAATGAACCATCATGTTTTGTGTGTTTGATATCATAAACTAACTTTATAGCAGATTGATACCGTGAACTAGGACATCCGGTTACAACTTACTACCAAGAAAACGCAAATGTTAATTTTAACCTTCACGATTAGAAATTTTTTTAGTGTTTTTCGTTTTTTATCTTCCTCCTTCTCTTTCTTCGTCTTCTTCCTTCTTTTTCGAGGAAAAAAAACAGAAAAAGAAAAAAAAAATCTCACTCAATATCCATTGCTCAAACTCTCCATCTTTCCCAACCTCAACAACCCACCAGCAAAAAACCCATCTCTATCCGAGCCCAAATCAGCAACCTCTGCAAGCAAGTCAACCTCAGCCTCGCCGGCCGCCTTTTCGACGCTCTCACTTCACTAATCCCCACTGTCATATGGAACGCTCTCCTCATTGGCTATGTCTCGAACTCAATGCCTATTCAAGCTCTCAACCTCTGCTCTCTCTTTAATCACTCGACCGAAGACGACGACGATTCGATCTCGACCGTCGAATCTCGGAGTCGGTGCGAGGTCACCGCCATCGAAGCCCCGTGGCGGTGCCCGCATCCTCTCCTTCCTCCTCCAGGCCCTGGTGATGGCCATCGCCCTCTCCCTCTTCTTCCTCTTCGCATGAGTTTCATAGGGATGGGGATCAATGCAGGAGGCCCCTGTTGTGTGGGCATGAGTTTCATAGGGATTGCGTGGATCGGTGGCTAACGATAATCCGAGGGTGAGGAGGAAGGTGACGGGATTCGAACCGGAGCAGATTTTGGTGTCGTTATCGGCTACTCAGTACGCGGTTTAGATCTCTTGGATCACCAGTAAAAAAATCAATTTTTGATTTTGATTGGTTTTTCTTTTATTTTGATGAAATTTTTTGATTGTGACATTATAGTGAACTAAGTTTGAATTTGACTCTGATTATACGGAAATCATCAATGAAGATGGTGGTGGTGAGTGGTTGCGATGGGTTAAGAAGAACACATTGAAGAAAAAGAATATGATGATGATGACGACGACGACGATGACATTGAAGAAGAAGATGACGATGATGATTGTGATGATGAGGATGACGGGGGCAGTGGGCGGAAAGGGACCGACAAAGGGGGATGGCTGGCAAAGGAAGAGGATGAGATGATGATGAGGAGGAGAGGCGATGGTGATGATGCTGAGGCTGAGGAAGAGGAAGATGAAGACGGTGGTTGAGGTGGGTGTAACACCTGTATCGTTATTTAACGATTTTAATTAGTATTTTGAATTTTGTTTTATTTATTATTTGGGCTGTGATTGGTTTGAATAATATACGTGTTTATCGGACCCGAGCCATTTGTGTAAAATCCGTTATGGTGTTGGAGTATATTTTATTAATATTTATCTGTAAACTAAATTTATATGGATCTCTAATAATAGATATAAAACATTTAAATCTATATATATTTTTTCTGGTAGCCATACGTTATGGATAGTTTTTATATATTAAGTGTCAGTATATTTTATCTTATTCAAATATCTTATGATATTATATTGACGATTATCTATTATAGGTAAATCTTAAACATCCTAAAATATTATGATTAGAATATATTTTTTCTAACCATTAGATGTATGGTTTAAGTGGGCTACGTATGTGTAGATAATTTCTAGTATATCTTTGAGATTTAGTAGAGACGGATCAAGAATCTTAATATTTTTATATAATATTTTAGTTATTTAGTTATACCAAATATATATATATATATATATATATATATATATATATATATATATAACTAAACCTAATATACTATAAAAATAAAAATATATTTATACAAAAACTCTCTCCCTCTCTCTCTTTCATCTCCTTTCCTTCATCGCAGCCCCGTCATCGCAATAACACCTTGAACAAACTTGGAAACTCTAGACGGGCTTTTAAGTTTCTGTCTTGCATTCTTCGTCGTCTCCGTGCGCGTGTTCGTCTTCGTAATCGCGTTCGAGGCAAGTTGTTAACTTGCTACAAGCTATAGTTACATAATATACGTATATATTATCGTGATACTATATATATTCTATCATTTTATGCGATTGTTATTTTATCATCTCATGTCGGATAACTAATTTAACAAATAACCCTCAATAATAAACTTAAGTTATAATAAGTTTAGTGTATGTTAATTTATAAGATATTTAATTGGTATTATTTAATGATACATCGTAACTAGTAGAATAACATGCGGTAAATTAACGCTCATTGTAGTTATATAATTACAGGATAAATAACGAGGAAGTATTCGATACTTGTCGTAGTATTATTTCTGATTGGTAAGTCAATACTATGAGATAGAAGTTTAAATACAAAATATAGAAATTAAATATAAAATAGCAGTTCAAATATATTTATGGCTACGTTTGCATTTTACTAGTTTAATAACCATCTCTTTGTTATAAGTATAAACATCGAGTATAAAATACTCATATAAATCAATTCTAAAACAAAATATTGTTCTTAATTCAGTCAGACTAATATCATAAACAAGTGATAGTCAATTTGATCCTATAAATAATTAACCTTAAACATGGCACGCTTGTTAATCTATATCCGTTATTATTTACTTATATTCGGTTATAACTGTATTGCATGTTGTATACCATGATTTGATAGGAATATATGATTGTGAAGTAGATATCTTACCTAACTGATTACATCATCCTTGATATGCATGTACACAAATTCATGACTTGTACCCTACCATCCTTTTACTATTACTGTTATCATGCCAGTACCTATTGACTGCAATACTTACCGATGGCAATAATCCTGACTTGTTGTTCTGATGGACATAACCTGTTGTCTAGATAGACATAACATGTACCTGATTGTTCTTGTGTTGGCATTAGATAGATATTATATTGATACCTGATTTGATCATGAAATCTGGGGAAAGGAGAAATCAAAAATATAACTGAAACATAACTCAAGAAGATATCATTGTTGTCGTAATTCCGGAAGTGAACGTAATAACCATTGTTGATTGTACCATGGTCCTGTGGGGAATGAACAGGATATATTGTACCGTGGTCCCGTAGCGAATGAACGAGATATATACTGTTAAGTTACGATGAGGATTATATTAATTGGTTTCAAATACTTTTAGGATAGAGAAGCTAGACACATGAACCTATAGGATACACGTGACATGATTGACTCCATATATCTTGCTTTTTACATTACATGTTATTGCTATTGCTTATCGTTTACTCATGGTATCTAGTTCTTGCACCTGGTATATACTATATTTATACTAGTTATATTATTATGATAATTATGACGCACTGACTTCTGGGTTTTGCATAGCCCAGATACTTGACTTTAGCACATGAGAATCTTGAGTACTTTGACAGGATTGCCGATCATTGAGGACCATTTTACTGATATAGTTCTTATTGATGGTTAGGTATTCTTTTTTCTTAGATCTTTATTACTTCTGCTACTGTTTCCTCTTATCGTTTTTATGGCTATTGGGCATATTTAGAGATAGATAGTTATATTATTATTCTTGATTATTGATTAATAGCCTTAATATGACTATGGAAGGATATTTCCTTACCGTAGACAGTATGTCTAGCTTTGTCATGTTCCGTATTTACGGATTTTGGGAAATGTGGCGTGACAGTGGTTTAAGAAGAAGACATTGAAGAAGAAGAAGAAGAAGAAGATGATGATGATGAGGAGGAGGAGGAGGAGGAGGAGGAGGATAGGGGCAGTGAGGGGAAAGGGGGAGACAACGGGGGAGGATGGGTGGCAAAGGGAGAGGGTGAGATGATGGTGGTGGTGGTAGTGGTGGTGATGAAGAGGAAGAAGAAAAATGGTGGTGGTGATAGTGATGAAGATGAAGAAGAGAAAGAAGAAGAAGATTTTGATAGTAATATGATAATGATGGGAGTCGGTGGTGGTGGTGGCGGCAGCAGAAGGAGGAGGAGGGTCGCGGATGTGGGAGGAGGATGAGGAGGTGGCTTGAATTTTTTTTGTTTTTTCTTTATTTTTCTCGTTTTTTTTGTAAAACGAAGGGTATATCGGTCTATTCATGCACAATTTTTAATGCCGTGTGGTGGTTATGTCAAAAAAAGTTCATGGCAGCAATCTTTAATTATTAAAGTCTATGCTAACAAGCGCACAAAACGTGATAGTTCATGGGTATATTTTTTGCAATTCACCCTAAAAATAAATGTGCGAGGAGAAGTTGGTTTAAAAGCAGTTTTCCTTTTTGATTATTATAACGGAAGCAGCCGGAATGTTATCGTTTTAAAGAAAAAATTAGGTTAAATTGCATAATAGTACCCATTAACCGTTACCTTTAGTTACTGTTGCTATTATGAACTTTAAAAATTTGAGATAAATACCATGGACTATTTTTTTTGACATAACTACCACACGACGTTCAATTTTATACATGAATGGACCGTTATACCACCTAAATTTTTGTATTAATCTTTTCCCTTTTAAAAATATTTCTTTATTTCTTTATCTTTTCAGTTTAACCACTCTCCTAGTCCCTGGACCCTCATCGGCCTCCTCGTCCAAGCCGACCTCCACCTTCCCCTCGACGATGAGGACTCCACCGACGACATGTGGCCTCTCACCTTCAAGATCCGGCCGTGGCTCCTCTTCAACCGCTGCGCATCGAAGCGATTGCGTCATTAGAGCCACACGATCCTCATCACCATCAACTGTTATACTTTTTTTTGAACTGGCTCGTAAGCTTAACATATGCTCACACCACTTCCACGCCACGACACACACATGCATCTAGGGGTGTAAATCCCCGGTTCCGAATAAAAAAATTTCCGTATTTTTCCTAATTTTCCGTGAATTTTTCTAATTTTTTTTATATATGTATATATATTTAATTACCTAAATAAAACCCTATCCTAATTCTAACCGAACCCAAGCCCATACCCGACCCGCTTTCCCCTCACCATCTTCCTCCCTCGTTCATCTCTTCCCGCCCTTTTCCCAACGTCGCCCCCGTTTCTCGTGCCCGCACGCGAGACCCGCACCCACACCCGCTCGCAATTTCCTCACGCCAGCCTCCACTCGACCCGCTCACTCCCCAACGGCTCCAAGTCCCCAACGGCGCCCCCATGACTCTCCGCTCCTTGCGCTCGCCTACGAACCAGCCATCTCTAACAGCCATGACTCCCATCTTCTCTCCAACACCTCTTTCTCCATCACTATCTCAATCCCCGTCTCCTTTCCTCCCCTGCTCACTGCCAACAGCCACTACATCCGAACTCCTTTCCCCTCTCAATCCCTCACCGTCGAGGAACCATCGCCACAAAACCTCCTCGACACCGTCGACCATCACCGTTACTTCCCAGCTGCCTACATCGCCCGACGAGCTCGCCACCACCAGCTTCCCCTCGCCACGAGAACCCATGCCTGCGAACTCATCGTCGTCGCAGCCACATCGCCTCGCTGACATCCGTTGAGCCACCATCTAGACCGCAGCCACCTTGACACTGGCACCTCCTCCCGACACGCCGCCCTCACTGCAACCGCCTCGCCGACAAGCCGCCGCACTCCCCAGTGCCACCATCACCTTCCTCCTCTGCTCCCCACCTCCGAGCCGTGAGCTCCGAGCAGCAAACACCCTCGTTCCCTGCGCCCTCACCTGAGCTCTGACCCCATCTCCTCCGCGCCTCAAACCGACCACCCCAACACACCCCAACATCCCTCCCTACCGACCCCTGAAGCCCCCGAGCTCCCCTGCACCCACTGCCTCCAGCCGACGTCCAAACTCGCTGTCATCGCCGCTGCTCGTGCAGTGTTCGTGTCCGTGCGACCGTCGTCGTGGAGCCGTCATAATAGGCAAGTGGACGCTAATCACTTGCTATGCATGCTAAGTAATGATTTTTAATTGGAGAAGAATGAACTTACATAATGCGAAGTACATTCTATACATAAATACACACACACGCCCGTATACATCGATAAAATCGTAATTCGATTAGTTTAGCGAACCCTCTTAGTTTGATCATATTGAATGGAACCCGACTAGGAATTTACTATCCCGTATCGACATCATTTACAGTTTCATCGAATGACAACTAGCTTGATCAATTAACCGAAACCGATGTTTTGACCGATAATCGTACATAATATATGTGTTCGACATGATACTTGAGTGGAAATCCATATCTTAGATTACCGAAATTTATGATCAGCAAACCCCTTACCGATTGATGATCGTAGTGTAAGGATTTACGTTAGATATGTCGTGTTTAATTCTGTAACATCACCCCTAAGGACGACGCTAAAACTAAAGTTTACCGCGCAGATTAACCCACTAAAATCATTGCAAAATTAAATACTGGTTGGAACGTGATGTTCTATGGCTCATATCGAAGCCGACTCGATAATCTAGAACCATATATAGTTTATTTTTCGATATTGATGGTTTACGGCAATGAGAATTGACCGGGGATGCAACTCTGGACTGCAGTCCGAGGCAGCATTCTACGGGAAAACCTGAGTTTTAAGCACCTGTACATACCTGCATAAAACTAAAATGCGCGGAGCCTCATATGGTCGCGTAGATAACTTAATTAGCTAACACTTGAATATGGTCCCGTGCATTTTTACGGTCGTTTGATATTTAAATTGTATTTTAGAATGTCATTGTGTTTTGCAGTAATGTTCGTTACATCGTCACATTCATCTGAGCATAACTTTTAATGTGGAGATGCGAATGATAATCCGTTTGATA